>JBAMAW010001628.1:0-20888 GCA_037043295.1 Amiota minor
GTTGTAAATGCAATTCATTGCAGTATACCTATTCTGGCTTTTATACAACACAGACTTATTTAGCTTTATCCTACGGTTAAGTACCAGTATTCGGAAAAAATTGTTCAAGATGTCTGGAATGAGGATGACCAAAAGGAAATAATGCTTTGCCGAACATAACTGGGAGAGATTGCATGTGTCGATATTTATTCAACTGACTCTAAGTATTTTCTCACATGTATTAACAAGCATTCGAAATTCGCGGATAATAGGATTACGAACAATTGTTCACGTAAAATCATAGTTGCTCTAAATTCTAAATGTATTCACAAATACGAAGATTTTTTATTGTGACAAGGAAAAATCCCTGAATTCACACACCGTCATTTCCAATCTAGCCAACAACTTCGGCATACAGGTGGTAAATGCTCCACTGTTGCACAGCGTTTCAAATACTATAATGTTTTCAATTCAATTCAATTCAATTCAACTCAATTCAATTCAATTCAATTCAAATCAAATTCAATTCAATTCAAATGAATTACTTCGCTGTAGCAAGTTTTGCTGCTGACGCAACTAAGTTTAGCCTGGGATTTTTGGCTTTGTTTATTGATGATATTAAGATCATCAGCGTATGCTACAAAGTTTATTTTTTTATGGAGTCTGAGCGTTAAGCACAATTTGTTGTATGCTATTAAAAAGAGGATGACGAAGAGTGGGACCCTTGGGGAATCCAATTGTGAAGCGGGAATGGTGATGAGTAATCCGATGCAACGCGAACTATAATATTACGGTTTGACATGGATGACAAAATATACATGTATTTTATAATTATGGGGCCGACACCCCACTCTGACAGTTGTTCCACAAAGCTATGTATTCAAATTTTATCAGAAGCTTTTTCAAAGTCTAGCGAAACTAATGTGATATGTTTTTTAAGGAATATGCTATCTGCAATTGCGTGGTCTACATATAATAGAGCGTTGATTGTAGATTTCCCTTTTTTGAAACCAAACTTTCATCTGTTAAGTATGTAGTTTGTATGTTATTACAAACCACCAAAGTCGGTTTGCTAATATCTTGTCTAATATTTTCGCTAAGCCCGGTGTTTTACCTTTTAACTTGTTGACTGCTAACAATTGGAGTGCGAGGATAATTACCAGAAGTAAATTTAGTAATCGATTGTTTCTTAGCACGCTCTTTTTAGAACAGCATTTGCTTTTTTGTAATCTAGAATATTGTTTTAAGTTATGTTTGTTTGTGTCTTGTTTCTTGTTTAGCTAATTTAATTGTTTGTTCCACCAAGGAACGTTTTTACGTGGAAAACTGACTGATGTTTGTGGGATAGTTGCGTTAACTGCACAGAGAATGATTTTCTTTAAGTTGGCTGCTTCTTTATTTACATCATTACCTGTTGGGAAAGTGAAATGAAATTTGATGCTATTTGCGTGAAATTTTTTCCAGTTTGCACGTTCAGTGATATATTTAGGCTTATTAGGAGATTGCGATTTATTAGTGGAAAAAAGCGATATAATAATTGGGAAGTGGTCTCCAGTTGATAGAGATGAATGAGTATTCCAATGAGTATGAACGGCTAGTTCAGGAGTGCAAAAAGAAAGGTCAATATGAGTTAGTGTATTATGCGTACTAAAATGGGATGGGGAACCATCATTTAGAAGAATAAAGTTGGGTTTAGTAATAAATTTATCAATTAGAATTCCTGTTCGGTTATTTTTAACAAATCCCCAGCTAGTATGTCACGAGTCAAAGTCACCAGTGACTAATATGGGAATATTAGAACAGCGTAGAGAGTTTTCTAGATCATTAAATGAGAAGTTTGAATTAGGAGGAAAATATGTACAAATTATTTTAAATTTGATCTTAGAAATTAACTCCATTTCAATGGTATCGGTGTTACCATTGACAGAGGTAAAGGCGTGTACAAGAGATTTATGCACCAGAAAACCAACACGTCCATATGTAGTATGGAAGGTATTGAGATTATAGAGATTGTAGTTAATTGAAATTGGAATATTTGATGTTGAGTTTCTTGTAGGGATAAAACTTTATAATTGTAGTTTTTAACAAGCATAAGGAGCTTATTGTAATGGATTATTTACATATCCATTAATGTTCTATTGAATGATTTTTAATGACATTTTAGATAATAAGAAAACTAGTAAGAACGTTATCTTCGACTATGCCGAAGATGAAATACTCTTCACGGGACGCGGTGAATGTGTGCCTCTCTTGAAAACTGATATTGGCTAAGATTCAGTTCGATACGACAAAAAACAAAAAAGTTTTTCTAATAAGAACATTAATTCAAATGGATGGTTTGTATGGGAGGTACCCCTCTAGTGGTCCGATTCGGTGGTTCCGACAAATGTACTGCGTACGGTAAAAAGAAAGGTTCGTGCAAAATTTCGGCTTTCTAGCTCAAAAACTGAGGGACTAGTTTGCATACATAGAGACGGACAGAAGGACATGGCTTAATCAATTCGTCTAATCGAGCTGATCAAGAATATATACTTTATATGGTTTTTTTTGTCTCCTTCTGCCTGTTACAATCTTCATGACAAACTTATAATACTATTCACTTCTGTGAAGAGTATAATTGTAAAGCTAAATTGATGTTGCATTGCAACTCCTATATGCTTTGGATCTAGAGAGATACATGTGTGATGCACTGAATTGTAATGACAAAATCATGCGCAACTCCGGCACCTCAGCTATGATTTAAGTCGCCACGCGTGATCGCGCCACGGATACTCCCACCCGTGCTGAAGAAGCATTGATGAGTGTGCCCGTAGCCTGATCACGCGCAGCTACTATATTGATACTGAATGGTTAGTGTTAATTGCAATCTCCAGACTCAAATGACATATTGTTAGATGAATCTACGGAGGATTCCCGTTCATATTAATGTTAGAGGTAGTTTTATCTGATTTTGTATGTTTAATGCTATCAATTTCTTTTGCTAGCTGAAGTCTCTTACGTCGCGAGGTGGTTTTTGGTAACAACAGTACCTGTTTCGATTGGCCAGTTAAGTCGTTGTTAGTATCCATTGTTAAGTCCGAGTAATCCGTTAGCTGACAAGAGGATGATGATGTTGAGGGTATATTGGACCCTGTTTGCATACTGGATGGTTGTTTGTTGTTGTTGGCTGGACCAGCAGTCCTCATGCTGATAAATGTGGTAGTGGATGCGTTGCGTATTTTACGAGCTTATATTAATGTTTGTTACTGTGAATAGAATTTACTGTTTTTCTGTCAACTTTTTCAGATGTGGTAATATGGTCTGTATTTCCATTTCTCTCAAAAAAGTAGGGCCTTTTTTGTCAATAGCTGAATGATCACATTGCTCAATTTTGTGCCTGTTACAGTTAATACAAGTTTTTGGAAATGAGCATATTTAGATTTGAGCACTGTTGAGATGGTAATTTTTAGTGCAAAATGATCAGATTTTATTAACTTTGCATATCTTAGCAGTATGTCCATAGCGGAGGCAATTTTTGCGTCACATGGAAGGAGGAATTTAAGGTCGAAGCCTGATATTTTCATAGCCAATATTGATATATACAGAAGTTTTAGTAGCTTCAAAAGTCAGTATAACCAAACCCATCTCAATTATTGAGTCACCGGATTTCTTCATAATTCTTTTTGCTACTGTTACCTTTTGTGATTTCAAATCCTCTTTCATCTCTTCTTCCAAACTACCTCTTAGATCACTGCAGTAAAAATTGCTTAACAAAATTCAGCGTAGCATATTCCGCTATCTCTATTTAGTGATGGTATTTATTGAATCTCCTATAAATGTACGAATAGGACTAAAAATAAGGTTTCAACTTTTAAAAACTAATACACGTGTGTCCTTCCTACAATGAAGAGGAAGGGGTTCACTTAGCACTACGAGCCTCTAGGTAAGCAAAAGGCCTGCACGATCTTTACGAATCAGACGAGATGAGTTCCTTCTATGGACAAGGACTGGCTAGAGGATTAACGTGTCGAACTAGTTTGTCCATGTAAATAGCTTTACGCTTGGAACATTCTTCTTTTACTGGTGGTACTTCCAGGTCTTTGTGAATGTCTTCATTCCTGATATAACATGGATAACTGTGATTGTTCTAAGTATCTTGGATTGTATTTTTTGTATAACTTCAATGTTACTCGCGCTCACGGATCCCCACAATTCAGAACCGTAAGTCCAATATGGTTTAATAACAGAGTTATACAATATCACCTTATACTCAAGTCTTAGTCCAGATTTATAATTGATAAGCCAGTGAAAACTTTGAACCCTTCGTTTCATATGTGTCTTTTTAGCTTCTATATACTTCCGCTAGGTGAGGCGTCTGTCCAGATGAAAGCCAAGATAAGTTACCACTTGAGTTTGAGGAATTGTAGCACTATTTAATGTTACTGGAGAACAAGTCCGTCGGGTCAATGCACATGTAATGTGCTTACATATCCCTTCATTGATTTTAATTCTTCAGTTGGATAACCACTCCTGAAGGCTTTAACTGGGTGATTACGGCAGTGTCATCAGCAAATGTCGAAGTGACAATTTGACTACTTGTTGGAATGTCAGCAGTGAATATCATGTATAGAGTTGGCCCTAAGACATTGCCTTGGGAAACGCTTGCTTTTATCTTAAATTCATTTGAAACGAAATTTTTCTGCCTTACTACAAACACTCGATTTGATATGTAGTATTGCAGGACTCTATGAATATTTTTGGGTAGCAAACATTTAATTTTGTAAATCAAATCCTCATGACATACACAAATAGCTTACAAAGACATGGGAGCAGACTTCTAGGTCTGTAGGAAGAAGGACATGTTCTATCCTTCCCGAGCTTTGGAACCATTATCATAACCGATTTCTTCCATTGCTTTGGAAAGGATCCAGTTCGAAGGATAGCATTGAAAAGACACGTAGAATTACTATTGCTGCGTTTGGAAGTTCAGTTATCATTTTTGGTACAATTCTATCACAACCAGGATATTTTTGGGCTTCAGTTGAGTCCTTATAATAGATTCAATTTCACTTGTACTTGTTTTTTTTGGAGACATATATACTGAATTTGTGATTGTCTGGTGAGGAAGCACAAATTTGTTAGTAGATAGATTAGCTAGCTTGGAATACGTGCTCCAGATGGTTTGCAAATATATTAGCCTTCTCTTCTCTAATAGGTGAATCCAATTCCACAGGAGTTTTTAGCGATTTTTCTGCTTTTCAAAGTGAAAATCTAGTGTTTGTGGGTGATATGCAATTTCTATGTGTTTGGTCACGAGATTTTTCGTGACATTTATTATTTAAATTCAAATTAAAAATTGTATATCATAAGTAAGCGGAAAATATTGCCTTGGGCAGGATTCGAACCCACGTGGAGCGCACTACGAGACACCTGCTTTGTGCTCTCGGCCACGGAGGCAATTTCAATATCGTCGCTTAACTTATGATATGTGTTGTTGATTGAAGTTCGAACATACAAAGTAGGTTTGATCGAAGACAACAAAGTTCGAACATACAACGATAGTTCGATCAAACGTATAACCAAACAGCTATGTAATGTTATCTATGTTATGTGCTGTTGGTATGCTATGTTACTCATATGAAATGTCATGTCATGCATTGAGACAAGACCAACCACTATGTGAGAACTAATATATTTTTTATATTGCAACCAATTGGTTTTATTAGATATAAGTCTTTACGGGCGATCCTCAACTATCGAGTAAAACGATATCAATGGGTGAGTGATCGGATGAAAGTTCATAATGAGTAACTGCTGATGTGAGGTTTCTAGGTATATTTTTTGTGATATCAAAGTCGATTATATCGGGAGTTTTTCTTAGATGCGCCGACCAGTATGTAGGTTTACCGGAGAAACGGAGTCTAGCTTATTTTTACAATTTACAAGAATGCTGCCTTTTGGATTTACTAGACGAGAACTTCAATAATTGGGTTTAGCATTGTAGTCGCCGGCCGCTAGAAATCGTTCTCCAAGGCTATCAATATCTGCAGATATTGACAGTCGTGGAGGACAATATACAGCAGATAACGTCAGACGCATTTGCATCCGAACTGAAGTTGCCTGTAGATAATTAGATGACTATGGCTCTAGACTCTGGTGTTTAATACGCTTTCTTAGGTATAATAATCCATGTACCACCATGAGCCTTTCCATCCGGATGATTTGTTGTATAAACTAAGTAGTCTGGTACTATTACTAGTCAAATAAATCTCGCAGACTAACATCACATCTACATTGTTGTCCTCTAGATACTACATCAACTCTAGTTTATGCTGTGAAACGCCATTTGCGTTATTTTTATATGAGCCATTATGGAGAATTTAACTTATCCAAAATTTTCATTTGGGTTTTCATCATCTCGTGAAAAGAGTTTTGCATCATTAAGATTGATTGATTCAGGGTCTGTAATAAATTCACCAACATACATTCACTAAAACTTTGTGGTTGCAACACTGGCTCATTACACGCATTTTGAGTTGAGGTAGTTTGTGAAATTGGTTCACTTTGTTGAGACATTGGAGCCTTAGGCTTCACAATCATTTTTGCAGTTTGTTGTTGAGCGCCTAAGCGCAGTCCACCTGCATACAATACCTTTTAAGTTAAAGCAATGTTTGGTGGTGGACACATATCTGTCGCTGATTCTGTACAGATAGCCTCACGGCTAAAACTGGCGTAATTTTTTTGTGACTGCTAACGGTTCTTTAACTCCTTATGTACAGGGCAATCTCTATAATTGGCTGTACGAGGTGTGACAATTAAGTAACGGGACTGGTCTGTAAAACATACTTTATTGAAAACTTATTACAAATAACAATTAATCTCCTTCAACATACTCCCCTTCCCTATCTATACACCGCTGCATGCGAGTTTTCCACTGGTTAAAGCAGTGCTGAAAGTCACTAAGTGTTAGACTCCTTAGCAGGTCTGCCGTTTTTGCTTTTACCTCTTCAACCGACTGAAAACGTGTTCCCTTCAACGAACTTTTGATTTTGGGGAACAGGTAGAAGTCACAGGGAGCGAGATCTGGTGAATACGGTGGGTGTTCGAGCACGGTAATTGATTTTTTCGCTAAGAACTGCTTCACAGAGAGTGCATTGTGCGCCATTTTGGCACCATTTTGGCACACACTTTTGTCATTTTCAGATCTTTATGTAAAATTTTTCTCACTGTCTACATTCGACATGTCTGATATCATCCGAAGACTCAAACGCCTGTCTTTCCGAACAATTTCATTAATTTTTTGAACGTTTTCTGCAATTCTTGATGTCACAGGGCGTCCAGTCCGTTCCTCATCATCAACTTCTTCCCGGCCCTCAGAAAATCGTTTGTGCCATTCGAAAATTCTAGTACGTGACATGCAGTCATCACCAAACACATTTTTTAGCAATTGAAAACACTCACTTGGAGGTTTTTTTAATTTTACGAGAAATTTTAAATTAATTCGCTGCTCGATTTTTAAACTAATCATTTTTCCGGCACTTCTATTACACAACACTTTACTCAAACTAGGTTTAAAAGCAAACTAGACTAGACAGAGAGGCGGGATCAAGTGGATTCTGCGCAGTAGGAATCAAGGTCACTCACCATCCATCCCCACTCTTAAAGCTAAAGACAGACGACTGTGGTATACTCAGTCCCGTTACTTAATTGTCACACCTCGTATGATTGTCCCCACAGTTACTGCATTTTTTAAAATTTGGGATTATCGCGGCAAGTTTACATGTTGCGGTTTTATGCAAGTCTCCACAAGCTACGCATACTGAGCGGAGGGTGCAATAAGATTCTGTGTGGCAAACTTCCTAGCAATTTGTGTATTACACAGGATTTACTCGTGTGTGAGGCTCCTCCACAGTTACCCTACGGTGAAGTAAATATTTAAGGTTGTATATGGGATGCACTTTATTTTTTCTTTAAATGCTGAAACTTTGGACCCAACTCAATTTTGCACAATGGCTGTGGAATTTTATTTTTATTAAAAATATTGATCACTACTTTGACCTCAAACCCTTTTTCTTCCAGTGCACTCTTAATATCGCTACAATCAACAGTGGGTTCAATGCCCTTAATTACAACTACCAGCCCTTTACTACTTTTGACCTGATAGGTACAATAGTTTCTCTTAGTCTCCCTAAGGTAATTGGTTCCAGAACTGTAGTTTGCTTCCGTATAAATTTGGACCTTAGTTTCTTTAATATTACCCTTGGTAATAGGAACAATATGAAAGTTATTGTTGCCGACTATTCTTTGGATAGCATCTAAAGCCGATTCGAGCTTTCTTCACGAACATATATTGTAGGAAGTTTTGCGGGTTTAGGTTTTGATGAGTTTTTGTCATCGTCTTTAGTAGGTTCATCCTCTTCAACAAGTAGTCGGAACCTATTACTTTCCAAAAGCGTTTTCTTTGCATTATTTTTTATTTTTGCGGGCTTAGTTTACTTTGATGGTGGATTTGTATGTAGCGATCAATGCCTGTCTGCACTGCCGATTTATTTTCCAGGATCCCGTTTTGTATGCACTGTTTTTTACTACATGCTGGTGATACAGTTGTTTTTTTGATTGCTTTAGCTTGCGTAACAGAATTTTTTCCATTGCTTGTTTGTTGTGGCATTGTGTTGTTGATGTCGCTTTTAACCGTTTGGGTGTTTGTTGTTGCTGCAGTAACTGCAAGTGATGACGCAATCATTGCAGTAGCTGAGAACACTGTTGCTGTTTCTGAAACTGCATTGAAATGGATTCCAATGTCTGAGAGAATGTTCCATGTTCTCATTCAAAACAAGCGGCGAAGAATGTTATTTTGTATTGTGTTGTTCGTTGGTGTACAAAAACAATTTCATCTCCACTATATTTTACAAAAACAATTGCACACAAATTCCTCACACAAAATACAGTTGCTCTCTTTGCTCTCTCCAGCTACATTTCACAACAAAAAATTCGAAGAATTTGTGTGCAATCGTTGTTGTTGTGAGATGATGTAATGAAATGAATACGACTGAATATGTGGCAACCCAGACAACAGCCTATCGGCAAGGGTTGGCAACTGGAAAAGTGACGCAACTGAAAATCACTTGAGAGAAAAATACTATTGTAAAACATTGTAATATACATACGTATAAGCTGATAATAAACAGTGTAGCGTTTAATAAATAAACTAAATATTGGAAATAGCCATAGTCCCTATCGTTTCTTTACCTACTTTTACGCACTCTTCTTGTTCCAATCGTTGTGAATGGCGATCGTTTGCTATGGCAACGCTGTCTGATATGTATTAGAATTCATTCTGTTTGTATGTTGTTCCAAAAAAATTAGTACGACATTCAATGGTAATCAGTTATGCTAAGCAACTGAAAGCGTTTTTTTTTGTCACTCAGTGGCAGTTCTGACAAAAGTTTGTTAAGGCGACTTTGTTTACTATCCGCAAAATGCTTAATAATTTTTGACTTTACTTATTGAAAACGGTTGGTGGCTAGTGGTTGAGGTTTGTATCCAGTGCGGCTAGAATTGTAGCCAGTTTCTTGTGAACGTCCTTCATACACGATGTAATGAACCAAAAATCTGTAGCGGTGAACCAAGCCTCGATGTTTGTGCTATTCATTTGAGGTATCGGTAGTTTGGCGTGTACCGAGTCCACCTCATCGCATCGCATGTTGACGATGAACTGGTACAGGCAGCATCTTGTGGAACAGCTCTACCATCGGGAAGAGTGTTTTTTAATTCATCGGGGTCACCAATTAGGCGATTCTTGTTCATTTTTAACCGTTTTATTAATTAACTTTTAATTTTATAAACTAATGGTTAAACTGAGTTTTGGTAAAGATTTTTTGCAAGTGTCTATTCTTTTGCTATCCGTGAGAAAGTGTGTGTCTTTTCAATTTTTTTCCCCAGTGTTTTACAGCCGCTATCAACACTGAAAGATGATTGGCTAAGAACTGTGTTGTCGGTCCCTGGTGAGATCAGTGGTTGGTGTTGCTACATATATTTTCTCTATATTAGCGGATGAGACTGTAGATAGATAAGGAGAAGGTAATGAGTCTGAGAAATGGGTTTTCCTGATACTTTCCAGTTTTGGGCAAGTATACAGAATGAGGATGGTCCATAAATATTGTCCATATTGTAGAGCAGGTGGGTATGGGTCAAGCTGCTGTGTCTAATGCGGAGGCGAACAAATATGTCGATTTTTTTGATCGAGAGCAATTTCCAGAGTAGCGGAATTTAGCCAGATTTGGGTTAAATTCCTTATACCTTTGTAGGAAAGATGCCTTGTTGTTAAGTATCTGCCCGCAAAGGTAGGGATAAATAGCTCTGTTATGTCCTTTTCGGCGGAGGGAATGACTGTGAAGGTGGCACATATAGCCATTGATTTTACTGTATTATCAGCCAATTAAAATTCTGAAGTTTTGATACTATAACTTTTTGATAAATGCGGTGTACTTTTGTTAGAATCAGCCAAACTGAACCACTAGGGGGTACCTCACATACGAACTAATCCTTTGGTACGGAACTCTTCGTGCGCGAGGCTGACTCGCACTAGGTTGATTTATTTTTAATATGTGTTAGGCTTTAGCAATAATGGCGGCAAATTTGATTACCTTGGTAAATTTGACAAATTCCGTTTAATTTCCAAATTGAAGTCGTATTGAGAGTATTTGTATAAATCGAACCAAATAGCTCCCAATTGGCTATTCGGTTTAGTATTTTGAGAAATGAGGTTTTTTCAAAGTTACCCTGTTGAAGTAAGTATGTTGGCTCCATCATTTAAAAGTGTTAAGTTAGTTGAAGCAACTGCTTCAATGACATTTTTCCTCTGTTGTTAGTGCTGCAGAACCCCATGCAAAACACCAGTCATTAAAGTTACCTACTATCATCAACGCGATCCTATATTTATTATGAAAAATAAATCACCAGAAAATGATTGATCTCGTTAACAATTGTTAATTTTTTTAATTATTGGTTTGTTTTATGTTTTTAGTATTGTAGAGTAAATGTGATTTCTGAAGCCATACATAGGTATAAAATCCGGGCTATAGTTTTTTATTAAGATTATTAGTTCGTCATATTTTTTATGTAGCTTTGATTGCGTAAATCTACTTTTTGTTTGTGTGTAGGAAGATATGTGTTTTCTGTGGAGTAATTTGTTGTGAGTTTAGAATTGTCTGTATGAAGTTTCGTGATGGTTTGGTGGCCACGTGATTAGGAGGGGGAGATGCCAGACGTGAGACTGCTGGCAATTAGTAATCGTACTCCCGTCAGTAGTTGATTTTGAATTGTTTTTGTCTTTTGTGTTATTTTCGTTTTGCTTGTCTACAGCGACTGCAGCATAGCTGCTCGGGTTGGAGTGTTTAGGCATTAATTTTTGGCTTCCCGCATTGTAAATTATTTGGATGTTTGGTTTTTTAAATTTGTTTTTGTTGTTTGAAAGCAATGCATTGCCTATCAAAAGTTGCATGACCTTCAGGATAGTTTACGCATTACGGGGAACAAGTACCCTAGTGGGAACCGCTTACTGGTTCGCTTTTACAGTATTTGTATGCATGTTCCAGTTTATGGTAAGATTTGCATCACATATGATTTGGAATATATTCCGAAACCTTAACGGTGTGCCAGCAGCTATCGATATTATATGGTAAATTTTGTAACTCGAATGTCAAGAGTATAACACTGCTGGGATGTGAACCGCCAACAGATTGCTTCATGAATTTATACACTGAGGAACTTCTGGAGCTGAGCTCTTCAACAATCTCAGTTTCAGGGATATTTATTAAGTAGGTCACTTAAATGGTGCCTTTAACCGAATTAAACCTTCAAGAATCTTGCAAACATTTTGGCATATACCTGGAAGTACAGCGGTTTGGATGAATTTACTTGCGTCGTCCTCTGAGTGAACTAGCTATAATAAATTGCCATCCTTTAGGCTGGTGACAGAGTATGCCCTACAAGCGATGCGATAATATTAAGCGACAACGTGCTATATACCTCTGCATGCTTATATATACATATGTCAATGATTAAAAGCAGTCAGAGTGAGAGTCAAGCGAGAAACGATTGGGTTCAAACTATAAAACGAGAGCGAAGCGAGCGAGTAGTTTTGAAATGGTTTATAAATAGCTTGATAACGCTTTGGAATTACATGTTTTTTGTTGCATTTTGAGCTTAAATAGCCATTTGTTTTTACAGCAAATATATTTTTTTCTCATTTGTAAACATTCTTAAATACAAGTGAGCCGCTGTAAATTTTTTTTTTAAATTACAAAATAGAAATGAACTTTGTAAAAGTAATTGCAGAAATATGTATGTTTGCTGTTTTCATTATTTTCGCTCAAAGACTAAAAAACTAAAAACAAGCAATGCAAATCGTTTCGCTCAAAGCTTTCATTTTGACATCTTATAGCATAGCTCACAGCACGAGTTTATCGCTTCTCGGACAGAGCTCTGAATCGATTGTCCCCAAAGTACTAACCTTTGCTTAGTGCTTTCAAACACATGCAAAAACAGTTTTTTGTTTTGTTTTTTGCGCTCAAAGAAAAAAGAAGATATGAAGCCAAATTGATAAGCACACGATAGCTAAGTAACTGACGTCAGTTCGCTATGAGTTTTACTCTGCGACTGTAATAATAATTTTATTGTACACATATAGCAAAGAATACCTTTCAATTGGTTTTTTTTTTGTTAAAATCGGTTCAATGGTTTAAGCAGGAAGTGGAACAGAAAAAATGTAATTGCCGTTTAAATACTGTACATATGTACATATATATATATAACAGCTGTTTCGTAGATCTATGTATTTCTATGTGTTTGTTAACCCTGTTACCGTATTGCTACTGTTAATGGGTGTTCTGTAAGTTACAGTCATTATTAACATTTAATGTTGAAGCTTAGCTTGAAAACGTTTTCGCTTACGTTCTTTAAGTCCAAGTTAAATCACATCACGCCAAGATAAAATCAGTACATTAAGTCCCATTCAAGAGTGTGCATGTCTTTTCAAAATATAAAAAATAATTAAAATAAGTACAAAATATTAGAAGTGAAAATAATAAAGAATAAAAACAAAAAAAAATACAATTAACGAATTGTTAAAAAATCCATTTAATTATATTTAAATAAATAATATATATGCCAACTCACAGTCGACATAAAAATAATACATGAGAAAAAGATACTAACGAGAAATGTGCACATATAATTTATTATTTTCATTGTCATGGGTCGTGTTTTTGTTGTTTGTTGATTGCCATCTAGATAATGCGGTAGTTGCCAATAATCAAACTGAAGGTATTCTTGGTATCACAGATATGAATGATACTTTAGAAGAGTCAAGAAGAAAGTCAGACATCATTAAAGCTCCTGTTTTGACCAAAACTGAATTGAGAACTTACTGGCAAAGTTTGAATGCCGTTCAAGATACCCAATGCCGCAACGATTTGAATGCAACGTTTTGGGGCATTCAACAAGGCGCTGAATGGGCAACTACAAGTAAGTTATATTTTATATCTAGTAAAAATATTTATTTCCATTAAAATTTTCAAGTTAATTACTTTTAGTTAATTTTTACAATATCTCGCTTGATATGTTTCATACTTTTTATATTAAGAAATCTTATGAATCTTATAAATATGCACGTTTTACTTGAAGTTGGTAGTTGTCATTCTCCAAATAAAGCAACAAATTATTATGCATGTTTTAGAGAGATTAAACAGAATTCACATTTTGCAGCTACAAAGTGCTATCATGCGAATCTTGCACTTTGCCTTTAGTTAGTTTTCAGTGAAATCAGACTCTTAAAAGTAAAGATAAATATTGATTTATTAAGTGTACATATAAGTAGTACAAACGATTGTATGACAATATTTGCACTTACATATATGTATGTCTTACGTCAGGATACAAATTAAAATATTTGCTATATTTGCATCTTCTATACATGTTTATAGGTACTTGAACTCATAATCGTACTTGAATTGCTTTTGATTTTAAGAACAGAGGCAATGAATACATTTTATTTTGAATTTTAACTAAAGACAAATAGTGTATTTTTAAATAGAAAACAATCATTTTTAACTCAAATTTATTGTTTATCCCTTTGATATCATCTGAAATTTAAAGAGATTTTCTGATATACTTGGGTCTATTAGCTTTGCTATAAAATTCCTATGAACCGTAATCAATACATTAAAAATAAAAAAAAAATGTTTAGGAAGTTATATATTATAACTTTACGTGAATTTCTATGGAAACACTTTGAACTTTCTTGATCTTTATTATATTCCCATAATTCATCACAAATGTTAATTCGTTTTTTAAAGTGCATTTCTTTTAATGTATGCGCAAATTATAATATTGATAGAAGAATAACAACTTTATTTACATATGTACATAATAGACAGCCGCGTGGCTTCGCTCCCAACTGAAGTCCAATGAATGAATTCGAATTGAATTGAATTGAGTGAAAGCAAGACACGAAATGAATGCCACTGTGTTTTAAGTTCGAAAACCGTCTGCATTCTGTGAAATGAGTTAGAAAGAATTAGCCTGCATAAGGAAATGAGAACTTCGGCATAGGCGAACGCATCCGAATTCGCTATGCACACATTGCTCATTGCGCATTGCGCGTTCTTTCATTTCGTTTGATTTGAGTGAAGCGCGCAGTCGTACAAGTCTGTTAGTGGTTGTGTGTATGTATATGTGTAGTTGTTGTTTTCCTTCTTCTTTTCTTTACGCACTGCACAGCAATAACAACCCTTTGGTCTTATGCAAAACAAAAAAAAAAAAAAATGAATGCATTCGAATTAATTCGAAAACAACCTCTCATTCTACTCATTCAATTCATTCCTCTTTGTGTAAATGTTGTGCGACTGAGTCTGACGTGAGAGCACAAATTCACTCGAATTCTTTCGGCGTCTATTTCACTCAGTTTATACAAAGTATTGTTGATTCGAACGTCGTTTTTTTCCAACATGCAGACCTCTAGTACGTATCTATCTTTGTATCTGTTCAAAAAGTATCGAGAGTTTTGAATTTACGCGGTCTACGTAATATTCGATTTTCATTTTATTATGGCGTTATGTGGGTACTTATGTCCCTCACTTATGCTATTAAGGTCAGCCATTTTGAATGTTTAGTTTATTTTTGACAGCCGTTTTGCTTGCACGTGTTTTGGCTCATCTTCGATTTTAGTCTACTCCAAAAAAAAAGGATCAAAGAATTTGTATTAAATTTTTTTTCGGTACGTTATAACCATGTACCCATGTTTCGTCATCAGTTATGACCCCGTCATCAGTTATGACCCCGTCATCAGTTATGACCCTTGTCAGAAATTTTGGATTGTCGTTAAGAGCAATCAACGGCTATTGAGCGATGCTCATGCGACGTTTCTTTTGCTCAAAATTGCTGGCGGACGTTTCATGCGAAAATATCAGAAAAACTTGTATGGCATGAGTCAACAGATATGCTGACATCGTCAGCAACTTCTCTAATAGTGATTCAACGCTTATTCATAACATTTTTTTTCACTGCTTCAACGTTTCATCATTAGCATCTTCTCGGCCTTCTGTAGATTGTACCTATAAATTTTTTTTGTTCAAGGTTGACTCGGAAAACACCACAGATATTTAAAGTGATTTGGAGCTCTTAATTTTATATTTCATAAAAAATTTAATACAGGTAAGCTTAAAGGTTAGTTGCTACTATTATCAGTAATTTTTAAGTTTAGTGTAATTTTAAATTGCCCTGTTGATAAACTAAATATGTATTCAGATCAACGTGCATATTCTAAGATTTAATGTAGGGATGTAACGATACAACATTTTGCCGATACGATTCCGATTATTGGAGTTAAAAATCGGCGATTGCGATATGATACCGATATATACATTTAGCTTATTTAAACGCCTTTTAGACGGTCAGTTCTGTCTCAGTCTCAGTCCATGTTATCGCTTCAGAAATCGAAATGGACACAAAATGCTTGTTTTTACACGTACAGTTCAAATCTTAGTGTTGTCAATCGTTTCAGAGTTTTTGTACAACACTGAACACTGTTTGTTCACATATTATTCATGTTTATATATTTAAAAGTGGTAATATAATAAATGATGGATATATTTCAATCAGTTCCACAGTAAAATCGTGGTTCGCCATACCTGCATGCATTTTGAGAAGTCAACGAAGCTCGTTGCACCTGTTGCATTTGTTTACTTTTATCGAAATGTCATCGAAATGGACTGACAAATAAGCTGGGCCATCAGACCATTTTGTGTTATCGTTTCCGTTATCGGTGCGGATTTTGAGTCGATAATGGACTGAGACTAAACTAACCGTCTAAAAGAGCCTTAAATAATAAATCACATTAAAACGATATTATTATTATATAATTATTATTTCAAAAAGTAATAAACGAATTCATAAAGTTATGGTTTAAAAATATATTAAAAAATAAGTAACAGTCCAATTCATAAAGTTAAATTATAAAAATATATTAAAAAATAAGTAACAATCCAATTCATAAAGGAAAATATCTTAATAAATTTCATTTTAGGCAGATTTTTGTTCAGAAAGCATAGTTTATTTAAATTATTTGCAGATAATCTGTTGCGCAAAACATTTTGTATAAGACCTGTGGGTGGAAAAGACGTTCTGACGCGACTGTGCTTACTTGATAAGATAAGTACTTTTGCGCAAGCTTCTTTAAGTTTGGAAATCTCTCTTCATTACGCCAATAGTTCTTTGAATCTGCGTTTCTTAGAATGTTTGGACATCTTAAATAAGACTCTACCTCCTCTCGCTCAGTTTCCATGCTTGGTAAAGGTTCCTCTACGTGGGCTTCATTAATATATATAAATTTGAATGTAATAGATCTAAAATGTATTTAATGGGTATAAAATTTGTATTTATTAGATCTAAACCTTTAGTAAATTCAGATAAGTTTTTGGGTAGAAATTTATTCACTTTGGAATAAATATTTTCAAGAATTTTGTTAATCCATCTGAAGATTTTGGTTTTAAGCATGTTGATTTTTATATATTCGGATCTTCTATAATTTTTTAAAATTTAAATTTAAGGTTAGAAAAACATCGCTAATGAGATGACAAATGTATGGGTCAAGTTCCGAAGGCAGGTTAGTTTTACTTTGTTTTATTTTTTACTCTTCACACAGTGAATAGTATTATAAGTTTGTCATGAAATATGTAACACACAGAAGGAGGCATCGGAGATCACATAAAGTGTATATAAAATTGATCAGCTCGATGAGACGAGTTGATTAAGCTATGTCCGCTTGTCCGTCTTTATGTATGCAAACTGGTCCGTCAGTGTTTCCTAATACATATCCACTAACCTTGTAAATTTCAAGACCCTTGGCTTACTGGATCGTATAGCTCCGATACAAACCAAAATTCAAAATCGGGTTCTTATTAGAAAAACTTTCTTGCTTTTTATATTATCGAACTGATATTTGAGTACTATAAGTGCTTAACCCACATTCACCAACCATGTAAGCGTAGGCAAAAACATTTTCTAGGAGTTCGTGAAGAGTATGACAACATTGGAGTACCCGAAGTTACCGTACAGTATATTAAACAAGATATAAATATAAGTAAGTACTTACGTACATATGTACATGTATATAGCCATCGGTCAAAAATACTTCCAGTGGAGATATAAATCTAAAACTTTGGTTACGTCTTTGTATAAATGAGAGAACTATTGAATGATAAAATTGCGGTGTTTCGACATTTTCACACCCACCACCCACTTTCAATAAGAAAAATATTTCAAAACAATTTTAAACGCAATTTGTTGTTCAAATTTAAGTAAATTTAATTATCTATACTTAATGTAGAATTGGAAAATAAGCGGATTTGATCGCGCCCACATCTAAGGAAATTGTAAAAATTTGTAATATAAGTAGTTTGTTAGTATAAAATATGTACTTATAAAAAAAATTACATTTAAAAAATAATTTTCCAGCAAATAATAAACTGATTTAATTAAACTTGACATTTGTTTGCGTTGTAATTTTCTTTGTTCCGTGATGAAACAATCTAAGCTTATAAGCAATTACTCGTGTTTTAGAGTCTAAACTTTTTTATATCTTTATTTTTAGCTTCATTAGCTTCCTCGAAATGCTCCCCAATCGATACTATGTATTTCCAGAAGGTGGAAGATAGTAACATGGATACATCTCGATCAGTCCCTTAGCAGTATCGAGCGCATATTTCTTTAATTTTAAACAAATTCCATCTTGTTTTGGAGCTAATGAACCTCTTTTTTTTTTAAATAAAGTGTGGGTTACTTAGTAACAGGTACTGACTGAATATAGTTGGCACACACACGAAACAGATTTTTTTTTTTAATTTGGAAGAAAACATAATATTTTTATATGCGACTATTTTCATGATAAAACTATAAAATTTGTTTGTGCAACATTTTTAATTGTAACTCTTTTACTGAAATTAAAGCCAATTTTTGTTAAAAAAAGAAAAAAAAAAGAAGAAAATTAATAGCAAAGATATTTATTAAGCAAACAAAAAAATACATAGAATCCATTATATGTAAGTAAAGGAAAGGGAAAACAAAATTGCAAAATTCAAATTAAAAAATTTACAGATTTAAAGAGTAGATGACATATTGTTAAGTAAGAATTTGTTTATAATACATTTCATAATAATTGTTTGGAATTATATTTTGCTTAATAAGTTCCGTAATGTCATTTTTTTTTTCTCCGGGAGGGGTTCTACGCAACGACACAAATCGTAGACGACACAAAAGTAATGGAAATAAATCAAAAATGCACCTGATAGACTTCCAATGATTTGAAGTACTTATCTTTATATTTCGCACATTTGCTTTGTAAAAATATTCGTCCTTATAAGAAGTTTTATAATAAAACGATTCGGGACTCTCTTTTACGAATCGAAGAACTTTAATATCTTGCCATATTATTTTCTCCCACAGCTCGTTTCTTCCGAAGTTCTAAGCCCAATGTTCCTGTAAGGCATTTAGATCAGAAAAATTGTCATAAGACATTTGATGTACATCATACGGCCGTCCAGTTATTTTAGCAGTAGTAACATCTCTATTAAAACGCCGAAGTCTTGCTTTTAATTAATCAGATTTATTTGTTGGATTTTAAAACTGAAACATATATAAATTAGATTTATAAATTCACATAAATTTTATGCTTTACATTTCAAGTCCTCCTCGTGTGGTCGTCAGCAAGCAAAAGAAAGAAAAGCTCAATTTTCATTTCCTTTCTGTGCTTAGTGATCAGGTTTCACCACGCCCATGATTGCTGCTGATCAGCTTTGCGTAATACAAATCCACCACACCCAGGGCTACTTACAACAATAGTGCTAAGAACACTAGGTGGCGCTAGGTCGCGCGAATTTTTCTTAACACCCCCCTGGTATGGCGGTCCATTTGGTCGCATACCAAGTCTAAAACTGCTATCTTTCATATGTACCACTCGTAATTTTTATTGTAGCACTTCTAACTTGTCCGTCTTTTGATTTTCTGACATCTATTACGCATTCACGCGGCCAGCAATTTCTTGGAACATTAGCTATGTAAACTTAATCGTCCACTTCGATAGGCTTTACATTGTCGGACCATTTGCAGCGGCGTGTTATTACTGGCAAATATTCAGTCATCCAACGTTTCAAAAAATGGTTAGCAACCTATTGTGCCTCTTTCCAGTGCCGTTTCAATACAACCCGGTCGTTTGTCACTTCTACAAGCGGATTGGTGCCAGATGAGTTGCCTAACAGAAAATGATTAGGTGTTAGTATGGATTGCTCAATTGGGATATATGTTAGAGGTCGAGAATTGATGCACATCTCCACTTCTAGCAATGCAGCATGTAATTCTTCAGGCGGTGTCCACGCCGGTAGTATGCGTGAAAGAACTTGTTTTACAGATCGGACGAACCGCTCCCAGGCGCCTACCATGTGAGGCGAAGATGGCGGAATAAACTTCAATTGCGTTGCACCTGTTGTGAAGACGCGTGTAATTTTGTCTCTGTCCATTGCCTTAAATGCTTCAAATAGATCTCTTTGTGCACCTTTGAAGTTAGTGCAATTGTCGCTCCACCGCTCAATTGGCACTCTGCGGCGGGTAACAAAGTTCTTGATGGCTATAATGCACGAGTCGATCGATAGGTTGTTGGCGATTTCCAAGTGCACAGCACGTGTAATCAGACAAGTGAACAGAACTCTATAGCGTTTCTCCCGGCTTCGTCAAACTGCTACGAACATTGGCCCAAAATAGTCGACTCCGGTGTATGAGAACGGGCGGCTGAACGAACATAAACGGGCGTTTGGTAGATTGGTCATTCTAGGTGGCCGGGGGTAGACGGTTCGGTTGCGGCATAGTTGACATGAAAGCCTTGCTTTATTCGTTAAAACGAGTAGTCTAGGAATCCAGAACTTTTGTCGAATCTCGTTGACCACAGCTTCTGAGTTGCCATGATGATATTTTATATGGTAGTCCCGTATTAGTAGCAGAGTCAAATAGTGGTCCTTGGGCAGAATGATCGGGTCGTTGTAGAAATTTTCTTTATTCTGTTTCCAAAGCGTAGTAGTCCATCTTCTGCAAGGTATGGAGAAAGTTTATAAATGCAACTTGAGCTGTTGATACTTTTCTTATGAGTTAGCGTTAATATTTCGTCGGTAAACTTGTCATGTTGAGCGGAATAAAATAAAATCAGTTCGGCTAGATGAAATTCGTTACTGGTTATTGCATGTCGTGTTCTTTGCTTTCCTATAGTGATCGCCAGCCAGAACAGAGCACTGTTTACG
This sequence comes from Amiota minor, assembly GCA_037043295.1. Lineage (NCBI taxonomy): Eukaryota > Metazoa > Arthropoda > Insecta > Diptera > Drosophilidae > Amiota > Amiota minor. Next base: position 20,802 of record JBAMAW010001628.1, read on the forward strand.
ACGGTGGCAACTACACGTGTCAAAATTTGAAATCGGGAAGAACGTTCGAATTGTATATGTAGATTAACATATGGGACGTTGACGACA
>JBAMAW010001629.1:0-40122 GCA_037043295.1 Amiota minor
CATCTTTCATCTTTCTACAATAAGATGAAACCGCTGGACCTTGTCAACATATTCCTACTTATTATGCCAAGAAGGTATTTGCTTATACTTACATATTGTATTTCACTCCTAAAAGATTATCTTTGCAGTGGACTTCATTTTGAAACAGGCAAGCAAACGAAAGCAACATTGAAAATTAAAGAATGAATCATTCGGATACAGTGGAACCACCAACAGAACCATCTGCATTATGAAGTCATGGGCAAAACTTACAATTGTTTATAATAATAAATAAAAAAAAAAAAAAACAAAAACATTATTAAAACTTTCTTTATTCATTGAAAAGAGAGAAGAAATAAAAAAAACAATTAAAATTTAATGAAAATTTTATTAATGTATCGCCTCTCAACAATGTTATAATTTATAACAAGATATATACCGAGATTTTATACTATGAAAGAAAACACGCGCATAATGAGAAAAATGTGTGAACTTCAGATATAAAAAACTACAATTATCATCCACAACATAATTTATTACTTGTTGCTGTGTTGTTTTTGTGAATCTCAAGTGGAAAATAATTTAAAAAAAAAAAAAAAATAGAAAACAATTAAAGAAAATATCTGAATGAATAAATAAGTGAGTGAATGGCATAAAACTATAATAATAATAATAATAATAATAATTTTCATTTGCGAAAGTGTATCTTTAGCTGTTGTTGTTTTTGTTGTTGTTTGTTCGCCGGCCACGCTCTGCAACAGAAGAAACTAAATGTGGCAAGCAACAAGATACAATAATATTTTTATTAAATTTTTATGGGTTAAGTTGATTATCTTTTGCTCTTGGAAAATGAAAACACACATATACACACATAAAGCTTTTCACATTCAAGTGTTGTAAATTGTCATAATTATTATGATGTTGTTATGGATTTGTTATTGTAAATCACAAGTGCAAAAACCTTGTATCTCTTGAATAAACTTGTTGTAGTTATAAGCAAAATGTATACAAAATAAAGAAAATTATGCTTGCATGTATATGAGATACATTTGCAGCAATTAGGAGCGAGTTTTTCTTTAATTTTCTTTAGATATTTAATTGCGAAACTCATATTGAAGGTATAAATCTATCTAAGGCACATTTAAAACTAAATTGTGTTTTAATTTCTAAACAATAAAATGAAACTTTATTAACAATTTAGTTTCATTATCATCATCAACAGCGTTGATTGTTGCATAAACTAATTTAGCGTTAGCTGCAGAAACAATAGAATCAAGTTACTATAATGAAGCGTAAACAAAGCAAACTATAGTATCATAGTGGTATGTATCTATGTATCTGTTGCATACAGGTAGATATTCCAGATGTGATAAGTCAAGCACAGACATCTGAATAGACAAGATGATGAGATAGACAGCAGCAGTTATACGTACATAGCTACATAGAAGTAGAGAAAGGTATAAGAATGAGTAGACAATAAAGAGACACAGACAAAGACGAAAACTCTGAGAGATGAGAGCAGACACCGGAAAGTTATGAAGAAACAAGAACAAAGTTAAAGGGAAAAAGGAAACAACAGTCAACATGAAAAGATAGAGTTGATGGTAAGGATGGTGATTCGTTGCGCCAGACAAAATAGATAGAGCGAGCGCCCGTCAGAAAGCCAGGGAGTCAGTCAGTTCAGATAAGAAAAATAAAGCCAACTAACCAACGAACCATTTATTCATTCATTCATTCAGTCAGTCAGTCAGTCAGTCAGTCAGTTAGTAAGACAGTCAGTAAGGTAAGGTAAGGTACTCTGTCTCTTAGTCAGTAAGACAGTCAGTGAGGCATTCTGTCCCTCAGTCAGTTAGTTTAGTGTGTGGCAAAAGCAAAGAAAGACGCTCTCACGCACGAACCTGTTTGCCTTCCTTCCTTTCTTTTTTTTTTTTTTTTTTTTGTTCATCCATCTTCTACCTTTTATTATTTTGCAGTTTATTATTGTTGTTTGTGTTGTTGATGATGTTGATGTCTACCTTTTTTTTTTTTTTTTTCTTTATTTTTTACATTTTCTTATAACTTCCACTAAGGGTGGCTGGCTGGCAGCTCTGTTCGCTGAACCTGTCAGTGACCCAGTCAGTTTATGTTATGCTGTTTTTTGTTTTTCTTTCTTTTTCTTCTATTTTGTTCTGTTGTTGGTGTAGCTATAATAGTACGAAAGATACATATATGTATATATATATAAATCTGTATCTAAAATGGATATACCATCTGTGTATGTATGTGTGGATTGCTTTCAATTGCTTTGTTTGACTATATTGAAGGGAAGGCAGCAGCAGCAGCAGCAGCAAGTGATTGAAAGATGACTTTCTAATTGAAGTTTCAGTTATAGTGATACTTATATTTATGAGAATTTTCCAAGACAAATTTAAAAAATTTAAGAATTTTGATGAAGGATTTAATATGCTAAAATATATGATTTTTTAGACCAGAAGAGAAGAACACAAAAATGATATTAAAATTAACAAAAAAACAAAAAACTGCCCTTGGATATTTTAAAGAATTAAAACTAAACCAGGAATATGATTTACACCTGAATTTACTCTATTTTAGAATAAAAATACAATGTTATGCTATTTTCTCAAACCTTTTTTCTCAGATCTTCTTGGTTCCACCAATTAATTTATAAAAAAATATAAATACTTTCTCATTTTTAGTAATAATAGATTCTTTTCTTATGCGTCTCGTTACTGGTTTTTATGTATTATTATTATTATTTAAACCTATTGTATTTTTTTCCCTTTGATCTGTGTGAATTCTGCTATATACAGAACATTTAATTGGGCAGCCTAAGGTTTTCAAGGATTTCATTGCTTCAAAATAATATTTTCTCTTTTTAATAATCCTTAGAAATTAATTATTTTTGACAAAAAAAAAAAAAAAAAATACTTATGTATATAAAAATAATATAGTCAATTGAAGTCATATTCTTGTTTGTATTTTTTAAAATAAATTTGTACCCTACATTCATTGATGTGTGATAAATACATAATATAAAAAGTTTGTTGAAGGATGCACGACACTTGGAATATGATGAATGAAAATAAATACTGAAAGAAATTTATCAAAATGATCATTCGAAAGCAATTGCTTCTTTTTACACTTCATGGCTTTCTATCATAGTCAAGCAGGCTTCCCTTTTTTTAGTGTAGATTCTACAGGAATTCACTTAGATTCTGTGTCCCTAATCATACTACTAGAATTTTCGTTTCTCTAACTCTAGGTAGGTGCACAACTAATTTCGCCTCATACCATTCCCATTTCGCGTATTATGTATCAGTATCACATCCTCTCTTCTGAAATTTCATCCACAATTATTAATGTTCTAGTCCTCTAACACCTAAGCTTGTCCACCTCACCGTAAATGAATTTGAAAGATTCAATTTGGATGATATACTTAACATTTGTCTCTCTACACACATAACCAAATAATAAAATCAGATACTGAAGTAAAATTAAATAATAGTAAATAAGTTCTAATTTAATACTGTTCTTATTGATAAATAATCAATTCCATGTCTATTTATAAGAACTTATAATGTAACTTGAGCACCTGAAAGAAGATGAGGATCAATTAACTGATCAATCAATTTGACAGAAATAAGTCTTCAGTTTTCCTGTCTGTTACAAACATTTTCATATGTAGAAGATTATTAATCTCTTTTTAATATTTGCCTAGACCTCTGAATTATTTCTATAAAAAAATATACACACACAAGAACCTTGAAACGAGATATCAAGAGTCTTGATTTTAACATTTAAAGAAATCTCTTCTTTCCCAAATTATTTAAAGTTTCTACTCGTATTTCATAAACATTTCTTCAAAACAAATTCTAATATGCATATGTTCTATAGAGTCCCTTTAAAATATAAAGTAACATAAGCCAATAAATATAAATTATGCTACTATTAGAGATTTTCATAAATATATTGTTATATTGCTATACTAAATCATAGTCTATAAACATGATAGGTAACATAATTTGCAAGACTTGATGATTAAATGTGTATGTTACTTCTTCTGCAGGGTAACTTAAATGTTGAGTTTAATCGACTATTAAATTTTTATATTTCATTTCCTTTTATTAAACCAATAAATACTAAATAATGAGTATATTAGAATTCTTGTACTACAACATAAGGAAAAGAAAACATTTTACATATCAACGATTCGTTTTAATTGGCCGTCTGTCAGTCAAGAGTTGTCATGACAATAATTAATGTATTACCAATTTATTCTACATATCTGAATACAATCTGAATATATAGGAGGAGTATGTATTGTACATATGTTCACACATGCATACATAAATATGGCAAAAAAAAAATCTATACAATAAAACATTAATATGTTATATATGTAGATATTGTTATAGATACTCGTAATCGCATGATATGTGCTACCATATTTTTGTATATACATACATAAATACATACATTTGTATCCATTTGAAGATGTGATGTATGACAACATGATTTGCTATATATTTTCGTTGGTTATGCTATTTGTTTTATTTTTTGTTTTGTTTTTGACATTGAAAATAGTCTATTCAATTCAATTGGGCTTATTTTGGGCTTGTTTTGTAGGCTGGACAACAAAACAAAAATAAGAAATAAGAAAAACAAAACAAAAATTATAATGAAAATAAATTCTTATGAAGTCTGAAGATGCCAGATTTTTATTAGAAAGAAAACATTCTTTTATCCTAACAATGTTTCTTGTTTCTTGTCAGTAAACTGTGAAATGGAAATTATTTTTATACTGAAAAATTTATTATTTATTGGTAAATGATAAAAGAATCTAGTAGTTCATTCTGAGGTTTGTTATTTGTCGTTGAATAATTGAAGAATAAATCAAAATTTAAACTAACAAAACAAGTTAAACTCAACTGCAAATAGAAGATCAAATATAATCACAATGTTTTGATGTCGATAATGAAAGTTTTTCTATATGATGGATAATGAAATCAACCAATTAACCAATCTTATCTCGAGCTTTCTAGGAATGTCATAAAACACCTGAAATTCATATCCTTTATTTCTCAAAAAAAAAACACTGGACAGCAGAACATTCTCAAAACTTCTGTGAAATGGTGTTTGCAACCCCCCTGACTATCGAAAAACAAGTCAATCAAGATAATATCTTACTTGTGAGTTATTTTTATTTTGTTTACAAAATTGTAAATTGTAAATTTCTTTAACGAGAATGTCTACATATATTTTTGAATCTATTTTAAGTTACAAATAAATCTCTCTTTTTATAGGAGTGGAGGAGGAGGAGGAACAACACATAAAAAGTGTTTCACACATTTAAGGTTTCATCTCTCATTTGCTGTTGTTATAGTTTCATTGCTATTATTCTTTCAAAATTCCTTGAAGTATGCAATAAAATACCATAAATATGCTCGTTCGTTACACCTTGAACTTTGACAGTGAATTTTTGGATATAAATCAAAAGAAAAGGTGAATTTCCCTTCATAACAAACTTGTATAAAATGAAAATATTTTCACACCAAAACCTAAAAATAAACAATAAGCGAAAAGAAAAACATTTCTGAGAATTAAGGATATTGGTAAGAATGAGTTCTCTTGACTCATGTTTTTCTAATAAGAGACATAACAATATTGTTATTAGATACATAACGCGACAGTTAATTAATATTAATTAGAAAGAAAAAACCGCACGGTAACTTTAGTCACAATATCGCCCACCAATGGGAAACTACTTGATGTTGTACAATATAAAGAAAACAAGTGAATAAGGAAGGATTGACCATAAAGAACAAAAGACCAGCAGACATATTAGTGGGTATATAGAAATAGATACATTTAACAACAATTTCTATTATAAAAAGAAGAAAAAATTGAGAAAAAAGAAAAATAATTAACCATGGAATTTAACAAAAGTAACAAAATCATAAACCCTTCTTCGTTTGTCTCCAGTTCAATCAAATGAGAAAAGGCATTGAATTCTCTTTGGCGCCCAACTAGAAAACAATGGCTTTCCTTTCCTTCCTCTTCCTCTTCCTCATATAACAAGCAAGCAAAAGACAAACAAAATTATTCTACTGTTCATTTTTTGTATGGCGCAAGTTTTTATGTGTCACTGTAATGAATTCATCCATTCATCGCGTCTCCGTCTGTCTTCTATTTACATATCCACTTCCAGAGAAAGGAACGGGCACCCATGTATTCGCATATACATATATAACAAGTATATATAGTCGACTACAAATGCGAGTATACATTTAGTGTTGTCCAAGTCAGAAGGAAGGAAAGCAGGCAAGCAGCCAGCCAGACACATAACAAAGAGTAATGTCCTTCCATTCCAGTTAGAGTTTCTACTTCTACTCCTCCACTACATTGAACCAACGACGAACATGAACTTAATTTTATCGAAAGAACATTTTTTTTTCTTCTTTTCTTTTTGTTTTGGTTTGATTTTATTTTATTTGGATGGGCGCCTACTATTTGTGGCATTAATTTGAAGGAGAATAGAAATATTCTTCACACTCGTGACGGCTACTTTCAGCACAATTTAGTTTTATAAATGACTTCTATGTCAAGCATAAGAAAGAAAGAGAAACCAAGAGAAATGAGAGAGTGAGTGGGGGGCAAGGCAAGCAAATCCATTTAACTGCCTATTTTCTTTCTTTTGGAATTTGAATGATGAGTAATTATTTACTTTGCTTTGCTTCACTTGTGTTGATTAACTCGAGATTTTCTTCTCTTTTGGGATTTTATTTTTTATTTGCAATATTTATTTATATAGAAAGTTTTTACTCAATGTTTTCATCATCTCATCATATCATAGATCCTGAAACTTAATAATTTTTTTCAAAGTAACATATTTTTCTATAGAAAACCATTTCATAGTTTCTTTCTTCCTTTCTCTTATGTTGACTTATTTTCATAAAAATAGAGGCAATAAACATTTTCTTTTGACTCTGTTGTTTGTTTTGATACTTCTTGAGTCTCTTGTTATTGTAGATACAAGAATTTTTTATTATAGATTTGTATTAAGAGAATCTTATGTATCTCATAAATTGACCTAATGATACATGACCTACATATTTTTGTTGATAAGCATAAATTTTAAAAGGAACAAATTTGTGTAGATAAATTGTGAATACTAATCTTATTATACATAATAAGAAAAGTCTGGTTAAACTATTAAACAAAACAAAACACTATGGCAACAACAATATCTATGTATTTACTATAGGTCAGTAAAAGACCTTGAAAGTTATTTCTAGATAAATGAGTATATTTTTTTGTTAAAAAAAAATATCATCAAATTTTATTTTAAAAAAAATATCAAGATATTTCATTAATTTAAAAATGTCTAAATTCAATCAGGGAACTTTGATCAATTTATCTAATACCAAACATAAAGGAATGAAGCTTTCAATACTCATCGTTGAAAATTATTTGTGGAATTTTTACTCACTTAACATGGGTACAAGTTCCTTCGTTTAAAGGATCGAATACTGCATCAAGTGCCATTGCTCATAGATTGTGTGAGATTATTGCATTTGACAGTACCAAATTCATGTTGAAAAGCAATGATGACTTCGAAAACTGTATAATTATGCAACAATTTTGAAGAGAAACAAGCCAAGTAATGCCTCAATAGGTCAATACATCCTGTGTGGTAATTAAATCTTTCAATTTTCTGTGTTTTTTTTTTTTTTATAGTAAATTCTTAAATAATAAAAAGATACTTTCAAATTTATGAAGAAAAACATATACTAGTATCTGAATGTCCGATTAAATGGAAGAAAAGATCACTGATCCCTGATCCTTGATGTTAAACCATAGAACATTTAAGATTTCTCAGCTATTCCGAGAAACTCTTGATGATGGTGATTGAATATTTCAGTTATATTATTAGCATAGAAAGATAGTTAGTTATACTTTTTGTTCAATCCACTTTCATACTTAGGTATACCAATTCTCTCTTTCTTTTAATTCTCCATAAAGACTAGACTACTACAAAATGTGTAAATTTTGGGTATTTTTGTATACAAAAAAAAAAAAAAAATAATTAAAAAATCCGATTTCTTTCATTTTGAATGAAAATTTACAAATTTTATGAATTTGTATAAAACTCACCTAATGTTTTTAGATAATCCACAATACTATTATCATCTGGTAATCCATAATTTTCTGAAAACATTTGGTAATCCATCGATTGTGAAATTTTTATGCTATGGAAATATTGTTAAATATTCTTTAATTCTTTTATTTATTGATATAATGATTTTTATTCCTTTTGTTTTATACTAAATTTTTCTTTATTTTTTTTTTTTCTTCTTCACACACACATTTCACACTATTTAAAACACAAACCATGTAAGATTTTTCACTATTTTCTTTATCTTTTTTATTTTGAATTTTCCAAAAACAAATTTCACGATTTTCAATTATATTATTTTATGTAATTTTCCAGAATTTAATGCAGAAGGCGTCGATCTACACAGACCGTGCAACACAGAGAACGTAGAAGAGAGAGAATGAGTGTTTGTGTGTGATAAATATTATGGGAGAGAAATAGAATGGAAGAGAATGCGATATGCGATATGCGGGTTTTTTGGAAGAAGGAAAGCAAACGCAACAATGTTTCAAAATGTTCTTCTTTCTTCTTCTATCTGCCTTTCTTTCTTCTTCAGTCTTTGTCAAATTAGTGTGAGTTATTTCTTTTTCTTCTTCTATATATATAAACATATATATAGGTGTGTATAAGTGTGTGTGTGCATGAGTGTGTGGGATCGTCACACATATAACTTCATACGCATATGTTTAGAAAACAAAATAAATGCACAAAAAAAAAAGTACAAATGTCTGCTTGCTTTTGCTTTCTTATTTTACTCTTGTTAATTTTTGTGATTGTTTTTTTTTTTTTTTGGTTCAGTTGGATGATTTTTCTTCTTGTTAATTTTTTTTTGGGGGGGTTTTCTTTGTGGTTTGTTTTTGTATTGTCGAGAATTGAAGAGTCGCACGCAGGCAGCAGCTTCGTCGTGTCGATTTTGACTTTGTTGCTGTTATTTGTCTTTTCGTTTGCGACTCGTTTCAAAATCGTCGTCTCTGCTATCTTTCGTATTATAATATATATTTCTTTTGATGCTCTCTTTTGTATTGGTATTTGTATTTTTGTTGTTGCTGTTGTTTTCCTTTAAGTTATGCGTTTGCTGGCAGAGACCTACTACGATTCAGACACAACACTTTGAGGAGGCAGGCACAGGCACCAGACCAGACCAGACCAGACCAGACCAAACCAAACCAACCAGACAATTGCAAGTAGACAAGCACGCCACAGACCTTGAGATTCCGAATCTGAAGATGTAGTTCAAGACGAAGAAGAAGAAGCAGGAGCCGAAATCAAGTAGTAAACTCTACAAAAACAACAAGAACGACGACAACACAAAAAGGTTTCGTTTGTTTGTTTGTATATTTCTGTGTCTGTTTCTTCGTCCAGACGTTTTTTGGTACAACAAAGAAACAACAGCAGCAAAGCAGCAGGATTCGGATTCCTTTTCTTTTTCTTTTTTTTTTTTTTTTTGTTTTCCTTTTGTTGTTGTTTTTCTTATTTATTTTATGCACAACAGACGATGGACATTAATGTCTCCCGATGTATATAAATTGTCTGTTGTCTGTTTATTGCTTTTTCTAACTTTGTTTGAGGCAATCAATGTATGCAACGAAATGATGTCGACGTAACGTAACGTAAGAACGCAATACAATACAAAAACGTAAGTAGAGTGAGTGAGTTAAGAATGCAGCAGATTACTGTGATGATCTCTTGAATCTTTTCTTTAGCCAAATTAGCATTTGCATCAATCAGCTCAGCGCAATTCAATCAAAACCAAGCATATGATGATTGAAGATGTTGATGTTTGAAGGAATCGAAAAAGTTAAAGCGTTTTTAAAAGTAGTTTGTAGGTGGAGTTGTAATTCTCTAGTACATTGATGATGATGATGATAAAATTGCTGTTATTGATGTGTTTGTTTGTTGGTGGTGTGGCGGCGTTGGTGGTGGCTAGTTTTGTTTTTATTCTGTTCTTGTTTTACTCTTCTTTTCTCTTTTCTCTTTTCTATTCTTTTCTTATTTTATTTTTGTTGATTCCACAAAATTCTCCCAATTGTTTTTATTTGCGTTGTTGTTGACATTTGTTCTGATAACATATTCATAGACAAACGCTCTCTCTCACTCTCTCTAGCTTTTCTCTCTTAATTCGATGAGTTATTCTTTTCTTTTTATAGTTTCTAGTTTTCTATTATTTGTTGTTGTTTATTTATAATTTTTAATTTTTTTTTTTTTTATTATTATTATTTGTTTTTGTTTTACACAAATCAAATGCTTTTATGATTGTTTAGAATGCACAAACAAAGCAAAATTTTCAATAAAACAAAATATAAAACAAAAATAATAAGATACACGTTCCATTCGAGTATTTGAGAGACTTCAGAACGCGGCAAAATAGTTTTAATTTCTTTATCACGTGTACATATATACATACATACATATATTACTACAATAACAAAACATTAAAACATACAGACATTTAATTTATTTAAACCTTTACAGTTTCAATTTATTAACAATTTTTGTAAATTTTTCCGGTTTCTAAGTTTGAGTAGATATATTTTTTATTATTATTATTTTTTTTTTTTTTAATATTTTTATTTAAATTGTTGAAGATATTTTTTGTTTTCTTTTCTTCTTCTTTCATAAATAAGAAGATTTGCACTATAAGAGATACACAGATACAAATAAATTTTGTTCTGATTTTATTGAACTTGAATTATTATTCTTTTTTTTTTTAATTAATATTTATTAATTTATTTTTTTTTTTAAATCAGCTACATTTGCATTTGCACTTTTTTGTTGCATTTTATATTTTTTTTAATTTCTTTGTATTTTTTTTTTTTATTATTTTTTAAAGCAAAAATTGCACTTGTACAGAGAGATTTTTTTTTATAATTTCTTTACAATATTTTTGTTTTCTTTTTTACAATTTTAATGTTTATGTTTGTTAATTAAAGTTTTATTATTTATTTATTCTTTTGGTTACGTTTCATTTGACTTTTTTGTTGTTCGCTTTCTTTTGCTTTCGTTCATTCATTACGAAATATGCCGACGAAAAAGAAACCGCTAAAGACAAAATTCCTTTCCGTTGGAAATATAAAGAAATATTAAGTAGAATTTATTAATTTATTTTTTTTTTGTTCAACTTTCGTATTGAAATTAGCCGACAGCGAAAAAACGGCGCGCAAATGTGCTTTCGTCAAACGTCGAATGTCGACTTAAAAGTAACGAGTAGAAAAATAGCGAGCAAGTCGAATGCAGCGAGTGATCGAAAGAGAAATGACTAAGATGGAACGCTTTTCGATTGGCTGCCACAACAACAACAACACAATTGTCCGACAAGAAAACAAAACACAACACGACGTCCATCTCTGTCTTATCAACGCAAAGCCGGGTGACGTTGACGGCAACGTTGGCAGTGCTGCCGACATTGCCGTCGCAGGTTGTTGTTGTGGATTAAAGAGACATGCTGAGGGGGCCTGCCTCACTCGCTGGCTTGCCTAATACTTTTAAGCAGAGTGCACGCAGCGAGAGCACGTTGAGTTTTGCCTTTTGCTCCCAAACATCACCACCACCACAAGCACACACACTTCAACTTCACCACACCATACCATACAACCACACTAAACAACAGAGCACAATACAAGTCAGTATGAGATAAGTTCACCCTCTCTCCGACTCACGCTCTCTTTAACTAAAAACACTTGCTGCTCCCAATAGACCTTCAACACAACACCCACCACCCTCTATCAAAGACGTCTATGCCTTCTACTGCCTCACAAGAAACAGGCAAAGAGTCGCCGAGAGTTTGCTGTCGCTGTCGCTGTCGTCGTAGTGTTGTCGGTTGTTGTTGTTGTTGTTGCAATCGTTTTTCGGCTCTTGCTTTTCTCATTGAACTTCATGACTAAACCACATGCGACGACGACGTTGACTTTGTACACATACATACAAACCACATATTCTCGCTCAGTAATCGGACATAGGTTTGCAGAAACGTGTGTTTGTGTGTTAAACTTCGTCGCGGTCGTCGTCATCGTGTTCATGAATGAAATGCCGATGCAATCGGACTCAATCATCACCACGACGCGCTCTTGTTTATACTCTCTATTTCTCTGACTCTCATTTTAGTTTGTTCCACTCTTCTTCTTTTTTTTTTTTTTTTGCTTTCAAAAATTCACTCTCTCCTTCTTGCCTGGTGTTTCATTGTATTTGTATCGCTTTCGTTTACTTTTCAGTGCACAAGTGCAAATTCGCACGTCTGTGACTGTATGACTGAGACTGTGGGTTGGGGCTGATTTTGCTTTCCACCACGAACAATTCTTCCCATCATCAACATCACTCTCACTACTCACTCACAACAACGAAATTATTGCACGCACATTGGTTTGATTCCTTGGAAAAATGTAATATGTACGACACATTTCACTTGAGACTTTATATTGCAAGCAAATGAAGGAAGGAAATGTTAAATTAGTTTTTAACTTTTCAGTATTTGACATATTTAAATAAAAGTCTAATTAGAACATCAATGTGGAATGTGGGAATGTTATGAAGATCATAATACTTATTCGAGTTTCTATAGTCTATGTAACATATCGTGATCATTTATATTACGTATACAGTAAAATCTCTAGTTGTGGATATCTGCCCCAGGTGAACAGCACTCGATTACTGTACAGGAGTAGGATACCAAGATGAAGCAACGATCTAACCATGTCCATGCTGTGGAAAATAGTCTTAAACTAATACTAACTAATAGCCCTGGTCAACAAGTTGGTATCACAGTTGATTAAAAAGTTAATCATGATTAATAATCAGATTTTCGTTTTTTATTTACATTTGTAAAAATCTCTTCTTCCCTTCTTGTCTCATTTTCTTTAGAAAAATAATAATTTCTTATTTTTCGAAAAAAGCTTTGAACCCATTAGAGTAAAAATGTCTAAAGTGATTCAAAAATTATTTTACTTAAAGGTCAAGAACTAGTAAACAACATTTGTTTTATATCCAAATCCATTCCCTCCTCAATCAATGCGATTTCTTCACATTCTCTTTGCGGGAAAATGTTTATAGAATGAAACATTAAAAAAGGCATCATCAATTAAAATCATCAAATGATTGCAATGAAGCAATACAATTGCACCACATCAAAGACTCTCAACCCACACCAAATATGAGATCGCAACAATTTTAGACAATCATCATCATCTGTATGAAAAGTAAAAAAGAATCTCTAAACAAAAGGCATCTTTTTTTAAATACAATACTTGAAATCGAATCAAAACAACAACAACAACAACAACGATAACAACAAAATAAATAACATGTACTTCAGTTTATAGTTCAGTTTCATCAGTACATAATATTCGCATTTCTAAAGACGTAATTATTCGAAGCGAGACCGAGACCGAGACCGAAACCAACCAAAACAGGCGGGACCAGTTGAAGTATTTGGCGTTCGCGGCATTTGGGGGAAAGAGGTGGCAAAAGTGTGAGGAGGAGGAGGAGGAGGATGGTGAAACAAATTCACAGGCAGTCAGTCGGACGAACAAAAAAAAAAGCATCTTAAATACAATAAATAAAAAAAATAATAATAATAGCAGCAAGCAGCAGCAACAACAAATTGCACATTAAGATACAACAATGTAGTTAAAAAGTAAGATAAATAAGCAAACTGACGATCGACTCACTCACTGTGCTTTTGTGTGTGTGTAAATGGGTGAGAACAAGTGCTACAGATACATGTACAAAAAGAATGCACAGATACTCGCATACACACTGTTGCAGATCTGCAAACTAGGCAAGTTCAAGTGTAGAATGTCTGCATTTGTATTAGTTTAAGTAAAAGCCGGCAAAAAGCATGTTCAAAATATATTGCACATAGACTCACACAGAATACACCATACATGTAGAATAGTATAGTAGAATGAATAAACGATTCAAGTATCTATGCCCTGTCAAAGTACGATAAAGTAGTTTACAAGTGTTTGTGCTCTCTCAGCACAGTAGCTACAAGTCTGCAATATGCGTTGCAAGCAGCGAAGCCGTGAGAGAGAGAGAAAGCTCGAATAACAACTGCACATACTACAACATTGTATGTTTGTACTATTGTAGATACCATAGATACCAAAAACAAGTAAGCAAAGCTAAAGCAGCCACATTGAACCACAAAGTTCAAGATGACAAGGCACAAACACACACATAAACATACAAACACTTACACACCATCATCATGTCAACAATGACAGCTGAGCGCGAGACATTCAATTTGGCAAAGCTCGACAATAAGAGAGCGTGAGAGCGTGTCTACTAGTATTTCTCTCTTTTTAGGTTACTATAGTGTGCGTGGATTCTAAAACAAATACAAATACAGCTGGCTAAATGACTGTTTGACTGCGTAACTGACTGACTGCTGCTAGACTCACTGCCTTAATGCCAAAATGAGTTGGTGTTGTGTTGGGTCGCCAAAGACTTGTGTTATGGTGGGGACGCACGCAAGACGGGGCACAGACTTCACTGACGTTCAGTAGTACAGTGTGGTAGTGGTGCATTCGTAGATACAAGCACATACTACAAGTTATAGACTGAGTGAGTATGGATGCATATACAAATGTATCTCTATCTATCTATCTATCTATCTACACGTACATACATATGTATAGATACATGTGTATGTGTTTATGTGTGCTTTGTTGGGGTAGTATCAAAACGACCGGCTAAATTGTTGTTTCAATTTTTCTTATTTCTGTTTTTGTTGTGTGTTCAAAATTAAATGCCACAACGAAACGATGTTGTCTCTTAGTTAGTCTATATATACTCGTACAATATACATACAATATATAGATTACAATATGTAAACGCATAGAGATATTACATTTTACATTTGTGTATCTATGCCTATGCATGTAATAACTAAAGAGAGTAGATAATACATAGGCATATAGTTACATGAGACATAAGGGCATGAAAAACAAGAAACAAACAGAAAAACAAAAGTAGAAGGTTGAAAGGAAATTTATGCGAAGACACACAAATCTAGTGAACGAGAGACCGAGAAGCGTAGAGTATCTACTAGAATGAATAGACTAAGTGGAGTGAGAAAACATGTACCAGAAGGAGAAGAACGAAGGATGAATTAGTTATAGTTGTTTTTATGTATTTTTTTCTTGTTTTTTTTTGCACATGTGCACCACAGAAAGTTTTAACAACCACAGACTATGGCTTTGGCAATAACTATAAGATACATTTTTCCATTTTCGTTTTGTATCATTTCTTGTTTTTATTGTTGTTGCAGTTGTTGGTATATAGTCGCTTTTGCTTATAAATGCAATTCATTCGTTTGTTCGTTCGTTTACTAGAGTTTATTCATTTTGGGCGCTGCCACTACTTGGCTCACTGACTGAGTGACTGGAAAATGTTGGCGCTACTGGTTGAGTTTTAAACGTTTTATTGAAGCATTTTGTTGAGAAGCATAGTTAGATAGATACAAAGAAAAAGGTGAAAGAAGGGGAAATACATGACATTGTTTACTATGGCAGCAAAGTCAGGTTTAATGTTGTTATTGTCATTATTTGTTGTCATTTAATTATTGGCATTAATGTTTTAGTTTTATTAAGTAAAATATTGAAAACTTATAGATTCTAAACCTTAGTCAAGGGACAAGTTTTGGCACATGATTTTCTGTTTAATTGGTGATTTAGAGCTTAGAGTCTGTAAAGATTTTATATAAACTAATCACTTGATCTTTTCAAAGAGATAACAAAAACCTTAAATCATTTGCTTAGTTTACAAAAATAATATGAAATTAAGTTGAAATTCTATGATTATTAGGCGTAGTTTTATTTTATTGTAATCGTATATCAAGAGATCTACCTAGAAAAATACAACTATAATGATTAATATAATTTATTTTCATATTCATTTCTAATTGTTTCTTCCAAGGGATAACCAAAGCAATATTCCTTAAAATCCAGAGATTGGCGATATTTGAAGATTAGATTAGGAGAATAGAAGAGAGCAGTAATAACGAGTCAGCAGGAAAGTCAAGATATTTTCTTGCATTGTCCAATAATGAATCAAGAAAGTCATCATTTGACATTGATGTGTTAACTTGCGTCCGATCTTGTCAGAAATGCAGCCTGGCGCAAACACAACTGTAAAACATCAGTCGAGTAACTTTATAATTGTTATATAACAAAGGACAATGCACATTATAATTAAACAGATGCGGAATTCAGTTAATTTGCATGTTCATACATTCAATTTGATTCTGTTTACGAAAAAATGGCATAAACACAAAAACCCACTTTTTGCATGTAACAAGAAAACCGTTCACTAATTTCGTTTAAAACAAGTTTAAGATTTCTAGAAGTGTTAACAATATTTCTGCTGATATGAATAACAATTCAACTGTTTTCTGGCAAAAATTGGTCTAACAACTATTTATTGTATGTGGGAATCGCTTAAACCAAAATCCTTCAACGCTTTAATCGCGACTTAAAATTTTAAGATATTCTAAGTAGCAGAAATACTCTATCCCTAAACTGTAGGATCTTCCAAATATGCTCTTATGTTTTACAATAAACGCATAATTTATAAAATAGATCAAAACATTACATACAAATAAATCTTCCTCAATACTTTACACAAGCTTCAACACGCCATCGTCGATTGTCCTCGGTACTTGGAAGCTAGAAATTTCTAATTAGGCGACCTAACCTACATAGCAAATGGAAATATCAATACTTCAGCCAAGCCGATCAAAATATTATTTTACTTTTTAATTATATATCTTAGAGTTAGAGCTTCAAATATACTTAGTAGATTAATGTGATATGTATACAAAAAGTAAAATTACTCAAAGAAAACCATTAAATTTACAATTCACTTCATGTTCTATAGCAATAGTAGTATAAATCCTGTTACAAACTTACAATTTAAAACAGAAAATTGAAATAAATTGAAGTTAAACAAAAATTTATTGTATTTAAACCTTCAAAGAGAAGATGGCGTTTCTCACATGCAGAACACATTTGATTGATGAAAAAGACCAAAAAAAAACTTCAATTTGCCTATTAATGGAAAATATATTTGTGTCCCATCATCCATTTTTTTATATTTTTTATATTTTATTTTATTTATTTATTTATTTAGTTATTTATTGAATTATTTGTTGATTTATTTATTTTATTTTATTTTATTTTATTTTATTATTTTATTTATTTATTTATTTATTTAATTATTTATTTATTTTTTTTATTTTATTTTATTTTATTTTATTTATTTTTTTTAATTTTATTTTATTATTTTATTTTATTTTATTTTATTTTATTTTATTTTTTTTTATTTTATTTTATTTTATTTTATTTTATTTTATTTTATTTTATTTTATTTTATTTTATTTTATTATATCCCTTTGGGATATTTATTTTATTTTATTATTTTATTTATTTATTTAATTATTTATTTATTTTTTTTTTTTATTTTATTTTATTTATTTTTTTTAATTTTATTTTATTATTTTATTTTATTTTATTTTATTTTATTTTATTTTATTTTATTATTTTATTATTTTATTTTATTTTATTTTATTATATCCCTTTGGGTTATATGCCACATTGTGTCATTTTTATTTATATTTTTTACTTTTTTTTATTCATTTATTTATTATTATGGTTGAACAACAAGGCATTTTGTCAATTGTCAACTTTATTTACGATTTCATAATTCTATATAAGTTGAATATGGTCAGTAATAGTCTTGTCTAGTCTTCTTTGTTTATTACTCAATTTAGTTTTAGGTTTTTTTTTTTTATCTTTTTGATGAAACGAGTAGTAAAAATGAACTTAAAGAATATTTGAAAAAAAGATAATGAAAAACTTGAAATCCCAGACAATGTGATAAATCATTGAGTAACGTTAATTTCAATTGCCTTTTTGTTACTAAGTTTTCTTTTTTAATTTGAAATACTATTATATATTAAAGCACACAAAAAGGTGGGTCATCTGAACAATTGACAACCTTGAAATGATTAATTTTTGTGACAATAAAATAGATTCATCTAACAAACAGAATACATTTTATTTGTATTGTATTTCCCAAAGATATGCCATATAATTTTTATTAAGATAGTTGGAAAAAATATGTGTAATTTTCATTAATTATTTAATAATAATATTATTTGAAAAAAAAAAATGGTATTAAAGTTATGTACTTCTTCAAACTTAACTAACCATTTTGAAGACTCAATTGTTCTTTATCAGTTGATGGTAGTCTTTATTATTATGGAATTTTAAAGAACAAATCTGTTTCTAAAACATCATTAGATTAGATTGGAGCAAGGGTGGCAACCTCTACACTTCATCACTGCAACCTCGAATGTGCCTATTTTGACATACAGAGTTTCCGATATCCTAGTATCCATTAAGAATTCCAGAATCTTCTTCGGAGGCAAATCTGCAATTTCATTGGGTTCCATGTAAAGGCCACCCAAGTAGAGTAGTCTGGACCAGATTAGACCCAGCAAGTGCTCAGCGGTCTCCTCTTCTTCACAACAAAGTCTACACTGATCATTTTGACTGATCCTCATATTGGACAGATGTTTCATTACTCTGCAATGTCCTGTCAGGAAGCCAGAGTCAATTCAAATACTTTTCCGTGTCAGTCTCAGTAGATCTACTACTCTGATAGACTTAGTGTCCAACCAGTAGATGTGCATTTCATCATCAAGCCAATCTCTTCGTTCCTAAGAAACTGGGAATCCAGAGAATACACAAAGTTATTTGATTTTAGTCTTTTGAGTAACATCAAGCAGACCCAAACCAATCTCAAGTTAAACTCGAAAGCGTTGAAGGTCTGTAGTGCAGCATTTCTAACAGAGTGAGTGTGTTTATTAATGATGGCACTTCTTAGTTCTAAGGCATAGTTCTATGGAAAACGGAGTCCTCTTAGCCCGTGCTGCTGAATAAGTTCTTTTTATGGTTTTCCCCGTAGACCCCTGCTCCAACATTAGTCGCCGTTTTGGAACCGTAAACCACAAATGGGAACCAAGTATGGGCTTGGGTCTTGAATGTTTCAGTTCACTCTGTCCGGGAGTTCTTATTTAAGTTGAGTTTAGTCGGACAGAGGTCGCTAAGTGTAGAAATGGTTATGCACAGATTGTGCTTCCCCTTGAGTAGGGATTGCCTGAGGTCTAGCAAATCACTATCATCTCTTAAAGTGAGCTTAAACAAAAATAGCAAGGCCTCTTTCTTAATGAATAGATGAATTGCCAGTAGGTTCAATAGCGTATTGAGGTCCTCATGGATTGAGTAACATAGACGCAGGCCAGTCTTTGTACCCTAGCAATCTTAGACTGAGGTGTGCTTCTGTCTAATTTTGAGTACCAAATGGGTGCATACGACATGGTCGGTCTAATGATGGCCATGTTACATCATCATTAAGACATTAACTTCTTAAATCTAACAACAATCAATTCAAGTTTAACGTCATCATTCATTCATCTTCTGATTTTTAAGCTAGAAACTTTTCAGATGACCCAAGTTTATATTCCATAATATTCTTAGTATTGTTTGAAACATTGTAAGAAATATTTTGTTTATCTAATGGGTGTCGTTTTTACTTAACTAAAAATAATTACAGCGTAATTTTAAAACTCATAAAAAAAAGTTTCTTAACAGCTTAAATGCTGTTGAATTTTCCTTTTCATTTTGTCTCTTTGTTTTTGTAGAAACTAGTATTTATAGATAAATATTTCGTAATAAATAGATGATTGTGCAATTGCAAATAATAGAATGACTTAAATTTTTTAGGTTCTAACATTCACCTATATGTATTTTATTATTTTTATATTTATTAATAATCCAATCAAAAGACAAAAGGAAATTTAGTTATGTTTATCATTGACACTTACAGAAATCAGGATAGATTCGATGGTACGAAAATAAAGAACATTTTGACTCACCTGTAAAGAAATAAGAGAAGAAAATTAATTATTTAGTATTTTCTTTCCATATAAATTTAGATTTAGAATTATCAGCATTAAATTTTCTGTAATTTCCATGTTAGAAGTTTTTTTTTTTTTTTTTCATAAATTAGCACAATACAATTTTCATGTTTTGTTATCATGTTTTTTTTCACACTTTTCACTCATCTCATCTCTTCTCATCTCATCTCAAATTAATTTACATTTGTGTATAAGGAAAAACCTTGAATAGATTTCACGCTTCACGCTGTGCGTGCTAACGAAATTATAAAGTTGAGCTTCATCATACAATTGTATTCCAAACACAGTTGTTAAAGATAAACAGACAACAATAATTAACTACAATTTACTTATTTGTATATGGTAGATACATTCATAATACAAACGTAAGTATTCTATATACGTAAGTTGTAAATGTAGTTATAAACCGGAAAAAGTTTTAAAGGTGTCAAAAGAGCGTATCTATCTCATTTACAGCTGTCACCTTCATACAAAATATGTAGATACTTTTTAATAATATTTTACTTAACAAATAATGCAGCATTTGTTACTTTGCATATCTCGTACTGCTTCATTTAGCTATCAATCAATCAGTCAAATCAATCAATTTGGTTACATACTGTCAATATTGTGGGTTGATTGAAATGTTTTGATAAAGTATTCAATTCAGTGCTACAGGAAAACTACTAGTCTCGACGCCAATGTTTTAGTATGTGGTTAACCGATGACATGCAGCGACAACAGACCTTCCTGATATGTGAGTGAAAATTTGCATAGATTTAAGAGATGATAATGATATACGAGTAAGTATGCATTCACATACTCCTATGTCAATGTAAAAAGAGTTGTGGAAAATCAAGTGTAGATTAACAATTATCAATAATAGAATAGGTTTCACTGGACTGTTTGGATTGTTAGGTGTAGCTTAATTATTATAAGAGCAAGGCAAAATGAACTTTCTTAGCATGCCCTTGATGTAATATGTAGATCTTAGTCAGTGATACAATATTACCTCTTTCCTTCTAGATGCATTGATTGAGGTGAAAGAGAAGAGTGAAAGTACAAGGGATACTTTCAATCATCAAAGATAATACGAATTTTTAGGTCACCGAACAATAAAATTAATAATAATTGATTAATGCATTGCCCTAAATACATTAGCATCTATGTGCATACCAAGTAGTTATATTATTCAAAAAGAAACTGAAATAAATCTACAAAAATTTTCATACTTGATGATTTAATACAATCTCCAATCAAATGTGTATCATCAACATCATCATATCATCATCATCATCACCATTATGAGCATCATGCGCAATTTCAAAACAATTTAGTTCGTGTCACTAATTTCAATGCAAATTGAGTGAGTTGTGATAAAATAAAGACTGGCGAACAAATAGAAAGGCAGCAGACAAAATGAGACAGACTGGGATCAGACAGTTCCTAACTTAATTCAAGCTTTAAAAAAATAAATATAAAGAAAAAAAACAAAAAAAAAAAAACGAAAAGAAAGCAAGCAATGAAATGAAATGAAATAATATTTATCTGTCTGGAAAATGATTTTAATAATATACATTTTTTAAGTTTACTATAAACTACACATTGAATTTTTATTCAGAACTGCAAGTCTATTAATTTTTATCTATGATTTGTAACACTTACTTTGTTTGCGAAGAATTTCTTATTGAAGTGAAACTTCTTTAGCGAAGGGAAGTAAATCCAAAAAAATATGAAAACTAAATGTGACGAAAATCAAAATTTGACAATGTTATTATTATATTGGAGCTATTTAGGCAAATACAATTGAAATGTCTCCGTGGCGTAGTGGTTAGGGAGTAGGACTTGCAAACCAAGGGCGTGGGGTTCAAGTCCTGGACGGGGACCATCCCTTCGCTAAAGAAGTCACTTTCATATTGTGCTTAAAAGGGTGAGGTACACTACTTAAATTTTTTTCTATGTAGCATAGTGTTTAGTGTCTATGATTTAAAAAATATATTTACAATCGAAAGGAATTATTTAATTTGACCATAATTGCAATGATCTACCTAAATGTTGAGGCTTTAAATAGAATTAAACTAGAACTAAACTTCATATCATCTTGGATGAGTTCTTGGCAATGTTCCCTTAAACTACAATAAAAACAATTTCTTAACAGGTGTTTTAATACCTTCTCACAGAATCAACAATTTCCAGTGCACTTAAGAAGCTACTTCAATGACTTGTGAGGTATTTAGTTTGTATCCGAAGATCATGTCTGTTTAGAAGGAGATAGTTTTGGAAGATCTATTGTCTGTGTTTCTTTTCTTATAGAAGGGATCTGGATCTCTGGATAAAGGGCTGATTAACTTCATGCTGCTTATGCTCTTCAAACGTTGTAAAGTGACAGGGAGAAAAAAAAAAATTAATAAAATGTTCATGATTTAAGTTATACAAACTTTTGAACTGAGAATTTTTAAATTCCAAAACATATATGTCATTAACTATGGGAACGTAATCCTTTTCTGTTTCTTATTTCTTAGAAACATTAACTAATTTATTAGAACTTTGAAGACAATTTTGCAGAGATTGATTTAAAACCAAATTAAATAAGGGAACAACTAATTTTATTGATTTGTTTGATTAAGTGTTCGTAAGTCATTTGGGTGCTGCTTTTTTAGGCTCCTTTGAATCACCGTTCTGGTTAGTGATTCTCCGAGAGGATTGAGGTGGGAGTGAAGTATCGACTGCTGTGGAAGTTTATTTCCTGGAGAACTGTTGGGATGCTAAGATCGATGTGAAGTGTCAAGTTCCTAACGAATAAAGGAGGGAATTGGACCCTGAGGACCTAATGCCATATTTCCAGGAAGGGGCCAACATGTCTTTATATACCCAAGTATTAAAAGTTTGTTTTCCTTGCTAACTTTACTCCTCTCGCTCAGAAGCCGAGTTAGCTTTTCCATTTTTTGTGAAAAGGATCAAGCAATGTTTTTTGTATGGTTTTTCCATGTTAGGCCTAAGTATTTTACAACTGGTGACTGTGGTATCGCCAGACCTTTCATCATATCAAGCTAAATTCATATTGAAATAAATATTTAAGTCTATGGGGCATAAAAAATTCGTTGCAATTGATTTGAAATTTTTGCATAGTACAATATTTATTTTATAGTATGTTCACTCAATATTAGCGGAATCAAGAGAATGTCCTCAAAACTGATTTATTCATTCATTCATGCAGTCATTCATTTGCAACATTCACATTCATGTCGCCATTTATTTATACTCGTCGTATAGATTTATATTATTATTATTATTATTTATTATTTATGCCGACTTGCGTGACATTATTTCATTTTAAGTGACAATTCAGACAATTCAAGCAAAGCTGGGTAGCAATATTGGTTGGGCCGAGAACGATGGATGGATTTCATGAGGGTAAAGAAATTGCAATGCTACTAAGTAAGAGAGTAAGTAATAGAGATACAATACATACAGTAAAGAGTATGGTGAATGTATATCAATTGATATGTTATTGTATCTGAACTGACAACGCATTTTGGTTGTAATGCAGAATATTAAAAAGGCATTCAATGTGTATTAATGGGTGTGTCTCAAACCAAATGAATTATGAATATTAAATTTTTTTAGGTATAAACAATTCAAAATTTCATTCATTTTTCCAACTACTTTATACTCATCATCGTCGTCATAATCATCATTACTTTATCAATTTCTTATGGCCTGACTAAACTGATTGACTGATAATGAAATGGTCAATGGACAAGGTGGCGACAAAGAAGGTAGAAATATATTTTCAATTTGATTTAAGCCGTCCAAAGTGCACGTGCCATTGGGGAATTTCTATTATAAATTTTTCTTTTTTTTTTTTGCAATTGTTTACAGAAGTAAAAGATAGAAGAGTCTTGGTTGCAACATTGTTGCATTGTTTGTTTATTTTTAATAGAATTGGTTTTAGATTACAAAATACACGCGCTTGTGTTCAAATACAAATGACGCAAATATTATACAATTCTGACTGAAGAAGCATGTCCTTCCTTTTTCATACTTCATTCTTGGCTTGGCTTGGCTTGGTTGCTTTTATTTGCTATTCTATACTTTTATAGTTTTTTTTTTTTTTGTTTAGAGTGATAAGTCTTTTATAGAATTCTGTGCGGTGACCAACTTATGAATAGACAGTCCCCTACACAATTGCATTAAGTCATTAATATTGTAACTTGTCGTAATAATAATAATAATAATAATAGTGACAATGAAGACATTGTCACTTGGTTACTTTGTTGCTTGTAAGTAGATTAAATGTAAGTAATTTTTTTTTTTTTGTTAGAAAAATCATGTATGGATGTATTTAATACTCTTGTTGGCATTATCAATATGCTTTAATCTTTGTAATCTCTTCAAGAGATTTTGTATAGACATTATAAAGTAAAAATTATGTCATATTGTTCAGGTTCGTAAAATAAAGTCAACAAAAATGAAGAATTACTAAAATGCATCTTAACATATGATGAATGTTAGTTCTGAACATGGCCGCTCACAGTGAGTTTTTTTTTTTTATTTTAATGACAAAATTTGTTGGCAATTGATTGCTGAGAATGCCCTGAAACTTCATAAGCAAAATAGGATAACAAAAATGACTCAAGTGCGAGTCAGACTCGTACACGGAAGGTTCCGTACCAGATTGGGGTTTGATT
Organism: Amiota minor; assembly: GCA_037043295.1. Lineage (NCBI taxonomy): Eukaryota > Metazoa > Arthropoda > Insecta > Diptera > Drosophilidae > Amiota > Amiota minor. The sequence continues at coordinate 24,779 of JBAMAW010001629.1, forward strand.
TTACTGATTCCAAAAAATAAACCGCGCCAATATCAGAAACTTATAGTGTCTAAATTACCGTTCAATAGTCCAAGAAACAAAAAAAATTTCCAACAGATGTGTAGCGTCTATGTCAAAAACTTATAGTGTCTAAATTTCAGATTAATAAAACAAAAAATAAAAAAGTTTTTCTAATAAGAACCTGAATTTTAAGGGGGTTTTGTTTGGGAGGTAGCCCTCCTAGATGGCCGATTTGGTTGATTACAACAGATGTACCACGCCTGTATCAGAAACTTATAGTTTCTACATTTCAGTTCGATAAAACAAAAAACAAAAACGTTTTTCTAATAAGAACCAGAATTTTAATGGGGGTTTGTATGGGAGATACCCTCCCTAGTGATCCGATCAAACTGAAATTTTGACAACATAAGTTTCTGATGTATAGACACCAACTTTCAAGATCGTGGGATTACTGGATCGTATAGCTGTCATACAAACCAATATGTTCCTAATATGAGGACCCTTTATATTTTCGAAAATATTTTAGTTTTAGTATTTGTTGCTGATGCCCGGATAGAACTACATCTTCTGTGAAAATTTCAACTCTCTAGCTATTGCGGTTCATAAGATATGTCCCAACTTGCGGACGGACGGATGGACAACGAAGTCTTTGCAATAGGGTTCCATTTGGTACCCTTTGGGTCCGCAACCCTAAAAACGATATCGATCACGTAAAATATACAACTTGCTCTATAACTTCAAAGTTAGTTGTGACAAATTTTCCATTCTACAATAAATTTGTGACTAAACAATTCATTGCTTTTGCAATACGATAAAGTAGTTTGTTTATGGTTATTATATTTGGTCAAATTTTTATTGTAATGGTACTCAGCCTTAAAAAGCAAGTTGTTTGGAAATTAGAGAATGGTGCTGAAGGCTATTCCAAAAAATGTATTGAGTTCCAGAAAGAGTTTGTAATATGAAAGAATTACAATGAAAAACTGAAGCAACTAGGGCCTTGGGTAGATAGGTGTTAATTTGTGTGACTGTATTTACAATTTAAAAGTACTAAGGCTAAAATTAATTAAATTAAATTAAATCTAGATTTTAATTTTTTGTATGAGGTTAAGATTATTTAATAGTTAGATAAATTTTTTATACTATTTTGACTGGTTTCTAAGGTAAGTAGTTTATGGCTTGGTGGGATGTGAAAGGCTTTACATGGGAATTGGATTTGATTGCAGTTGTGTGTAAGAGAGTAGCTGGGTTGCAAAAACTGCATGTTGGCGCTGGTGTTTTGTTAAAAAGATATTCCTTCATTAACGTTATGATTTCTGTTTATAGCTAACTGGAATGCTAACAGATTTTCGTGTAGGGTTTACTTGCTTATAAAAATGTGTACCATTTAATGTCTGTTCAGTTATATTGTTACCTAGTGGTTGATGTCATTTTTGTTGGACGTGTGATGAAGTAGAAGTTGAGCTCGTTTTACTCATTACGCTGCAAAGTCAGCTTGCTCGTTTTCTAATACACCGACAGACATGGCCTGGTACTCACGGTACCCACATTAGACGAATTTTGTTGGGATTATTCATGCTGAATTGTTGAATTCATGTTTTTAATATTTTTGACAGCTACGAGGGTGAGTATGGCTGCTACCTCTGCGGTGAAGATTGAGGTGCAGTTTGGCAAAATGGCTGATTTTTTGATGTGGTTCTCTGAACGCTGTGATATGGTTTGACTCTTAGCTGGCCGTAAAGATTAATTTCTAGGTAGGAAGCTTCTCTCGGATGCAGTTGAAATCCGTTTTATACTTGTATTGTACATTTTGCATTGTCTCTTTTTTATATTTTGGCACTTTGAGCTTTATTAAGTCAGCTTTGAGGTCCGTTGAGGAAAGAGAGGATTACATCAAATTCAGTTGCTTTGTTTATGGTTAATTGTAAGCTTGACGATAATTTAGTCTGTTTGACTATTTATAGTTTTTTATAATCTGATTTCTTCCCTTAAGTTTCAATTCCTGTATCAATTTATGGCACAGTATTTTTGAGATTCGATAATCTTGCTCAAAAATATTGTCCGGCATTGAAAATGGATCACTATGATCGTGCAAGGACTTTAGCACATTCCTTTCATTATAATTTTCCTTTTCTACCAGAAATTCCGCTCCTCGGCAGATGATGTCTAATAGACACCTGAATAGACAGCATAAGAGCAAAATGGCATTAACAGCCACACACTGTTAGGCTTTGACAGCACTTGCGATGGTAACGAGAATAGGTCGGTAGGTCGGTTAATCTTTAAAGTACCAAACAATATTTATGAGTTTTTGAATGGAAAACATTTGCTACATTTTTAAAAATATTGAAACGAAACTTAAGATATCGATTCAATGTAATAATTTATATTCTTAATGTAAGAATTTGTTGTGTGTTAGCTTTCTTAAATCATAGGTAATCTTTTCTATAAATTTGTCTATTTTATTAACAGTATAAAATATATAATTAAGCTACTAGAGATTTAAGAATTTTCTGGATTATTTGGATATTTATTTATTTTTATTTAAATCGTTTGTTTAAGGAAAAAAAAATATCTCACTTTCACCAAAAAAACAAAAGAAAAAAAAAACACACACAAAAACAACCTAAACTGCATGCCATAAAGAAACGATTTAGTCAAATTTCCTTTCATTTCAAATGTCTGCAATTCTACTTTATTTTTTCACTGGTTTGCCCTCCGCGAAACTTTTGGGTATTTGGTATGAAGACCGACCATAAATAATATTTTAGTTCTTGACAGACCCCAAATTGCTTGTATTGTTTGAATAAATATGGATGGCATCATATTATTCACGCGCACTTTGTCTGGGAGCAAATTCGATGCATAAACACAATCTGTTTGTCTCTACCAGACAAACAAAATGACTGACTGGCAATTCCACAAGCATGAATGACCAATTGTCATTTTGTTGGTCGGTTGGTTAGTTAGTTAGTTAGTTAGTTAGTAAGTCGATCCACCCAACTCTCAAACATTTTTTTTTCCAACTTATTTCAACTTATTTGTATTTTTCTATATTTGTACTTGTATCGGTCTGGTTATTGTTGTCGTTTATACTGAGCATGCTTATGTGCGAGTTTTTGCATGGATAATATCAAAAACATAATTTTCACGTCTGGCGTTAATCAAAATTGTAACAAGTTGCGTAGTTGTCTGCATCAAGAAATCCATAATTAAGATACAAAGATATAAAAGTCGCAGACTTGTACGAAAATTTATGCAGCAACAAAAATACTTTTTGACTATTTTTATTTGGTTTATTTTGTCAATTTGCTACAAAAATTAAATTACGCTTAGTTATCGTTATTGTTGTCATTTCATTTAATTGCCCTTTTAATTATTTTGTTCTTAAATCTATTATTATACAATAAGAAAAGTAGAAAGCAACATGCATATTTCTGATAAGTAAGTCCATAAGTACGCCTAAGAGGGATCTCTAATCCAATATACTCAGAAATTGAGTGGTTCAAAAACTTAATCATTTTAATTTGTATAATTCATATATATAAATATACATAAAGGTGATATTTAGAGCGGCACCCCCTGCTTCATAACCTAAAACATCTTGGAATTCAGAAATTCAAATAAGAATATATATATAAAAAGTCTCCGCGGTTTTGTGGTACATTTTTGAACAAAAATTTTAATTATTCAAAATCAATTTCATTGGCTATTATTATCTCTGACCTTTTGCCATTTCCAGCTTAGCTTCATAATACCATCGGTGTAGAACTTCTGTGAGTATGCAGCGAAAAACTTAGCTAAGTGATTTACAGCGGCTATTCAGCCGTCCAATTTTTTACCATGAAAATCGTTTTGCAGAAATCGAAACAAACATCACATAGCGTATTTCTTCACATATTTCACTCATATTCAAATCAGTTTATCTTTTAACATGAGTAACGAATTACTCAGCAATGTTCACAAAAAATGTAGCCTGACTAGTGACATCCTTTCAACACAATGAGATTAGTGTTGCCAGATCCATGGTCACCAAAACCATTTAGTGGCAAAAAAAAGTCGCAAAGACTTTTTATATGACTCAATATTTTCCAAAGAGTTCATCACTTTCACTGCAGAATTTTCAACTAAAGTCAGAAGCTTATTCAAGTACATAGTTATTGAAAAAAAATGAGTTCAAATTAAAAACTGATTTGAATTTTGACTGAATCTTTATAAAAGAATGAATTTAAGAAAGCCTTCTTGGCCTTCTACTTGAATATCTGTCAGAAAGGTCAAACCTACGTATAAAACAATCAGATTTTAGAAGATTTAAAGCGCAGGTAGCAAATTTAATCAAAATTTGTATCAAGCCATTCATTGTCCTATAACGATTGAAGGCCTATTTACACGTCTCAGCAACTCCATATCATGTACTTATTTACCTCATTTTCTTGACCCACAATTGGATGTTCAACCATCACTATCATGATACTCTAACTAATTACCTCTTAAGTACCTCTATATCACATATGTATTAGCCCCTGCTCGGGCTATGTATTGAGGTGCTAAATCGACCTGCAAACATTTCCCAGATTGGTGATCCAAAAAAAGAAATCTATTCACGCATTTTTCATCTATATTCCAGAGAAAAAGAAACAACATATCAACTTTCTAAGACTAGAGTTCTTGAGCATGCTAAGCTCTTTTTATTTACTTAGTTTATTTTTTTTTTTTTATTCTTTTTTTTTCATTTGTTCTCCGGACCCAAAGGGTTTTGAAAACTCAACGAAGTTGGACAGTCCAAACAATAATTAATTTAAAGCTTCAATTTTTGAAAATTTTGCAAAGAGTTTTATGTCAAAGATTTATTTTATAAAGAAAAGAATTTACTATCTGAACCCACATTATTTTCTAAGGCATTCAATTGAATTTTTTGTTTCGAAAATTTATTTCCATAATTAAATATAACTCACCTGTTTAAAAAGACTAGCGAAGAACTCAATAAAAACTTCACAACATATTTCTTATTCCTGAACAGGTTGGTTATATATAAATTAGAAATATGACTGATGCAGGGGTTAAACGATAAGAGTTTCCTTCATACGTACATATACTTGTAGCATACGTAAGTAGAGCGTAAGTTGGCAAATCTGTGTGGTAACGTAAGTATGGCACAGATATTGACATTACGTAAGTATAAAGGAAAATCATATCGCCTGACACTGTGAGTTGGTTAATTTAAAAGTTTCATTCTCATTAATTCCAAGAGTGAAATTTTTGTAATGTGTCAAAATTTTTTTTCATAAAAAAAAAAAACAAAAAAAAAACAAGAAATAACAATAATAATTTTTACAATCTATAGAACATCAAAGAAATAATTCAAACTTTATTGAAGAAAAAATGTTTACTTTATCCAATTTAATCATGTCATTTGTTATGGCCCTCCTGACATGGGTTGTACTTTCGTATTTTGAGATCATTGAAGACGAACGCTCTAATAATTTTGGTAAGTTTTGTATTAATCAAAACAAAACAAAATAAAACTAAAATAGTAGGCATATAAATTTTAGACAAAAATTCTAAAATTCTTTCATATATATTTTTCTTATAATTTTATTAAAAAGAAAACAAGAGTAGAAACAACACACTATCAAAATTCAGTGGGTCTCAATAATTTAAAATATATATCATTTTCCAATTGCATATTTCATTACAAAAAAAATAAACCAAATAAAAAAACAAAACCTAACTATGAATTATACAGAAAAGGGTGCAGATGCCATATTACTCGATACTTGCTACGGTCGAAATTACGACATCTATTTCAATTTCTTTTGGATTTTTGCTTGCATTTATGTCCTGACGAAGGTGACTGCACTGACAGAGCGTTATATTGATGATCGCATGAAATCGCAGGAGGACACGCGTGTAGTCAATTCGATCAATAGTGAATGGGAACGTACTATGGAGATCTATGAGTCGGACAAACAACGATTGTCCCAACAAATTGAAGATTTACGAAAGAAAAATATCAATCTGGAGAAATTCCTTAAAGAAATTAAGGCTTGGAATGTGGAATTGATTAACGAGAATTATCGCAAATACACCGAACAGGAGCGCTCCTCTTTATTTAACTACCAAGACCAGTCTACTGATAACGCAAGTCCATATTCAGCAACCAAAAAGCCATCAAATATCTACATAACAAATCGTCATATTCATTTAACGCGTCAGGTCTTTTTCAATGAAGGCGATATCAATCTAAATATACGTGAAACTGGTGGTGAGGACTTCTTTATGGAACCAGCTCAAGTCTGGATGAAGTATTTGAAAATGCGCAAACATTATGTTGGACCTATTGCCGATCCAGGACTCTACATGGGGGAATCTACACAAGTAGATCCACTAATAGTTTCTACTGAACAATTGCAAATATTACAAGGTAAATTTCCATATCCTTCTTCAATTGGTAAACGAAATTTCTATTTCATCATCTCTATTTCTAATTCCAGGCATTTAGATTTATATCTTTAGATATTTTGTTATTTTGTAGTTTATCTTTTTAACACTCTACACATTAAAGGATGTTCGCCACTATGAAACAAGAGATTTTCAATTTGGAATATATTTATGGCGCCCACATACATAGACACTTTTGGAGTTATTCATGACCTATTTTCTTTTTTGGATTAAAAAAAAAAATGTTTTGGAAAAAGTTAACTTTAAAAACAAAAAATACTAAATAAATTTTTGTGAAACGCTTAGTAACAAAAACAAAAATATTTTAATTTATATTTCTTGAGTTTTACAAATATAAAAATATAAAAAAATTTTAGTACCAAATTAATCTCATCGTCATTATTTGAGCACCAGGCCATTCTGGCGTTTCTGGTGAAGAGATGGCGGATTTGTGCGCTATAAGAGGTTCGGTACTGACCGTTTCTCTAGCAATTGCGATCGTAATGTACTGCACATTACAAGATATTCTTTCAGAACTGGAAGCGGGAACCAGGGAGCCAGCAGATACGAATTGGGTGAATGTCGCTAGGACACTTTGGTATCGCTACCAGCCAAAAAGGACCACCCAACTCAGCGAAGCTGTCAAAATGAAGAAGGACCCGTTTTTCCATAAGATCGGTGTGGCAAAAGTCCCACTGCTGGATCAGGCTCGCTTCTATAATTTTTCGGATTGGTTTAAGGGAGGACCTTCTGGATGATTCGTGTAAGCTAAACTAAACTAAGTCACTAAAAATAATTGAAATATATTATTGGAAAGATTGCGCCCGATCGAGACGTGACTTCCAGTAATGTCCGATCACCTCAGCATTCATTGTAAAAGTGCTAGAGTCATAAAGTAATTATAACCCTCTTCTATGTATACTGGCGAAGTCGTAAACTCAAAAGTATCACAAATTGATGAAAAAAGTATCATTAAAAGAGACATAACAATAAAAGTTGTACGGCACTGAGTTAACCAAATCTTCTATTTTCCTGTTTTAAGAATCCATCCAAACTATACTAACTGGATTATAAAGAAATCTTCAAATTGTGGGTCAGAAACAACATGTCAATATTTGATTGTTTGCATCAACTAATAATTCATATAAGTGTGTAGTATATTCTGAAATTTATTGGTTAAAAATTCTCAAATAAATGACATTTTATATTTATTCATGTATTTTTTTAATTTTAAATTTTATTTTCTGCCCAATTATTGTAGCTTAAGATGACTTCAGTACATTTTATCTATAGAATATAGAATTGTATTTTATCGATCTGATGCCAGTAACTCGTTTGCCATGGACGCCAAAAAAAAAAAAAAATCGAATCAGCAAGCGGATCTCACGGGGGGCCCCATGAGCATTTTATCAAAACTGAAATTTTATATCTTTTTTATATATATAAGATGGAAATTAAAAATAATTTCATTATTTTAATTTACTATCTCAAACATGTTTCATACTAAACCAAACCTCCAGAAACATGTATTTCGAGTTGGTTTAAAATTGTAATAATTTTTTTTTTTTTTTTACATTATTACTGTAAAATATTAAAAGTCAATGATGAGGGCTTTGATCTTTATTAGTTTGACAGACAAGTAACCAAGTGGTCCTGTGGCGCAATGGATAACGCGTCTGACTACGGATCAGAAGATTCCAGGTTCGACTCCTGGCAGGATCGATAATTGAAATTTGATATTTTGTCTTTTTACAAAACCTTGTTTTGTAGGAGAGGGAAAAATTGCATTTTCCACATTGTGAGAGTCTAAGAAATGGAAACACCCACAAAAAATCTATATGTACAATAAATACATATATTTTTATCACTTACGAGTATCTTGATGTTGGTTGCTTTCCATTCAATTTTATTGTATTATATTTTATTGTATTTCTCCGTCTGTAAACTCTATACAAACATAAAAAAATAAAATAAATAAAAACAACAACAAAAAAAAATAAAAAAAATTAAAAAAATAAAGCAAAAATAAACAGTAAAAAAAGGTCACTGGCAGTTATCGTTGCAATTTTATAATCAGACTGCGGCTCAAGGTTATCGACGACACAACCACCAACAATAAGAAGAATACAAGTATAACGAACAACAACAGACATCGCCTTATTGAGTTCTTTATTTGCTCCATATCTCTATTATTACAACTCGCATTCTGCTCCCGGTCTCCATTTTATTTCCTCCAATTTTTCTCATATCATATCAATTGGTTGTGTTGGTGGGCTGCATTCAGAGGACGTTAAATGCTTAACACCAACTTTTGTTCATGTCACTACTGAGAGTTTTTATGACTTCTACTGATTCTTCTCTGCACCAGAGTTTCTTAAACTTTTTTGGTGTCCAAGCACTAAATTTTATTTCAAACAAAATAATATAAAAATTTTCATCAATTTACCAAGTTATAAGTACCTTTGAAAATCTTATCTCAACCAAAAACATAAATGTGGATGAAATAATTCTAGTATGATCAAAATTTTGGGAACCAAAAAAGGAAAAGAATGACGTTTTAGATAACACAGTTGAGCTCTAGGAGTTCCTTAAATCATTGCTATGAAATGTAGAACCTACTCTCTCTCTTTTCAGCTACTACGTGATTGCCCTGCACTTCTTGGAAGACAGACCCATTTTTCGTTAAGCCCATCTTTGAAGTCCTGGGTAGTTTGGCACATTTTTATAACTAAGGGACTTAGCTCTTTTTTCGACAAAACGAAAATTATAAACTTAAGTTTAAGGGCAATTTTTATACTTTTTAGTATTATAAATTTGGCAACGGACAGAAGGAAACATAGGAAATCTCTCTCTGTATATACTTGATCAGAACGACTTGATTTAGCCGTATGCAAACTAATCCCTCAGTTTATGAGTTTGAGAGCTGGAGTTTTTAATTTCTAGGAGTGCGTGAAGTTAACCTTCTGTTGTTTTGTTTTAATTGAAAGATAATAATAATATTTTAAAAATAGTGTTGTGAAGTTTAAAAATTCATTTATTTAATAAGAGTTTTGAATTATAAATTTTCAACTCCTGTATTATTTAGTGGTTCGATTATCGCGCTCTCACCCGGAAGGCCCGGGTTCAATTACCGGTACGGGAAAAAACAATTCTTTTAAAAATACTTTGGGTGTTTAATATTTTTGTAAAAATAAAAGATAAAGAAACTTTCACATCGCAGCTTCCAAAAGTTTGCTTCGAAAACACAAACTAAAAAATATAAGAAATAATACGTTAATTTCTTTATTCATTCAGAGAGGCTAAAAATTGGAAGTGCTCCGTTGATCTTAGTGTCAGAATCCCTGCCCTATATAATACTTAAAGCTTCTCCTGCTGCTTTCATATTTACAGACATCATTGTCGTAGTCAATTTATTGACAAACGCCATGATGTTGATTATATTGTACGAGCATTTGCGTATGTATTTGTGTGCAAGTATCTATGTATCTGTAGCATTCATTTATTTGTGCAATATGGCTGCTCTTTTTACTTATTTGAATTTTTTTTTATTTTATTTTATTCATTATTCTTTTTCTTGTTCATTATTTGTTCTGCTCTCTCTCTCTAAGTTATATCTTTGTAGGTCATTTACTCTTTTCATTTCTGTTTCATTTTGAATATTTTATTTTATTTTTATTCATTATTTGATTGTCATTCGCTTGATTTAGATTTATCGTCATTTAAATGTACATAATTTTATTTTTTTATTTTATTTCTTTTCTTTATTTTATTTTATTTTTTCTTTGCTTACACTCTTTTTTGGTTTCAACTGCAATATGTGGCCTAAGATTTGTTGTTCTGTCTGGCATTTTTCCTTTCTATTCTCTTTTAAAATGATTGTATTTTTCTTTTTTTTTTTTGCTTTTCAATTGATTTCGTGATATCTTTTCTTTTGAAATCATTTCATTTGTAAAACCAAAACAAAAAAAAAAAAACAAAATACTTTTGTAATTGAAGAGATACAAAAATAATTGATTACTTTGAATCCTTGGAGTTGCTGCTGCTGTTGTTGTTGTTGTTGTTGTTACCTTAAGTCCGAAATGAGAGGTAAGTCAATAAATTCGAGACATTTCGAATCATAGACACAATTTTTTGAATAAGAACCTACAATAAAAACTCGTATAACTGAATATCCACACTCGGAATACTTGTGTCTTCAGTCCATAAAGTCGGGGCCTTTCGTTCTCACCATTGTTTTTCTATCTATGAATTTTATCTTTATCGCACACCAATCGAGGTCGACTTGTGTCCTTTTATAAAGATCATCAGATCATCAGATTCTTTCATAGAAACTATATTCGTACTTATCATGAAAGGAAGATTTTAGTGAAATGTTAATTAATTTTATGTTTTATAAGAAAATTAACAATCTATTCTTAAATTCAATCCTCTAATAATCACCATCTAATAATTTATTATAAAATATTTTTTTTATCTCCCGAAAAAGTTCTTTGAAAACAATATTCCTTGTATGAAGCATAAAATATTTTCTTTCAGTTTAATTTAAATTATATAAAATTCTATTCTATTCTTGCATCCTGAAAAGGTTCTAAACATAAGATAAAATCTTTGAAAATTCCATTTTATTATTGTAGTAAATTTTCCAATCTTTTAACTCATAACAAATTATAAATTAAATTAACATCTCATCCCATTTTCTTTCTATTTTTCTTTATATCCTAGAGACAAAGAAAGTATACAAATGCGTCTAACAGATCAGACAAGACCAGCCCAGACGAGATGATACCAGGACCAGACATATCCTTGTGTAAAAGGAAACTACGCAATTTATTTATAAAATTATTATGAACACTGTTTTCAAAACAAGTTCTATAGGATATAATTTTTGCATAATTAATTTGTTTACAGGAGATGACGCTGAGTCATTGATTAAATATAATAGAAAATAAAAACATGTTTACTATAAATTATGCATGTACATATTTGGATGGATATACCATTCTATGGATGCGTAATGTAATAAATATAGTGAACAATATGGAAAATGAATAAATGGAAAACAAATTAGAATATAAAAATACCCATATAAATAACGTTTTATCAACGAAGGTCTTTTTCATTTCAGTAACGTATATTCTTGTATTGTTGACCTAGAACAATCATTAAAATTCAATTCAAATTTACATTTGCATCAAGAGACTGATTACAATATTGTAGTTTATCAATCAATACCCATAAAAAAATAATACAAATTTTCTGACAGTCAAATGTACAAAAATCAAGAAAACAATGCTGGTCACAAATTCATGTATCTTTATGAAATACTTTCTCAATAAATTTCTGATACAAAAAAAAAAATAAAATATATAATCTTCCTCCCCGACGGGGAATTGAACCCCGGTCTCCCGCGTGACAGGCGGGGATACTAACCACTATACTATCGAGGATTGTTATATGTAAATTTTAAAGTAAGCAATAAAAACTAAAAGATCTAATGAGATCCATCAAATGAAAAACTTTAATTCTGTTCTTTTGAAGAGAAAAGCCATAGTCTCTTCGAATGGACTTTACCCAGATAGTAGAAGACCTTAAATTTATGCTTCACTATTTTCTATTTTGTTGTGATTGTTTTAAATATTTGACTCTGTCTGAACATTCTGAAAACAGTATTTTAGAGAGCAAAATTTTATTTATGCGAACTCCCTTCGTTCTTCTATAAATTTTAAAAAATATAAAAACACATAAAAATACTAGATTATGTTAAACAGATATTCCCGTACCGGGAATTGAACCCGGGCCTTCCGGGTGAGAGCCGGATATCCTAACCACTAGACAATACGGGAGTTGAAAATTTACATTTCAAAATTCATATTAAATGAAATGCTAAATGGATTTTTATTAAAACTAAAACACTGTTATTTTTAAAATAAATATTTCAAATATTTGAATTTCAAAAAAAATTGGAATTGATCATCAATTTAAGTTTGTTTGTTATTTTATACATTTAATACTGGAAATAATTTATTATAAATTGAATACAATATTAATCTTGGAAAGTTATGTTTGAAGTCATCAAAGAATATTACAAATTTTCTTGATGAGTTTGAAAACTGAGTATGAAACGTTTCATACTTTTGTGATTTAAATTAATCTTTTTTTTCGAATAACTCAGTAGGTTTAGATCAAATTTATTTTAATTTGTCCGTTCACCCGTCCGTCCGTCCTCGGGTCATATCTCATGAACCGTAATAGCTAGAGAGTTTTCATTTTTCACAGAATGTGTAGTTCTATCCGGGCATCAGCAACACATACTAAAACTAAAATATTTTCGAAAACTTAAAGGGGTTCCCATACAAAGGAACATTTTACTTTGTATGGCAGCTATACGATCCAGTAATTCCACGATCTTAAAATTTGGATGGTTGATGGTTATACATCAGAAACTTATATTGTCGAAATTTCAGTTTGATCCGACCATTAGGGAGTGTACTTCCCATACAAACCCCCATTAAAACTCTAGTTCTTATTAGAAAAACTTTTTTGTTATTCGTTCTAACGAACTGAAATTTAGACACTGTAAGTTTTTGATATAGGTGATATACATCTGTTGGAATCAGTCAAATCGGCGAACTAGGAGAAGTACCTCCCATACAAACCCACCATTAAAATTCAGGTTCTTATTCAAAAAACTTTTTTGTTTTTTGGACTATTGCACTGAAATTTAGACACCATAAGTTTCTGATATAGACTTACAACTATCTTATTTAAAAATTGATTACCGATAAGTTTAGCCGCGACTTTATTGACTATTGTCTAAATACATAGGTCGTTCTTTTCATATCTCCTACCTTACTGACTCTCTGCCATTGTTTTCTGACTCCATTACATATCTTGTTTTTCCGAGTTTTTTATTTGCCCGACTTTGTCGAACGTTGATTTATTCTTTAAATATCGCCAATCTATAGATTTTGTAAAGAAACTTTTCTCTACAAAATCTCTACAAAGTAAATTGATGGAAAATTGTGTATAAAAAATTTAGTAAATATATAATTCTGTACTATAATCGACCAAATACTTTCTTAAGTATGCAAGTTAGACTTAACTATAATAACTTAGAGCTTATCCTTTCTATGGTTCAGTTATATTTACAAAGAAATGAATAAATTGTCTATTACACAATAGTGTTAACAGTTTTGATTCAGAGAAAATATTTTTTTAATGTTTCACTTGTAGTTTTTGATATCTAGAAAAAAACAGGTAATTGGTTTTTTATGGAGATTTTTGCTAATACTAAATTTCATTGGTGGTCGAAGGGATTAGCGAGACTGTAGATTAAATTAGCAGCTGCTTGATCAATAATACAATAGTTAAACTTAATTTACATAATAAAAGTGACCAGTAGTTTGACAACTTTATTTTTGGATGTTATAAGTTTTTAGTTTGTTTCAGAACACTATTTTTAGATAATTTAATGACATGTAAATGAATTCAATGTTTATGTTTCACATGAATAGAAACATATTCCGAAGGGTCCTGTGGCGCAATGGATAACGCGTCTGACTACGGATCAGAAGATTCCAGGTTCGACTCCTGGCAGGATCGCATTTTTTTTTTTTATTTTTTTTTATTTTCTTGTATTAAACACTTGTCTTCAAGACATTTATGTAAATAATAATGAAACCAAACCAAACAAGAAATAAACATTTTTAACAAAACAATAATAAAACAATAAAATGGGTCAACGTTCCAGTGTCTATTTATTTACAATACTTTCATTGCAACTTGATGAAAGAGTCTTTTCTTAATTGATATGCATTTAAGTTTATTTATCTTGAGGAATCTACTATTTAACGTTTGTCTCAAGTTCATTCACAGTAAAAAAAAAAAAAAAAAATAAATAAACAAAAATATATGTGAAACAATGAAATCGAACTCACAAAATTAGAATTTGTCTAATAAAAATTAAAGAAACACAACACGAGAATAAATATACATATATAATTTTTTTATTTATTTATTTATTTTTTTTTTTTTTTTTCTTCAATAGAGTAAATTGGGGTCAGGGTTACAAATTTTCACTATCAGAAGAGAGCAAAAATTGAGCCGAGCCGACAACAATATAAAAAACGAGACACAAACACAACACAGTAGTCGGTAATTGTGTCATGAAAGCGAAATTTAGGTTGTTCAGACACACACATACAGATACAAATACACAACTAAAGATACAAACACTCAAATAGAGACATTGTGCAGAGTATCTTTGTATCTATAGAAAGTGTGTGGGTATGAATTTGCTCAGCTCATTCTAATTTGATTTGAATACACAAAAACAACAAAACAGAAAGAAAAAAAAAAAGATGAAACTTCCGACGCAGACACATAAAAAATGAAATTAGGAATACTTTTTTTGGCAATTTATTTTGAATATGTGTGTTTTTTTTTTTGTATCTTAATTTTTTTCCTTTTTTACTGTCTGTGTGCACTTAAAAACATTTTGTTTGTATTCTTCTCCTGTTCTCTCTGATGTTTATTTATATTTATATCTGGTACTGCTTTTCTTTCTTTTTATTGCTTGCGTTTTGTTGCGCAAATATTTGCAATACTTTAAGCTTTATTAATGCTTCTTTCATTTCAATTTTTCTTTTTTTTTTTTCGCACTCATGATAATCTTATTTACGGCAGAAAATTAAACAGAAAAAACATATATGCGTAACACCAACTATGGAACCTGTAAATCTTGTCTTTGATTATTGTGAGGCTTATGGAATTATTTGTGCATCTAAATGTATTTGTAATTGTGCTCGCACATAAATCTGTTTGGATGAGAGGTGAGAGATTTTATTCAATCACGATTTTTATTTTGCGCATTAAAAATTTTAATATTTATAAATTAAATATTACAT
>JBAMAW010001639.1:0-17374 GCA_037043295.1 Amiota minor
GCCATTTTGTAAGGCTACTCGCATATTCGTTGTTAACTTGATATTTTTCATTTATGTATCTTCATAAATTGGATGTTTTCAAGCAAGCATTTATTTCATCAGCAGCAGTTGATCTGGGAATGGCCGGCAGCGTTTGGCGGATAGCTCCTGCCAGTGGAATCGTCGCGCCTCCGAAATATTTCTGATTGCTGTGCAAATCTCTTAACGTTCGATCGAGTGCCTCTAATGCTCGTTTCTAATATTTTCATATTACTTACTCCCCCTCACTCAACCAAAGTCAACGAAATAGGTGAAAAAAGAAGAAAGAAATCGGCAGAATAGATGTAAGTTTTATAGAAGCACGATAAAAAAATGTTTGCCGATTTGATTGATTGTGATTGAATGCACTTAAATACTAGTAAGAGGAAAAAAATAGCAACAACAAGCAATTCAAGCAGGAGCAATGCATAAGCAATGAAGAAGCAAAAAGTTTGCAAAAACAATAACAAAAATGCTTACATATATTTCAAATTTCTAATATCTTCAAATTACTCACTCCCCCAACTCAACAAAAGTCAAACAAAATACGTGAAAGAAGAAGAGAAACAAAAATCAGCAGAATAGATTTTGGTTTTTGGTACACGACTAACCCGCGACCTTCCCACTTCTCTTATCGACAAACCCAAATTATCAATAGCCTCTTTCTTGTCGCACTTTAAATACACATAAAATACAGAAACGAAGAACGCAAAAAGAGTGTACTCAGAGAGCAACAAAATACAACAATAAAAACAACCAAAGCCTTAAAAACGAAAAAACGTACAAAACATTTTATGCTTGGTCTCGCAGTGTTTTTCAAAAAACTTAAAACTTAAAAATATCTTATTAAAAGTTAAAACCTGAAAAATATAAGTATGAAACTCTTTTCATTAGCATTCATTTGTCATTAAAAAAAAAAAAATTATTTATTAAAACCGGCTAAGTATAGTGTGCGCTAGATAAAAAAATGTTAAAAATTTGGTAAAAAAATGCCTGTATCTCGTCAACAGCGCCACCTACCGGGTCCAACTGAAGCATAAACCATCTTGATGACTTCGTAAGTACAACAAAAAAATAAAAATAAGGTCAAAATTGGTTCAGCCACTTCCAATTGAGCGTTGGTACATTTTTCGACATTCGTTTTTATATACCTATAAAGATTATCTTAAGATTAAGATTTTTAGGTTAAGTTTTTCATTAAATAAATTATTACTAATTACTATTATTATTATTTTCCTTTGTAATTGGCTGTACAATGTTAGTAATCATTTGTCTTGAAGTGGCAGTAATTTGTCATTGTTAGATAATTAAATAAATGATTTAACAAACAAAAAAATACCGAGGCTATTGTAAGAGAAACAAATAAGGAGACAAATAGAGACATTCTTGCAAAAATGTCGAGTATGGCAGAAGATGGATCAGATCTAAAAAACAAAACAATGAAATGAGAACTAAGTTAGAGCAAGAACAAAGAATCTGACCGCAAACGTATTGCACAGTCGGAGCAACAGATCAAAGCTAGTAACTTGATATTCAAAGGGCTGCCAGCAGCCAAGGCAGTTCTGTGCATTAATTCAAATATTCCAGCGCTCAGCCCACGCGTGGAATCTATGAAAAAATTCTGCAGTATCTCTGAAGCATCCTCAGTCGTGGTTCTATTCTCCTAATAGACGGCAGGGTCATTGCCAAAATGCAATCGGATTGGTTAGGACGTCAGCTTTCGGACCAGGTATATGAAATCCGGCTTCTTGGGGAAACGTAATACTTATTTTTCTTTATTTATTTATTTCCAAATGATAAAGTGCTGTCCACTTAAAAGTAAATGAAATAAAATTAAAAGTAGTTGTTATTAGTAAAAAAAAATAACGAAAATTATAACTATTGTGAATGTAATTTAAATAAAAAAAGAAAGCTTGAAAACAAAATTATGTAAATAAAAAAGAGGAAAAGTACAAGTAAAATAAAAATGTGAGTCAGACTCGTACACGGAGGGTTCCGTACCAGATTGGGGTTTTTATGGGAGGTACCCCCCTATTGGTCTGATATGACTGATTCCAACAAATGTATAGCGCCGATATCAAAAATTTACAGTGTCTAAATAGAACAAAAAACAAAAAAGTTTTTCTAATAAGAACCTGTATTTTAATGGTGGGTTTGTATGGGAGGTACCCTCCCTAGAGTACCGATCAAATTGAAATTCCGACAATATAAGTTTCGGACGTATAGCCACCAACCTTTTAAATTTCAAGATCGTGGAATTACTAGATCGTATAGCAGCCATACAAACAAAAATGTTTCTTGTATGGGGACCCCTTTAAGTTTTCGAAAATATTTTAGTTTTAGTATTTGTTGCTGAAGCCCGGAGAGAAAGCGGACGGACGGACGGATGGAAAGACGGACAACGAAGTCTCTTCAATAGGTTTCCCTTTGGGTCCGGAATCCTAAAAATTGAAAATATTAAAAAAGCTGTTGTATTTAAATCAAAA
Source organism: Amiota minor (assembly GCA_037043295.1). NCBI lineage: Eukaryota > Metazoa > Arthropoda > Insecta > Diptera > Drosophilidae > Amiota > Amiota minor. Next base: position 2,505 of record JBAMAW010001639.1, read on the forward strand.
CATCTCGGACCCGATTGGGGAATTTTGTTTAAAGCTATGCTCCTACTCACATGCAACTGTGGTCAGAGAAAAAAAATTTTTTTTTATTAAAACACTATGTGTCGTTTATTGAGTTATTCGCGCTCCAATAATGCTTTACATGAGTGTACTACGAACTAACTCAATTTTGCCTTGCCTGCCTTTTTACTAACTACGAAGTTAACGCCGAAAGTGGCCACAAAGAATCGGTTTCTTAGAACGAAAAAAAACTGCAGACATATCGTCAGCAAATAATGTGGAAACGACCAAATATTGTTTCTTATGTAAAATAACAATATGGAAATTTGAAGATATTCCACAATACTTAAGTGAAGAAGCATTGCAGATATATAATCTGCAATTAGTTGACAAATATTTTTTATTAAGTAAAACAGTAGTGTAAGAATAATAATAATTCTTAACTCCTCCCTCGAAATTCCAATCGTCACCAATTGGTTTTAAAAATTTGAGATATTGTTTAAACTCGTATGTTTGACTATTCTCGATATAGGGATTTGAGTTTCTTGAAGCTATTGAGTTAATTTTGGAGGTTTCGGTTTGATAATAATTACAGATTTTACTTTAGAAGATTTTTTCTTTCTAACTATTAAAATTACTATGATTATGATTACGTTGGCCGAAGGACGGAAGTTGGCAAACAAGCTTGATTTAATCAAATTATTTAAGGAGTTTATTTTCCCAATGTTTTTTAAACAATATTTAATTGATCCATTAGCTGAAGCGAGAGAAATTCTTCAAATTCTGATTCAGAGTTGCTGTGTTATACTAAAGCCGGCAGAAGTTTTATATTGAATTTCAGTAGTCAAGAACTTATAATCATTAATTTTAATTGTTTGATTTTTTTTAATTATTCGAACCATTCAAATTTCTTGTAAGGTATCCAATATTAACTAGTCCTAGAAAATCATTTAAAAAAATTAATCCGGTGCGAATTTTTTCTATGTTTTTACATGATAATTTTTGTGATAGTATAATTGTGTAGTGACTTCCCAATCCTGGATCGTAGCTTGCTTATCGGAAGACTTTTGACTTCACATAACCCCAGAAAAATGTCCAAAGGTGTGATATCACACGATATAAGCGCCAATTGACAGGTCCTAAACGCGAAATTAACTGCTCGCCAAAATGATTTCTCAATAAAGCCATTGTGTCACGCGCTGTGTGTGCCGCGGCCCCATCCTGTTGGAACCAAATATTGCCGATCCTTCGGGCTAAAACTTCAGGCAACAAAAAGTCCGTTATCATGGTGCGGTAGCGGGCGCCACTGACGTCATAACCATGTGCCCATGTTTCGTCATCAGTTATTACCCTTGTCAGCAATTGGCATGAGCCAACCGATATGCCGACATCGCCAACAACTTCTCTAATAGTGATTCTAAACGTTGAATATGTAACAATTTTCTTCACTGCTTCAACGTTTCATCGGTTGTTGTCGTCCAGGTCGGCCATCGTCATTAACATCTTCATGGCCTTTTGTGAAGAGATTGTACCACTTATAATTGTTTTGTTTGCTCAATGTAGACTCGGAAAACACCACTGACAACATTTAAAGTGCTTTGGAGCTCGTAATTTTATATTTCACAAAAAATTTAATACAAATTCTTTGATCCATTTTTTTGGAGTAGGCAATAATCGAAGACCTGCGAAAACACGTGCAAGCAAAACAGCTGTAAAAAATAAACTAAACATTCAAAATAGCCGACCTTGATAGCATAAGTGAGGCACATGAGTACAAACATAACGCCAACAAAACAATATAACGTCGACAAAAAACTAATATACATAGCCCGCGTAAATTCAAAATTGGCGATATGATTTGAACAGATCTCGTATGTGTATAAATTTATATGCGTATATTTCGTATGCATGAAAAAGTATGAATAAGTATTACTAGTAGTCATGTAGAGTTTGTATTGTACATAAAAAAGTTGTTGTTTTCGTTTGCGTATGAATTTTACTACTGCGATGCATATCGGTTACATTAAATAACTAATACATATTCTGAGTACATACCGAAGTGGGAAATATGATTGTAATGAAGCTCATCTCTAATATGTACTTGTGTTTTCTATTCTTGTAGAACTCCACAGTTATTTATTTATTTATTAGAACTAAGATTATAATTATAAATTATAACCTAGTATTTATTATGAGCAATAGCGACAGAGGCCTTCAGCTCAGAGGAGAGTTAAGAATGAAAGGAGAAAATTAGAAAAGAGCAGGACCAGACTTGCCTTGAGCGGGAATCGAACCCACGACTCTTGGGATGTCAGCAAGCGCACTAACCTCGAACTTGATTCACTAGAAATTGATAAATAAACAAAAGTTTTAACAAAACAGAAAACCAACTTAAAAAAAAAATTTCTAAAGCAAAAACTACACAAAACTTTTGCGTATTCTTTTGTCCACAACTTACGATCAACTTATTCTACTCAATTTACAATTATTTTTAAATTTGGATTCGGTGGTGGTCTTCCAAAGAATAGCTCGACTGGTTTCTTAATAGTAACTGATTGAGTGGATTGATTATATTTATTTACCGACCATTCCATTCATTCGTTAAAACCTCTCTTGGGGTATTCATTTTTCAAACATCTCATAATTAAAGATATTGTAGAATAAAATCGTTCTACATGCCCAATTACTTCACTTTTATAGGTAGGAGCGGTGAAAGTGTTGATATTAAGTTCACTTTCTAACATGAATTTTATGTGATGAGAATTTAGGGATTTTTCGTTATCAACAACTATGTTTTTGTGTACCCCGAAATAAAAAATTTTTCTTAATAGTTTCTCTACATTCTCGCATCTGTTTTCTTTATAACACCAAGCTTAAAACTTTGTCTATGGATGGTTAGTATATTGTGCCTATACCTTAAGACAATAAAGTACCCGGAATTTGTCAATTAAATTGCCTGCGTTAAGTATTTTTTTTTGTATTTTCTGTCAACCAGTTTGTTTACAGCAGCTGGTTTAATCAGTCCACCTTAGATCTCGGCGAATTTTACAATAAAAAAAAATATATTGAACAAAGAGTTTGTCTCAAATTTTGTATTTTGAACGAAATTTCGTGTATCGCATCGATTCGAATGCTGGATTACGGTGAGTCTGTTTTATCAAAAACTCTGGCTTATGAGTGGTACGAAGCCTTTAAAAACAGTCGGGAGATCGTCGAAGACTTGCCCCGTTCCGGACGGCCATCGACCTGTGGCACTGAAGATAATGTCAAAAAAGGTAAAGAGATCGAGCTCGAAAATCGTCATGTTAGTGTTAGAGAGATAGCACGCGAACTCAAAATCAATCGTGAAACAGCACGTTTAATTTTGCAGCGCGTCGCCACTATGAATGTGGGAAATATATCGACATGGATGGTATGACCTGACTGTGGATTATTAGTACTGAATGGAACGATGCAAGGGGACCAAGTAAGAACCATTCAAGTCTACAGAAATATTTGTGGGCAGTCCAAACTTGACTATCATTCAAGGGTTGAACAGAAGATAAATAATTCTACAGATTGGTGGAGAATTGCGAACGAAATAAGAGGGCAAACTTTTAAATTTGGAGCAAATCTATCAGCGGAGCAATTTACCATTACTATGCAAACTTCTGAAATTCTACTCGAGACATCTGGGAAGTTCACTATGCCCAACGATTTCAATATAATGACATTCTAGAAAGCGTTATAACAGGTCAAAGTCCAAAAATAACAACTCCCCGGGAATACATAGCTTACCTTATGAACTTTTCAAAAATAAAACCAGCGAGTACATAGGAAAGTTAATCAGATCTTACAATGCTGTTTTCGCAATAGGAAAAGTGCACAAAACATTTTCAATTACGGTCATATTCCCGATATTTTAAAAAGGAAAACCTAATATCGTACACAAGTATAGAGGAATAGCATTTATGAATACCATAGCAAAGGTGTTTATGGGTGTACTGAATGAGCGAATCTTCAAATAGGCTGAAGAGTATAACGTCATAAACGAATACCAAGCAGGTTTTAGAAGAAATAGTCGACGATGGATAACATACACATTCTGCCAAGTATTGTGCACATAAAACTTTCTTTATGGATTGCAGGGTTGCCTTTTAAAATGTCCTATGAAGACCTCTAATATAGTACAAGCTCCATGAGATTTGTCCATTAACATTGGACCATGTACGCGGTATGGACAAGTGATGAAATATCAATCGACTTTGATACTTACTTTGGGGTAAAAGAAGGATGTCTACTATCACCGTTGCTGTTTATTTGATATCCAAATGATATACACAGCATTTTGGAAGGATTTTTAAACATTGGTGAGACAAATATGAGAGTGATATTGTTCGCAGATGTTATAAGTATTTGTAATACTAGCTGATGACGTGAATGTTTTGCAATCAATAATATACAAGTTAGAGGAATAATTGGAGTATGGAAGTAAACTTAACGAAGTGAGAAATAATGGTGTTCAGAAAGGCAGGTCGACTATCAGCATGTGGACTTAGAACGAGAACAATGAAGCTAGTATCAAAGTACTGTTACCTTGGTGTAATTCTCACACCAAAGATGTCTTTTTCCAATCACATCAACAACCGAATTGAGCAAGCAAAAAACAGCATAAACGCGACATGGCATAATTTCTTGAGCAAAAACGAAATTACACTAGCATCAAAATGAAAGTTATTTTTGGCAGTTTGCTGGTCAGTTCAAGCCTTTGCGGCGCAGATCTAGGGATACACAATGCCCGAATGTAATCGTTATATTCTGCTGGAAAAACAACAGGTAGTACAAACCGCTGTTATAAAAACCTGGAGCTGGAGAATAATATTTTAAAGCCAACCTTAATCAACGTAAAATAATGATGACAATAATCGCACGCTGTGAAATAGTACCGTTGAATGCAAATCACCAGATTTGTCAACCATCTGTACGCTATGCAACAGGAACGAGCAAGAAATACTGACGCCCTTCATATCAAGATGCTCTGTGTTAAATAAATTGATGACCTCTTATTTTAAATATGAAACCACCGTCTTCATAAATTTGTCTAATAAAGTGAAATTTTATATCAATATGTTTTGTACGTTTGTGATATTGATGGTTTTCTTACCAATTTGATAGCACTGTGGTTATCTAAGTACAGCTGCGGTGACGTCTGATCGCCAGATAGTTCGCTTAACAAACGGCAAACTCATGTTAGTTCTTTGACTCCTTCACATGCCGCAATCTACTCAGCCTCTGTTGTCGATAGTGCCTCTGTTTGCTGAATCTTAGACCTCCACGACATTGGGCTTCCACAAAACATTATAATGTATCCCCTTATTGAGCGCCTGGTTTCTACATCTCCGGTAAAGTCTGAGTCGCTGTAGCTATTTACCAAAAAATCATTAGTATTACTAAAAAAAATTCCGTCGCCAGATGTTCTCTTCAGATATTTGAGAATCCTTTTCACAGCTTTGATTTGCTTCCTTTTATAATTGTCCAGCAAACGACTTGTATATGAGATTGCATAAGCAAGATCTGGTCTTGTTATCATGGACAAGTACATCAGTGATCCCACCGCCTCACGATAAGGAAAGAATAATGGAATAATCCCTTTTTTCGAAAATTACCTTCTGCTGGCGTGCTTACTGGCTTTGCGTTAACCATGCTCAACCGCTGCAAAATTTTTCCAGCATACGCTACTTGCGAGATATGAATATTTCGCATACGTGACGTTTATCCAGTACGCTGTCACATTTCGTTGCGTTAGCACCTGTGGCTTGCTATTAAAAATTGTCAAATCGTAACGGTGAACGCGATTAGGTTTTGCTTTTCACACCTGTTAACTGTTTACGTTATCAGTAGTTTCTGCTATTTAGTAAATTTAAAATTTTTAAAATTATATTTATTTCTCGCTCGCACGCGTGTGACGCCTAAGAAGCAGAGCGCGACGATGACGTCGGGTGATGTCATGTCGTCATCTGATGAGGCTTCATCGGTGATATCGACGGCTTCGCGGAAGGTAAGTGTGAGGCAGCAGCAGTTGAGGAAGACTGTTTCCGAGGCTGCTGTTGACTTGGCTGGGGAGACGAATAGGGGGGAAGGAACTTTTGTTGTCTCTCAGATGCCATCATATGATGCAGTGTCGGCGTTTGGTAAACGCAAGGGATGGAGAGCATTACTGCTGACGTCACTGGGTGTCTGCTGGATGAGTTTCATAGGATACCATCCTATGTGACCCGATCTATACTGGTGCTCACCAGCCAGTACGAATTTCTGTTGATGACACTAGTCGCAGAAAATGAGCACCTAAAAGGACGTTTAGATGCGGCTCGCGACTGTAGTGTCAAAAGCGTCCAAGGCGCCCCACCCGTGATCGACCCTGGTGTTCCCCAGACGTCACCTGCCCCTGTGGTGAAGCCAGTTGAGATCTAGTCCTTGGTTGTCAGAAGCAAAACTTCTGGCAAATCTTCCAAGGACGTGGTTGAAGAGGTGGTGAAAGAAGTTGGCCTACACTAGGTTCATGAGGTCAAGCCACTGAGGGATGGTGGTGCCATCATTCGCACTCCTTCTGTGGTAGAGCTAAACAAAATGAGGGATAACAATAACAATAATAGTGGGAGTCTGGAGCCATATATTTCGTACATGGATGAGTTGCTACTACTGGCGAGTAGCGACCCTATCATCCTTGGTATTTACACGAATGCAGCATCCCCGTTGTGGTTCAGTAAAATACCTGAACATGCGTCCGGGTATGCGAACCGCATACGGGGTAAGCTGCTGGCCGAATGGGGTGTGCCCCTGGATATTAGGGTCGTTAACGAACCCAGTGAATGGTACACCTTTGACGGGCCAGTAGGAAAAAGTGGCATTGTTTTCAGTTTTGTGAATGAGGGAGCGATGCGGTTGTATGAGTTTGATTGGAAAATTAACTTAACTTAATTAACAACTTAGATCGGAATTTAGCCGTGAGAATATAAGCGTATGGTTATAAGAGTGAAAGAGGATGAATGGAGAGTTTTTCTTCGGCGCAATGAGCATGATCCTTGGGGTCATGCTTATAGAATTTGTAGGGGTAAGGGTGGGCAGACAAATGTGTGAACTCTTCGTGTTGGCGACACTCAGTTGACAACATGGACCGGGTCAAGAGGATGGTGTTTGATGCTTGACTTGACTAGTATCGCGGCACCACCAAGGGCGCCAGAAAGATGATTAGCAGTATACAGTTCGTAACCAAACTGTTTTACGGTAAATCTACAAAAGTGAGTTTCTGTGAGTAGCATAACATCTATTTTATGGGATTTTATAAAAACTTCGAGCTCGAGTACTTTGTTGACTACGCAATTAGCGTTCCATAGTCCTTTGGTTACGTTTATGGACATTTTGAGGTCGTAAGGGCGGTTAGAATTTGCAAAATTTGTTTTTGTGTGGTTTGATGATGGGGTGGAGTTATTAAGGGAGTTGGATGCGGCCATTCTGTTAGAATTCGTATCTCTCTTTTGATACGAATTTGGCCTTGAGGTTTTATCTTTTTTTAATTAGTTGTTGATAGACGCGGCACCCCTTATAGTTAGCAGTATGTGAACCTTGACAAAGTATACAAGTTGCTGGCAAGTCTGAGTTACAATTAGTAGTGGAGTGATTGTCTCCACATTTCACACATCTGAAATTCTTCCGGCAGTACTTCTTTGTGTGCCGAAATTTTTGCACAAGCTCATCGAACTTGCGTAGTGCTTCCACAGTAACTCGTTGTCTGCATAGTAGTTTGATATCAAATACCTTCTTGTTATTGTTATTGGGTTCGAGGTCGACGCAGAAAATGTCTAGTTTTTCGCCGTCTCTGCGGCTTTTGGGATTATGTGCATTCCTGACCCTGTGACCATGTTTGGCAAAGTGATCGGTGATGAGATCTTTGGAGGTAGGTGGTGAAGTCTTTTAATCACTACTTTTAAAAGGTCTTTCGTCAGTTATCGTATGAAACTCGATACGTATGGCCTCAAGTTTTCTCCTAATGATTCGGTAGGTTTCAGTATCCTTGGCGATAATCCTTACAGGATTGTGGTTGGACTTGGTTATGTAGTCATCGGGTTTTACGACTTTATTGAGGTCTTGCCATAAGTCATTGATATTTTCTATATAAGGAATTATAAATGGTGCCGGTTTAGGAACATTAGCTTTTTCGAAAGGGGGCGGGTTGTCAGAGATTAGTTGAGTGATAACGATGTTGTTTTCCTCCATTTCATTTCCATCGTCCACGTTTAGTATTTGAAAGCGATTGTTTTCTACACGTCTAATGCTAATTTTTTTGGTAGTAACATTTTCTGAGGTAGATGCTAAGTTTTTGGCTTTTATTTGTACATCAGCAGTATCTGATTTTTCATGCTTGCGTTTGGTTTCTGGTGAATAGATTGACTTCCTTTTATTATTAGGGGTTTGCCACGAGCAAGACACAGCAGAGCTATCTCTAGCAGGAGAAACTAGAGAGAAATCCATTTCGATTGCTGTTTCGTGACTGATAGTCCCCTCAATGGGCTCATATTGGAACTGGATTTTCAGAACACCCCTTATTTCATATTGTTCAGATGGTTACAGGTAAGCTTTAGCAAAGCTAAGAGAAAGAGAGACTGAGTGAAATTTAAAGCTTCACGTCAGTACACGTGTTTGGCTTATAAAAAGTTTGTTTACAATGCACTTAAAAGCTCAAAACTTTGATAAAGTATGGTTGGATGCGCATTTATTTTATTATTTTACACAATTCATTCCATTGCTCAGCATCGAAAAAAAAAAAAAACAAAAAATTTCTATTGATTGCAATTTTTTGTTGTTTTAATTTTTAGTTCCCTTTTCTATGCAAATCATTGCATTAGTAAAGTAAAATTTAAAACATAGAAAGTAATCATTAGGAACCTATAACAAAATCGTTAAGATGAGCTTTGCTCATCAAAAAAACAGTTCAACAACAAAAACGACAAGAAATGCATATTTCTCGTTTGTCTCTTCCTGTCCCAAAAAACAAATGAATCCTCATTTTTAACCACCAAGTCGCCTGAACGCACGGCAAATTCTTGTTCTCCTGCTCTTTGCTCTGACAGCGCGGGCACCAGGTGCTCCTCACCAAGGAGCACCCAGTGCCCTTCCTCACAACCGCCCCTGTACTCTTCGCAAGCAGCAACTTTATCAGCAACTACAACACAAAGTACTGCTTTTACATCAACAGCTTCTATAGTAGCATTAACAACAACAGTTTTATCAACAACTGCTTCGATCGCGTCATCATATGCAGTTACCGCAACAACAACTAATACCAAAACTCATATCCACAATAACAACAATGATTCGATCGCCTCTTTGCTCAACGCTGCGACAGTTACGCCTACACCAACAATTAACACAGAAGTGCAAAACTCAAATAATAAAACTGGATCTGAACAGTTAGCATCAAATAAAAGAAACAGAAAAATGCAATCACCAGCCATATCGACTGAACAAACACCAACCATTAACAAAAAACCCAAACCAAACAGAGCGTCACCTACCATAACTTCAAAAACTAATAAACCTAAACAAAACAAAAAAAAAAAAAAAAAAAACAGACCACACTTAACTACTGGCTTGGCAAGCCATCTGCCAATTATTTGGGCATTTTAGATGTAGAAGAAGGGAATAATACTCTGGGCAATGGCTCCAAGCAACCTCCAAAAGCTAATAAGCCACCACCTATTTATGTGCAGGGGGTAGAAGAAATCTCCATTCTTAATAATGCTCTTTATGAAATTGTAGATCATAACTACGTTCTTAAAACATTGCCCAATGATGAAGTTCGAATCCAACCGGCAGAGCCCCTACATTATAAAAAATCATTGAATTACTAAAACCCAAAGAAACGAAATATTACACTTTCAAGCCCAAAGATGAACGAGGTTTTAAAGTTATGTTTAGACACCTTCATCAATCAACAGACACCGACGACATAAAACGCGAACTGAAGATATCAGGCCATGAAGTTATAAATATACATAATATCCTACAAAGAACAACCAATAAACCACTCCCTTTGTTACCAATAAAAATATTTATAATATTTATGCGTCAAATGTGCTGGTAAGCACAAAACAATCGACTGTTGTATGGAGTCAACTACAAAAATAAAATGTGCTTTCTGTGGTAGAGCTCATACAGCCAACTACAAGGGTTGTGAAATATACAAAACCCTTAAAATCCAACGGTTTCCTGCCCTTCGACCCAAAATATTGACGGATCTCACAAAAGTTCAGCAAATGCCCATAACGTCCAGTAAAGTGGAGAATGGTATAAGCTACGCGCAAATTACAGCTGCGACTCCCCAACCCCCAATCAACCGACCAACCCAAAAATCTAAAGTCATCTCAATTGAGAATCCGACCATGGAAAGTAATTCCTCCCATCAAAATAACAATAATATTATGCCAAATGACGATTCAGCTGAACTTAAAATCATGATGAAGCAATTGATTCAACAGGTGACTAACATGATGAATATAATCACCATCCTGATAACCAAACTTGACAAACAAAATGGACAATAAATTAAGAATTATTGCGTGGAATGCCAATGGTTTGCACAAACATATCCTTGAACTCCAACTATTTCTAAATGACAATATGATTGACGTAGCTCTAATCTCTGAATCCCGGATATAAAATATATAAAACAAATCACCCGGATGGTACAGGACATGGTGGCACGGCTATCATTGTTAAAAACAATACTCGACACGTTGAACTAGAAAATTATCAACACGCTCACATTCAGTCGACCAAATTGCTATAAGAAGACAAATATGGAGCGTTCACAATAGCAGCGATTTATTGCCCACCTAGGCACTCAATCTCAACAGCTCAATTTAAGGACTACTTTAAAGAGCTTGGTCCAAGGTTCATCGTAGCAGGTGATTACAACGCGAAACATGTAAACTGGGGTTCAAGGCTGACAAACACCAAAGGGAAAAACTTGCTAAGTGCAATTCAAACGTTTGGGGAGATGCACTTGAGTACAGGTGAACCCACATATTGGCCAACAGATCGGACTAAAATACCGGATTTAAAAGACTTCTGTGTATTAAAAAACATGAATATAACACATTTCAAAATTGACTCCCGACTTGAACTTTCTTCCGATCATTCCACTGCATTCAGACCAATACAAGTTGAATATAGTTGCGCAATAAAAAAAGATCAACCCGCGTGCAAAATGTATAATTTCAGAAGCAGCTAATAGAGCAACGCCTGATCTTAATCCAAAAGAGACAACTATATTTTCCCCCGCTCAATAAAAATCCAAGTCGCGAACGAAAACAAACTACGTAAGATCTGGCAAAGGACGAGAGATCCAAATGACAAAGCTAAACTTAACAAGGCAATCAAAGATTTGAAAAACAGTCTAAAGAATTTTAATTTTAATTTAATCTGACACTAACTACTCATTATGGAAGGCTGCTAAGCACTTCACAAATCGCACCTTCCACCAGCCGCCACTTTTAAAATCGGATGGGACTTGGGCTAGAACCAACTATGACAAAGCTTCACTACTGGCAGACTATTATGAAAGGGCTTTTACTACCAATGAATCTAATAGTAACACCAATTTGTACAACAGGTCTCCATCTCCACAATACTGTACAAAAATGATTTCAACCAATGAAGTTAGGCAATGTATTGAAAAGCGCACTAGTCAGAGAAAAACGCCAAGTTATGACCAAAAAAGAAATCAAGTTTGATGTAAAGAACAACATTTCCTTTACGTTATCAACAATTTTTTTTTGAGATAATTCGAGGGTTAACCTTTGCCATAGTCCTTATTGTGCGTTCTTCCCGGACTGATAACTTTTTTGGTCGCCCTGACCGCGGCTTAGAAGTAAAAATTCCAGTTTCTTTGAAATTATGTACTACGCGCTGGACGGAGGAATACGTTCTTTTAATAGTTTGTCCAATTTTTCTAAGGATTTTCCCTTCTTTCCATAATTCAATAATTATTAAAAAAAAAATGCAAAATAAACACAGAGTAAAAAAGTTATTGAATACTTCCGTAAAAACAACATTTCGAGTTTCATTTTTATGGCCAAGAATACGAAAAGAGTCTTTCTGTGATATGCCAATTTGTGCCAGGGCAACATATAGCTGGCAATGAGAAAACACTTCGTTACGGAAATCTACACCAAAGGCATGGAATGTTTGCCCTTGTGATCTATTATTAGTAAGCGCAAAACATGTTCTGACTGGAAACTGAATTCGCTTAAACTTAAAAGGTAAATCGATTGTAATCATTGGTAATCTGAGGATCATCGTAGTTTCGCCTGCTGCTGGAACTGTTAAAATAGTCGCCTCTATAATATAAGGGAAGTATCCTTAGTTTGTAGTTTTATACTATTGTAAGTTAGCATAACCAATATACCCTAAAACAATACGAAGTTAGTAGGGTTTATAACTACAGCAATTGTTTTATGTCATCTCCTTTTCATCCTAACTCTTATGCATCAATGGTTATTGCATTAAGTTAGGTAAATTATGCATATTGCATTAAGTTAGGTAAATTAAGATTAATAATCAACCGTTATGAATTAAAAATCAGTATCACAAAGTATTTGGCCATTCTACATGCAATTCGACATAAAATAGTAGACGAAGCCGTCAAGGCATTGGAATCTTACAGAGCGCCCCTTGAATGGAAAAAAATGAAGAAATGTTTAATGTTACACTATTCTGATAAGTGTGACATTTACACGTTTGAATATCAGATGACGACCTTAGTACAGGCAGGTATATCAATCACTGAGTTTTATCAGGATGTGTATCAAAGTCTATCACTCATCCTCGATAAGATTGACTGCTTGAAGTTTAGTGAAGAAATCCTTCAAGTAATGACAAATACTTATAGCGAAAGGGCACTGGATACTTTTATAAGGGGATTGAATGGTAGTCATCCTAGTTTTCTCAGTGTCAAAGAATCACATTCATTGCCTTGAACATTTGCTTAAAGCTAAACAATCTGAATTTTTGCACAAACTATGCTAACAGTGCAGGTCGAACAACATTCTCTCAGAAACCATTTAGACAAAGTTATCAGCAATTTTCCCCGTAACTTAATCATGATGGATCAAACACTTTACAACAACACCAGCAAAGATACCATGATATGATTAGACTGACGAAACATGGAACGAAAATGTATAGGATGACAGGAATAGTATTGAAGGGAAACCAAAGACCAAAGCAATGTAGCAGATAACATAAATTATTTAGACTAAATACCTCTTCTTTGCCATACTACCCTTTTGAAATGAAAAATGGGAAAACAATAAGATTCCTTTTGGATATGGGTTTCAACAAAAACTATATAAAACGAGAACCCTATTGCCAACAATAACTCGTTTATAGCTCATTCAGTGTCAGGACAAGTAAATATTACACAACATGCTTATATTGACATAGTTAATACAGGCATCGAAAAGCAGAAATTTTACATTCTACCCGGTCCAGAAACATTTGAGGATATAATAGGCAACGACACATTGAAAATGTTAGGCGCAATCATCTACACAGAGGAATCTTCAGGATAGCTACTATTTTCCACTCAGTCAGTTAAAAATAAACACTGTAAACAAAATCGAATTAGGACTATCACATCTGTCCTCCGAAGACAGTTCCGAAATCATAAAACTAGCAAATTCCACAACATCCCTTTTCGGAGATGCGGATAAAAAACTTACTTTTGCCACCGTAGTAAAAGCTGAAATTAACACCGAGCACAGTAATCCAATATTTACAAGATCATATCCGTATCCAACAGCTCTTAAAGAGGAAATAGAGTCCAAATTAACGAATTATTGAGAGATGGAATCATACGGCCTTCAAGGTTTGCATTCAACTCCCCAGTCTGGGTAGTGAATAAAAAGGCAGACGCCTCAGGCAAGCAAAAGTATCGTATGGTAATAGACTATCGAAATTTAAACGAGGTGACTATTCCTGATAAATATCCTATTCCTGTAATTACCGACATTTTAATCAATGTAGGTAAAAATAAATATTTTACGACTCTAGATCTTAAAAGTGGTTTCCACCAGATTTTCTGAGAGAATATTGAGAAGACCGCATTTCGGTAGATAATGTTAAATACGAATTTATTAGACTACCATTCGGAAAGACGAACGCCCCAGCCATTTTCCAAAGAGCTTTAGATGATATCCTTAGAAAATACATTGGTTCAAAATGTTGCGTTTATATAGATGATATCTTAATATTCAGCAAGACAAAAAAAGAACACATTGAAAATACATTTTTGAAACATTAAACAAGGCCAATCTTAAAGTTTAGCTGGATAAATGCGAATTTATGAAACAGAAAATCGAATTTGTGTGATTTCCTGTAGGTGCCAATGGTATCCGTTTTAATCCCAGAAAGATAGTAGCACTCGTTAATTTTCCCCAACCTCGATCAGTTCATGATGTGAGATCGTTGCTAGATTCCTTAAATATTATGCCAGTATAGCGCAACCGCTTACACATATTTTAAGAGGAGAATTGGCTAAATACAAAGCAAGTCCAAAGTTTCCAGCGAATAAAGAATTGTCTGGTTTCTGACAAAGTTGTACTAACTCATCTAGATTTCGACGAGCCTTTTGAACTTACCAAGGATGCCTCTAATTATGCACTTGGAGCTGTTTTATCACAACACAACAGGCCCATTACATATCTCTCAAGAACATTAGGGCAACCCGAAGAAAGCTTGGGCACAATTTTTTTTTTTTGTTTTTTTTTGTTTTTGTGTTGTTCCCGATTGGTAATGTAGTATTGTTTTCCTACATCTTTTATCTTAAATATAAA
>JBAMAW010001641.1:0-11174 GCA_037043295.1 Amiota minor
GCTGGACCGTTTAGGGGTCCCGCAACATCTTCTTTATTGGATTTCTTCTTATTTAAAAACTAGAATTCAACGAGTGTTATTTAACTCCCCTCTTTCCAGTACAGTCGATATCACTTCTGGCATTCCATAAGGAAGCCATCCTGGCCCATTATTGTACAATCCCGTCATAAACGATCTTCCTCTTTCCTTGAAATACTGTCGTGCTCTGATATATGCTGATGATGTCAATCTCTCCATATTGTTTAACAATATCTCTTCGCATATTAGACTACACGAGCATCAAACCTCACTACAATTGTGGTGTTTATGTAATCTTCTGGTGCTAAACTGCGCTAAATGCATGTTCATGACCTTTCATCGTAAGAGACTTCATTTAGCCTTTTATACGATAGACAATAATTCTTACTTTCAGTGACCTTGGAGTGATTTTTTACCCTAAATTGAGTTTAAACCAAATTTCTTCAACTTATAATAAGGCTAAAAGTATTTGCGGCTTTATTAAGACATGGTCTAAAGAATTTAATGATCCCTATACTACCAAGATTCTTTTCAACATTCTATTCCACCCTGAACTTGAATACTGTTCGTGCGTCTGGAGTCGCCAAAAAAAAAAAAAAAAAAAACCTCAGGACCGCATTGAGTCTATACAGAATCAATTCCTTCTCTTTGCACTCTGTGGTTTAAATTGGGATCCCATTGCACGTTTGCCTTGATGAGTTAGCAGGCTTTTTCTTATAGATCCTCCATCATTGAAACATCGCCGTAAACCTCTTGGTATAAGCTTTGTTCACAAACTTATTACTAGTAATGTTGATTCGTCAGTGATTTTCAGACAACTTCTGTATCCCTAGTCGTACATCTAGAAATTACGTTCCCTTAGCTTTACGAACATGCACAGCTAACTATGCCTTAGATGATCCTTTCCGAGTTTTATGCACTCTTTCTAATAAGTTCTACCAGAACCTCTTGCCTGATATCTCGCCCTCTGTGCTTAAAATCATCGTCCTTCGTTGGCTACCGGGATAAGAACGAACTGCTACTAAATGAAGGGGACATCACTCAATGGCTCTCACATCCTTTCTATCTCTGTCCACAATTGGCTGTGAGTGGGCCACAGCTTGAAAAAATACCTCCAACGGGTCAGAGACGGGTGGATTTCTTATTGTTTTTCATTAATTAAAAAAAATTGTTTTAAGACTAATTTTAATCACTTTTGATTATTATTATTAAATATATTTTTATTTAATTAATTTAATCTCCTTCTATTTTTATGTTTGACAGTATTTTGTCATAATTCACTACATAAATTCCAACCAATAGATATTAGGATGGAATTCTCGTATCCATATGACCTCTAGCCATTTCCGATTTCTCATAATACCAAGTTGTATTTCAATTAAATAATATATTATATCATCATCAACATTATCATGATTAGTGATAAACGTTTCAATGGAAAACGGAAAATGATCCAATTAAATGACACACAAAAGCGTCGCAAGATCAAATACAAAATTATCCAACAACTACAACCAATCAGTTCCCATCAACAAACATAAAAACAGAAAACAACTGATAAAACAGAAACTGAACAATTCTATTTAAAATTGACCACTATCATGTAATCATCATCAATCATCATCATCATCATCATCATCATCATCATCATCATGATCACAACAATATCATGATTGCAACTAT
The DNA here is from genome assembly GCA_037043295.1 of Amiota minor. Taxonomy (NCBI): domain Eukaryota; kingdom Metazoa; phylum Arthropoda; class Insecta; order Diptera; family Drosophilidae; genus Amiota; species Amiota minor. Next base: position 1,702 of record JBAMAW010001641.1, read on the forward strand.
TTTTCTATGATTGTATTATCTTTATCTCTCATTATCTATTTGTTTTCTTTGTTGTTTGCTAATCGAATGTTTCCGTTTTTACAATTTCTCTTCATTAAATTTAACAAAACAAACAATTAAACAAAATAAAACAAAACAAACCAAACAACAAAACAACGAAACAGTAAAGAACAATGAAAAATTTAAATTTTTTTTGAAAGTAAAGAATATTTAAGAAAATATAATGGAAAAGAAATTTGCATATTTCATGAAAAAATGAGAACAATTTCCGGCCTTTGAATATAAATTTTAAATTCTTACATTTTCATCAGTTTTGTTTATTTTTGATGTTTACACAAAGTTGATTTGTTTTTTATGTTTTGTTTTTTTTTTAACTGGAACTTTTACACCACTTTGACCCACCTCCTTTGTCATTTTACCATTTCAATTTCATTTTGATTGAGTAAAAATTTTCATTGTCCTTCAGAAAATCACAAAAATATATGAAATAATGAGAAACTTGGAAGACTAATTTTGCACCCAGCGATGATGATTGAATTTCACCATCAGCATTTTCAAGTTAAAGTTAGAAAAACAATTTAACAAAATTCTATTTGTATTTTTATATGAAATCTTAAATCTTATTCATGTATAGATTCGACAAAAAGTGTAAATAGTTTTGATATCAAATTGTTTCTAGTTTTTTTTTACTATAAGTGAAAGAATGAACTTCTTCTTGTGGAGCACAATGAATCCAACCCTAATCCCCAACTACTAAGAGGAGAGCGAAGAATGTTACATTCGCTAACATCAAATTTTGGTGAAGTAGAGCATTTGGAGGTTGCATTCATTTCACTCAATCCAACTAATTTCCGACTAGAGACAAAAAGAACAAAACTTCATTGATTGATTTTCCCAACAAGGGCAATTGAAAGTGGGGAAGTTTAAGAAACAGTGGCGAGCCTTAAGTTATGCTAATCACCAGATGACTAGAGGCAATGTATATCCTCCCATAGATATTCACATTATTATTTTAGGATTCATTTGTGGATGGAAACTCAGTGGAAATGTGTAGCCATGTGTTCAACACCAGAAATGTTTGATTGCATGTACGTGAAAGCAGTGAAAAAAAAAACAGCGTCGAAATGATATTTCTATCACTGCAACAGAATTCATCACCTTGAATGAAACATGGGATACCTCATACAAAAGGATTAGTCAAAGAAATGGACCGAAAGGGAAAAATTAACTCCAAAGAATACAATAAAAGTTCTATTTGCAGGCAAGAGATCATCTTAATTGTTTATTTTATTATTATTCAAACTCATTGCAAATATATTTAAATTAAATAAAGAGAAAGACAATAGACCAGTTCACACATCTTTTGCGAATCAGTAATGCTAAAATGAATAAATTCAAGTTCGAATGGTCTCCTCATGATCCAATTTGCCCTCCAATTATTTGCAATATCTGTTTTCAAACTTGATTAAATACTTTGGTGGTAAATGATATGAAAACAATGAAGAGGTAGAACAGAGTCAGCAGTAGGTGGATATTTTGAAAAACTCGAACATTCTCACTATATTCGCAGAGATATTGAGAGTATCGAACTAAAAAGAAAGACTATGCAGAGACTATAATATATTTTAAATTTTTCCTTTATTCTTTGTTAATATTATTTTCAAGTGCTTTGCCATCCTTTGTTTCTACTTTTTAGTTTTCTTTATGCACCGAACACCATTCATCGATGTAGTACTAAGTAGTAAGTATTTGATGAAGGTAAGTACATATTTCATTATAGTAAGTGAGTACATACATCAATATTTTAATACCTAAATACATAAACCTTCTATAATTCAAAAAGGCAAGACTACTCGTACAAGACAAACATCGATACTTATACTTTGCTTTGTTTATATAATAATAAATAATCTTGTAAGGAAATAATAAATTTAAGTTTTTATCTTGTTTCTTCTAAGTCTGATTGAGTGAATGAGTAAGAAATTAGATAAATTTTTGTTTGTTTGTGCATTTTTGTGTTTGCTTTTGAAGATAAAATGAGTGAAAACTTCATAAATTCATGTCGGATGCATTCCAATTTTATTTTTAAATTCAATTTCATTCGTCTCGATCGAATAGAAATGAAAATAGAAAATCAATATTGCATACTGACTCTATTGCTAATTCTGTAGATTTTATTTACTTACATACTGAATCAACATTGCGTATACGCAATTATTTGGGCATATACTTGATTTCATACAAACAATGCAAACACAACCGGCAGACTTCCATATTATGTATAAGCAATTTTTGTATTTGCACAATACTATAATCCTCTTATTTTCACAATTTCCTTAATTTGTTTTATATTTACCGTTTACATTTTGTTCAGCAAATTAATATTATTATTATTATTATTATTTATTTGACCAAGTAGAAATTTGTTCTTGAACTAGATCTGATCAAATCAGATCACAGAAGAATATCTAGGTTTTGTCTTATTTGGTCTTTAAGGCGAATTGACAAACAAAACAAGATATAAGATTTTGCCTACGCTCCTGTGAATGAGCATACAGAAATATTTCATAAATGATTTGATTTAATGAGTGGAAATATTTGTATTGGAGCTAGGATAGTGAAATATCAACAGTTAGTGGAGTAGTTAGTTGCCCAATTTTCAGTTCAATAATGCAACAAACAAAAAAGTATTTCTAATAAGAACATGAAACTAAATCGGGGTTTGTATGGGAGCTATACGATCCAGTAAGCCCACGGTCTTGAAATTTACATGGTTTATGAACATGCACCAGAGATTAGTAATGTCTAAATTTCATTTTGATAACACTGGGAACAAAGACTTTTTCTAATAAGATAATGAATTTCAAATTTGGTTTGTATGGGAGCTAACCTCCTAATGGTCCGATTTTGGTGATTCCAACAAATCTACAGCATATGATGAGTGCAGTCACAGCTTGTACTTAATGTATTAACTGTTTTTTTGAAATAATGTTCGAACTCCAAAATTATCGGGGCAATCTATGAGAAAGTCTATAAGCAAGTGTGGTTTTCATCTTGAGTTAACCTTAGAAAGAGAAAGAGCCAAGTCCCCCGGTGGCAAGTTTGCAAATCTGCCTATGTATGACCTCAAAAAATTATATGGATACACAAAGGAGTTCAATGATGTCTGTCTCTTCTTCAACATTAGATAGCTAAAATACAAGATTTGGTGAGGAAAACACATAGCCTTCTCTCTAGTATAGGTACTCATTGACCATCTCGTTTATATCTACAAGGAAGCGAATGAGTGATGTTGAATTTCATTGAGGGCTGCTACCTGATTGATTGTTTTGTTGTTTTTTGTGCTGTAAGATGACAATGACAGAGCTAATACAAACTGATTTTCTATATGCATATGTACCTTTCTCTCAAGGTGTTAAACAAACACTATATTGACCTCTGCTCCAAAAGATACTGCATCAATCTGGTAAATAGTAGAGAGAGGGAAAGAAAAAAAGGGAAAATATGGCGAGAAAGAGAGAGAGAAAGATGTGCCAATACCAGTAACCAATGTCACCCATCTCTGATCCCCAATTCCTTAATTTCTGTTATCTTTTTATAAGAAACTCATAAAATGAAAATAACCCTACCACTATGCCAAAAATTCATTTTTCTGACACATGAATGTAAATGACTTTCATAAGCAAAGTGAAATACTTTGTATAGTATTTTTGTTATCTCTCGTTTTTTTCCTTTTTCGTTTTTCCTTTCGATTGCGTTATTTTAATATTCTTTTTTTTTTTCGCTTTTATTGAATTGGAATTCTTTCGGTTTTGGTTTCTGTTTTTGACGCTTCTCATATTTGGTGATGGTTAGAGAGAAAACAAAGCTTTTTGCTTCGTCTATCAAAATTCAGAGAAAAAAAACTGAAAACCCTCAAAAGGAAAATACACTGCGTGAGCGCCAATGACACTCTGAGGGTAATATGATGATGATGGTGATGATGATAATGATGATGGTGAATGTTGTGGCATGTGATTCGAAAGAAGGGGAGCGCCATTGGGGAATGGAAATGTAGTTCGTTAAAGACCGTTTAAGATATTTTGGTTTGACACGCAAATATGAAGTATCTTTTGTTTTTGTGATCTGACAATGACGACAAAAGTTAACAAAAAGAAAAAAAAAACGAAAGAAATACACAACAATAAAAAAAAAAAATAATATAGCAAATATAATAAAATAATAATAATCCAAATGAAGATTTGGAAAAACATATTTCTCTTTTGTTCAAATTTTATCGAGTCTTTTTTATTTTTTTGTTTATCTGTTATGTAAATGAATATACATAGCTTCGTCCCCTTACTTTAAATATTATTATTATGATTAGAACTTTCTTCTCTCCATCCTTCCTATCTAATTTCCTATCCTTCAATGCTTTGTCAACTCACAAAGGCTTTCCAAACACAAAAATTTAACATAATTGACACATCTGCTGTGTCTCTTGTCATTTTGTGATATTTCTCTTTTTCCTTCTCGTATCAGTAAGAGAGAATATTCCAATTTATTGTAAATGCATATGCATGTTACCTTAAAATTGTAACCATAAACATGGAGGAGAATTCATACTAAAGCAATCCAAGCTGAAAATGTAACCACTTAAATGAGGAGAGGAGAGACGAGTAAACTTTACTTTGACTAACTGACTGACAAATAATCATTTCCATTCATTTGTCTTTATTCCTTATTGTTATTGTCAACAAAATGCCAATTAGGAATCTCTAGACCATTACATTAGTTTGTTCTTTGAATGCCATCAATTCAATGGTTCAATTACAAGTTACTTATTACTTGGTAATTGTACTTAATTGATATCACAATGTACCGTACATACATTCCCCACATACCTACTATATCTATTCCTCACATTGGTGCAAAACGTTTAGAAATACGTAAGTATCAAATGTCATGATATGTTGGTTCTAATTATCACACATCTACCATACATTTATGTATGTATGTATGTCTAACTGTAAATGCTTATATATCCTATATAATAGAATGGCTATGGTTCAATTGATATTGAGCTCATAACATATTAGATTTAGTAGTTGTGATGATATAATTGATACCATAGTTTACCTTATTTAATGTTAAGTATTAATTGTCATGACTAGTCCACTATACATTTACATAAATGTACATTTATACAGATTCATATGCATATCTAAGTTGTAGACTGACATTAGTTAAATAGTTCAGAGCTATATAAGTTACTTTCAGTACCATAATATACTTTCAGTTAAATATTTAATATCATTTTATAACACTACATTTTCTATAAATGCACATTTATGCAAAATTCTGCATTGTTATAGCTATAAATTTTGTTACTAATTAAATTCAAACAGAAATGTTGATAATCAATACATAATATTAGGAAAAATAAGAGTAAATCTAAATTCAATTATTTCAAATTCAAAAATGAATGAATCTAAGCATTTTTGATGTACCATGGCCTCCCGTGTTTATTCTCAATGCTTAAGACTGAATTCGCTGTAGTTTCTCGAGATCTATAGGTGTAGCAGTTCCTCACATTTCTATACCATATGTACGTACATATTTCTATGGTTTTTGTATAGGAACTATACGATTTCGAATAAAGCACCCACTGCATATTAGTATCAACATGGTTGTGCCATGTGAGTCTTTCATGAATTTTAATGACAGGACTAGTATCTTCCCTAAGAGAAAAAGTGATATGCGCGCATTTAGTAGTTTCGTTTCTCCTTATTTTCCAAGTTCCAAGTCAATCTCTAACCGCATTTTTGTGACTTTGTAGAAAATTTGTTCACATTTTTGTGATGTACGAGTGCAGAATATTTATTATAGCATCGTTGGCAAAGGAATATGTCAATGTTTGCCTTTTGTTTGATGTAATAGATGTAGATAAGTAGTATCAGGCAACTTTGCTCAGCTTTGCTCGGGAATTGTATAGGAGCTGTACGATGCAGTAATCCAAGGATCTAAAAATTTACAAGGTCGGTGATATTGAGTAGTTGTTTGATAAAACAAAGAACAAAAAATTGTTTGTAATAAGAACATGAAATTGAATTGGGGTTTGTATGGGAGTTAACCCTCTTAGTAAACCTAGGGTCTTGAAATTTGCAGGGTGGCAACAAGCCTTTATAGTGTTTGAATTTTTATCCAAATTACAATGAATGATTCCGCAACAGCATCAGCAGGCTAGTTAACAATTCGCGAAAAGTTTGAGGAGTCATCTGTGAGTGTTAGCTACCTGCGAGTATGTCCTTGAGTCACATCTATCATTTTAAGTTGTATTTTTGTTATTGCACCCTTATTACCAACACTTACCATACTTACATATATAAAAATACTAGCGTTAGTCGGCGTGCGTTGCTACACCACCTATCCAATAATTGGGTGTTTCTTCTAAAAAGCTTTGTTGTAAAATGTGTGTTTAATAATTTACGTGAATTGTTTGGATTTCTGATGATCACCCGTAAGAAGAGAGTGAAGTGGTTCAGGTGGAGGGAGAATTCCTTCTAATTTGACTTTTCCTTGTAAGCAACACATGCCTTTCGATTCGTCGTTGAATTTCAATGCCAAGCAATGTTCACACACTACTGACATAGTACCTATTGATACTATACGATCGTCCTTGTAAGAAATCAAAGGATCGTAATTCATGGCAGATTTTCTTTATTTACCCATGAATTAGTAACTCGTGCTGATGATTCTCTCTCTCTCTCTCAGCTCTATATCTATCCCGAAGCTGACTGAAGCGAGTCTCACGTTCCGTTGAAGATTCTTCATCTCTTGCTGAACGTACTCTTTTGGCATTCACTGTACTACGACCTATGTTCCACCAGACATGACTTTATAATTTCCTAATAGCAATAATCAGACTTAAATAAAAAAAATCTAAAATCACATTTGAAGAAACTTTGCTGTGTAAATAATGAGAAGCTGGAATATTGTAGTGACAGTAAATGCTTTTTCCATGAATTATAACACTATGCCAACTACATTAATTTTAAAGATAGGCATATAGGTATATGTATAGTGAAAATAACAGTATTTGTCCACTATTTAATGGATATTATTATAAATATAAACCTTCCTCTTCAATCACTCTATCTATTAAAAAAAAACCGCATCAAAATAAGTTGCGTAGTTTTAAAGTTTAAGCTTACAGACAGAGAAAGCGACTTTGTTTTATAATATGTAGTGATTAAATTTATTTATTTTATTTTATTTTATAAGAACTTAGATTATAATTACAAATTATAACCTAGTATTTATTATGAGCAATAGCGACAGAGGCCTTCAGCTCAGCGGAAAGTTAAGAAGGAAAGGAGGACGACATTAGAAAAGTGCAGGACCAGACTTGCCTTGAGCGGGAATCGAACCCGCGACTCTTGATATGTCAGCCCAGCGCACTAACCTCGGGGCCAACGAGCACAGTAACAAAAACAGCAACAAATTGTTTATTGTGTATCAAATTGAAGTCACTTGATATCATGTACAATACAAAATAAAAACTACAAACAAAAGTCATAAATATGAAAAAATATTTAAAATTCATAAGCAAAATGAAACGCAAAAATAACGAATTATCATTATTGGTCCATGTTATCGCAACTGTTGCAATAACTGTGAATGGAGCTCAAAAGCGAGAGATGCTTAGAAACTTTTTGTGGAAGCAATTGGAAGATATTGATGTGCTAGCAGAGGAGGTCACTTGGACGATATTCGTATTCATTATTAACCGGAAACAATGTGCTTCAACTTTCAATAAAAATATATAAAGATTTCATACAATATATATCTTCAATTCAAAATTTAAAAAGATACCTGAAATATAAATAAAAAATAATATAAGCAAATGATTTTTCATCACTTCGGTCGCATCAGAATAGAATAGGCAGAATACAGTTAAGGGAAAGTGGGAGTTAATTGTTTTGCTCAGAAAAAAAAGCCAACAAGTCTTTCCTCACATGCCAAAAATATTCTTTTAAAAATTTTCAGACAATATGGTATAGTAAAAAAGCTTCCATTTCATACCAATCCCTTAGCTCAAGGACCCCATAGTTTTTGCCACACTCAAATTGCCAGAACTATATGGGCATTTTAAGTGAATCTGCAGGAAAAAGAGGACCACAAATCACATGCAAAATATAGTATTATAATAGACCGATGCATTGAACATTTAAAGAGACGATTCCCTATTTTGCAATACAAAGTGCGTGTTGCTCTGGAAAGAATTGCAGGCTTAATTGTGCGATATTACATAACATTGCAAAATTTCTTGGAGACAATTTCGAAAATGAAATTAAAATATACTTTTCAATTCTTTACTTTAATCATATCAACTTGATAATGCACCAATTTGGACTCAGAGGATTGTTAAATCTTTAATCGAGAGCCCTAAGCTAGTGCAATCAAAATAAACTGGACATAAACATGATTTAAAATATCCAGTAAATGCCCAGTAAAGTTTATAAGCTTGGTCAACAATATAAAGTCTATTAGATTTCAAAGGCGCCATTAAGCTATCAAGGAGATTCATTCCATTGAATTATGTGTAGGCAAATTATACTAATCAACCTCAACCTAGATCTGTAAAGTATTGATCTAAAAATGGGTTTCAACAAATTACTAGAAAAAATAAAAGTTTTGTTAATTTATGACAGACAAAAGTTTATAAAAAGTATTTTAATTTAAGGTATTTCCTGTTTTTATGTTGATTCTCTCAAAAATTCATAATTACATCTTTATGTCTTTTAAAACAAAAAAGTCTCAAACCACAAATCAAAATGAATCACAAATATGCAAAACAAAATGAAGATTATATGGAAAACATAACCTTACTAAGAGTACCAAAGCAAAACAAAGTTGAAAGTTCATTTGTTGTTAGATTCTTAGAATATTTAAGATTTATTTCAAGAATTTTTTTCTTTTTTTTATAACAAAATATTTACAAATTTTTGGTTCATCAAAGTAGACAACACAAAAAAGCAAAGTTGCAGAAATTTCTCTTTGAATATTTATTAAAAAATTATTTCTACCAGTTTCCAAGTCTTCCAAGTAAAGGAGAAATATTTTCATAAAAAATTTTTAAATATTTACATATTTTCAGCTGAATAGAAGTGTGAAACACAAAGTAGAGAATTTATATTACACAGACAGAGAGAAAGAGAGAGAGAGAGAAATTTAATGGTAGCAGAGTTAAAGTTGATGTTCTTTTATTAGATTTTCTGATGATGAAATTTATAATTTATTTCTATAACTTTAGCCTTCCATTTTTTCATAAGAAAAGTTAATAATCAGTAAGAAACTCAAAGCAAATAGTATTCATAAATCTGGATTAAGTAAATTTAAAGTGAATAAAGTCTTACATCTAAACCGCTCAGACTTTGTTCCCCAAGTGAAATCACAACCTGACTTCAATGTTTTCCATTCCTATGCAGGAA
>JBAMAW010001643.1:0-21011 GCA_037043295.1 Amiota minor
ATACATTTGTCGGAACCCCATATTTTATAATTTAAAAACGCAGTATTAAAACGAGATTTCAAAAGTTAAAGAAGAAATTGCCAGTTTAAGCGTAAACTACTTGAAACAACTGGAAAACCATAACAATTTACTATATTTTCTATAAATTTCATTTATAACACCTGCGACAATGGCATCACCCTTTAGATTTACCTTTTACAATTTAATATTAACATATTGTACATTGCTAGAAACTAAACCAATAGCATTCACACTTAACTCAATATATAATTTGATATAATATTAAATAAAAAGTAATGGTGAGTCTGTGAGCTGATGATAAAAGCTCAGAGTTTGATATAAGTACGAGTATATGTTATATTATTGTATATGGAACATATTCTGTTTATATCTTTAAATAAATGAAATCATATGAAAGTTTTGATTTTTCCCGAATTTTTTTGTTATACTTCATGATAATCATCTATAAAATTGTATGACCATAAAAATGCCTCACCTATTGCCACAGTCCATCCCAAAACAGAAACAGAAACATACAATCACATTAACACACACACACACTATAATTATAAGTAAATTTTCAAAATTGAAATTGTTGAAATTTTTGTTATTGTTTTCAATTTTACTATTTGTTTCTGTTGATGTTAAAATACAAAAAAATTCTATGTCAATTAACCTTATCAGTTTCACTTAATATCAGCTTAGCCTATATACTCGTACATATGCACAAACACGTAGAGAAACTGTGAGATAGTCAGTCAATCAGTCATGCCAATTGAAATTGGTTTAAATGAAAGACACAACTTGATATACAAATGATGATGATGATGAAGGTGATGGTGTTGATATGATATCGTATGCTGATGGCGTCACTGTACATGATTTATTATGATTAGCAAACGAAATGAATTGAGTTGGAAAAAGATAGTTTATACTTTTAAGTTTGGTATGAGTTTGGCATGTGGAAAACTGTGTGCAATAACAAAATTATCATAATCAGTATAAGCAACAATAATTCGAACAGTTAGAAATCTGAAAGGGTCTGAAATACTGATATGTTCATGCCAGGAAAATTCTAATATTCTGCATATTTAATTGAAATTATAAAATAAGAAAACAGAGAAACATTTGCAAAAATGTATGAAATTTTTTATTTGAGGCCATAAATCAATGTTTGCTATTAATTTCTTTATTTCATATAAATGTTAACCACCACCTCGTTTCAATTGACCCAAATTTGAGTCATTTTTTGGAAATATTGGGTGGAAATTTGCTAATGACACGTGTAATGTTCTTTTTTAATGCTCAATTGACTCTGGCAAAGAAGGCGTCAAATCAAAACACGGTTCTCGTTAACACTGGGGAATATAGAAGCAATATTTTCTCCCTTGTACGGGTAGGTAGATTGATGTCCAATAGCGTGAAATTGGTGAGAAATTTAGTCTTTATAGCTTGAATTGCTTGCTTAGTAGGTTGATTAGGATGTTCAGAGCACGAATTTTAATAATAAAATTTTATGATTTATAAGCATTGTTCACATGTAAGTCTTTTCATGATGAAATGGTAATGCTAACTGAATAATAAGTTTATTTTGACAAATATTACGAGTCAGTCAGGAGTTTTTTCGGATATTGATACAATTTTTACCATGATTGATGTGCTCCCGATGTGTTTATCTTCTTCAATCTCGTAGTCATCCATCTCATTATAAACTGAGTAGTGATATTTCGGCAACTCTTTCAAATAAGTTACAAGGGGCATCATTTCACTATGAATCATATTCATACTATACTTGGTCAGAAGAAGAACATTTTTTCTTTTGAAAACCAAGCCCACAATATTCAATGATATATTTCTGGACTGCATGTCTTCGTATTTCTGAGGTCACTAGCTATACAAATGGTTGTCCAGATTATATGAAATATAACATAGATTGTCTTATATCAATTGTAACAACATCATCATCATCATCATCATCACCATCAACATCATTGTGTGAACATTAACATGAACATCAACACCAACATCAATGACAGACAATACTGGAACAAAATATACGCCTCATGTGCTGTATAATTATTAAGTTTCTACTCGGAGAATATAAAGTAAGTATTTATTGCAATGAAAATTAGAAATTTATCTATATTGTTTGTTATTCCAATTAGAAACAAACAAACACAAACACACACATACAATAGATGGAAACATTTGTATCTTTCAGTTGTTTGTGCGTGCGTATCTCCATATGTATAAATGTTTTAAATGAATGACTCTGTAAATTTTGAATAGTGAGACAATTTACAGTTTATTGTTGTTGTTGTTGTTGTTGGTATATTGTAGATATTGTGGTGACTGCTGTTGCTGTAATTATTATTATTATTATTATGATTGATGCTGTTGCATCAACAATTTTATATAATTGTTTCATTGCAATTGGCATATGACATGGAATTTCACTCAGAAACAAAACCGATACCCAACGGAAACCGAAAATCAATTAAGAAATTCATGTGCGAAAATAGTATATTCTACAATACATTCTACTTATAAACATATGTAACAGCATATAAGGCAGGGCAATTTGAAAAGTATCCAATGTCACACACAAATAGATGCCAATGGCGAAAACGTTTATTTCCAAGTTTAGTCCAATATTTTGTTTAAATTTGCATTATCAAAGCAACTTAGAAATAGTATCTTATTATATTTCTGTTATTATTTTATTTACTCTGTGATAACAATGATGATGTTATTTCATTTATCAAGTCACTCAATAGACCATGACGCCTTCAAATCAAAAAAACATTCATACCATTTTTAAAAAGCACCAGATTTCAACCTTTTGGGTTCACTGGGCGGGTACCTCACTTTAAGTTGGAGAGCACAATACAAATTATATCGGTTTAAAGTGGTGATTCTTTATTCTATTATTCTTTCCACTTGGGCCGCTCTGATACATGGCATGGGCCGAGGGCTCCTGTGGTAAACGAAACGAAAGTTACTTTATTTTGTTTTTATGTTGTTTCCAAACAATGAACAAAAACTGAATAAAAAGATCCTCCAAGGCCTCCAAAATGACAGTCAATTTCTACAAGGAAATGCAAAAAATTGTTAAAAATTAAAAGCATGAATCAATCACTTTAGAAGAAGACTACGATGACAAATAAGTAAGAAATTTTCAAACTTTCATACATAGTTAGTTTCGGGACTTCTTGAGTTGAGTAAGTAATACAAATATTTGAACTTCTTCTTGTCTTGTATTATTATGAATGATCAATCGCATTTTTAGTGGCATCAAACTGCAATTTGGATGCTAAGTTTCCGACCCATATTCACCGACCAAGTGAATTTCAAGACGTTAATATTACTAGGATTCAAAATCTATTCATATAATTTTCTTTTTTGTTTTTTGTATTATCGAACTGAAATTTGAACGCTATAAGTACCAGATACATATTCTCTAACCATCTAAATTTTAAGATCCCTGAATTAATGGCTCGTACAGCTCCCTTGGTAGAACTACGTATATATAAGTATGTATGTATTTTTGGGATCACCCTCTTATTGATGAATAAGAACGACACAATACATTCAATTTAAATTTTTAATATTGGAACTTTTTCTTTTATTTTTTTGTGTAGATTTTTCAATAAAATGAAATGAAAAACATTTTCAATTGAAATATTTTTCATTAAGTGTATTTTCCTAACAAGAATATCTTCGAAATGAATCATAAAATTGCAAAAATAGTCAAAACCATATAAAATTAGAAGAAAACAACAATTTGAAGAGAGAATTTACTTCTGTTGTTCTTTCTGTTTTTCCAAAAATATTTTTTTCAAATTCATTTCATAAAATTTTGCTTCTGTTTTTGACCAAAAATTACCTATAATAGATAAAGTGACGACGTATGTGTATGTTTGAATGTTTATACCTAAGTATTATAAGTAGTACAGATAAAATACATTTGGAGGTCTATGCATGCTCTTTGAAGTGAATGTGGACGTGTTTCAAAAAGCGCTTCGCTCTCTGCATCATTCATAATAATAATGTCACATCAACAAGAGTAATTGCAACAATAAATCTACACAGTAGTAACAACAACAACAAGAACAATTGTAAGAGTAAAACTAGAACAAAAACAACAACAACAACACATAGAACTAGTACCTACAATTTCATCAGCGACAGCATCAAAATTGATCTTCATCCATCAAGAGAATGGAAAATATCAGTGGAAGAAAACTAAACAACAACATGATCCAAGAGTTGACGCACAAATCCAATTCATTTTTATGTCAAACCCAAGGGCAAAGTGATATTTTGAAGGTATGTATGTTGCAAACTTCTTTTCGATGGTAATCAAATCGAAATTTGAATCCAATAAAGGCTCTCTTTGCTCTTTCAATCAAAATGCGACAACATTGGAAAGTCATTGAAATCTTGTGAAAATTTAGGTCGGACTTGCTTGAAGCGTTAAGAAATGTGAAGGCTGGTTTCATTGATTTAAAAGTGAATGAAAAATTGATGGCTCAGCAAGAAGTTTCCGATCGCCTGAGAGCTTTGGGGAAGATAAATAAGGTTGGAAATTGGGTTCCACACGAACTGAGACAACGACAGATGGAAAAGCGAAAAATTGAGTGCGAAGTGCTCCTGCAACGCCACTAAAGGAAAGGACTTTTGCATCGAGTTGTGCTTGGTAATGCAACTGTTAACCCAGTTAATACCAACCGCTCCGCAGCAAATGATCAATTTGAACCACGTGTTGTTAATCGAAAAAAGGCAAGAATGAGCCAGAAGACATGGTAAAGTCATTTTACAGGATGACAACGCTCTTTCAAATTATCATTTGGTTTCAACGACGGGATATGCATTGGCTAAGCAGCATTTCACAATATTCGCTTATGGGGAAAAATGTCTTGGTGAATGGATGTTGATGAAGGATGAAATTTTCTTTGTAGGTAGCTCAAAACAATGGAACTGAACAGAAACCAACATCTGTCTTTTGGACTTCATCATGGACCAACATCCAGTATCCAATAAACCAGCAGAAATTTCTCCTGAACTTTCTTGAAACAACAAAAGTATTATTTCGTCATTAAATATACACTCCGCGCCGCTTGAATAGGACACTCCGTAAACTGACAGTTTGAATGCAAACCACTCAAAAAGTAACATTAAGAGTAACGGTTTTTTCTTGAGTGTTTGTTCAATGACTATTTAGCTGTCTATATGAAAAAAATTGATCGCTGGAAATAAAGCGTTATATTTTTTTCTATTTTCGTTTCATCATAAAGCATGTACAAATTTTTGCTCCACTTGAATAGAACATTTGTTACGTAAGACTCCTACATGATCTGTTTGGATACGTGTTATTATTTAATTGCTTTTTAAGATAACTTTGAATTATTAAAACTAAAATTTAACTAAAAAGTGAGGACAAGCCTTAACGGGTATGGAAAAAGGCAAAATAAAAGCTTTCAAGGGCCAACAAGTGGTGTTCGCATTCTTAGCCAACGCGTTATAATTGGGGAAAACATGAAAGGCGACACTAAAAGTGTCCTCTCTGATGCGGAAAGGCGACTTATTTTGAAAAAAATCTCAAACTCTTGCAACTCAATACCAAAAATCAAGGCAAAATGTAGACTTTACGCAAGCCTAACCACTATTCGACGCGTAATATCGAAAGCTGCACATTTAAACAGATTAAAAATTTTAAAAAAACCACCACTGCCATGCACTTCAAATGTAGCAAACATATGAGCTGGACTATAGAATGACATAGCGTTGTATTCTCAGATTTAAAAAAAATAAATTTGGATGGACCCGATGGCTACACTTATTATTTCCATGAAGCTCATCATTTGGATCGCTTAAATAGCAAGGGTGGAGGTGTCATAGTCGGAGGCACCTGTGAGTTACAAGTTTTGTCAACAAAAATGAATGTGATGGCATACAATGCCGTCTTAAATAATGCCTTTCCATTCTTCCACAACTATTTTGGACCCTTAAATAGCAAGGGTGGAGGTGTCATAGTCGGAGGCACCTGTGAGTTACAAGTTTTGTCAACAAAAATGAATGCGATGGCATACAATGCCGTCACAAACAATGCCTTTCCATTCTTCCACAACTATTTTGGACCCTTGCAATGGGCATATCAACATAACAATGCACCAATCCATACTGCCAGAACCGTCAAATGCTATAATGAAAGCCAAAAACTGGCTCCTTTAAGCTGGCCACCTTACGCACCAAATTTAAACATCATCGAAAATGTTTGGGGATGGTTAACACGGAAACTGTACTAAAACAATTTCAAATTTATTTGACAATAAGTAAAGGTACTCCAAAAGAAGAAATACACATGTCTGAATTTAATTTACCAAAAAATGTGTAGCAAATTAACTTTATCATTTACAAAAACAAATCCTTCTGTATTTGATTTAGAATTAATTAAGTTTCATTAAAAATTAAAAACAAGAAAGGTATTTTTTCAGAATCTGCAAATTTAACCTTAAAGAAAGTTTGTTAAGTGTCCTATTCAAGTGGCGCGGAGTGTATGTCGGATATGATTTCGTTATGAAACTGAAAGGTTTTTGCAACGAAACATAACATAAATGAATTTAAAAAAACAGTTTAAATACAAATTGAATCTGTGAAGGTGGGTAACGTAAATTTAAAACAAACAAAAATTACTGATTTAAAGAAAAGTAGAGAGGCAGACAGGAAGAAGTTGGATGGTCTTGTCAAGAAGGGTAAGTAAAGAAAGCTTCCCAAAAGTGAGTATGCAAACATAACGCAATAAGACGCTTAAGCTCCCAAATATCGGAGTGCGTGAGGCAGTGCTATTATATGAGAAATTCAAATGTTTATAAAAAAACATCTACTTTTTATTCTTATTTTTATAAATATTGTGCAATATTTAGACGGGAGCTGTAGCGGGGTTAGTATACACTGAGAAGGCGTTCGAGATCCGGATGAATATCAAAAAATAGAAAAACCCTCAAAATGTATTGAAAAAGATGACAAGTAAAGAAAACTCAAAAACGTGCTGCTGCAATTGAAAATGTAATATTGATGAAATGCTAGCAATGGGATAGAATTTAATGACAATAAAGTCTTAATATATATGAAGGAGAACCGGCTGACAAAATATTAATGGAGTTGCATTGTACTAGGCTAACTGATGTGATTTATTAAATAAAACTAATACACAAATCTGTGAATATAAATGCATACTTAATAGACAATATGATATCATTAGAATCCATTAAATAGCAGGGTAATATGATAAATAAGAAAAGCAAAAGTATGCCAGAAGTAAATCAAAAGCAAGGAGGTTAACTATATAATTCAAATTTTTAAAAATTTTATCTTCATTTATAGTTTTATAGAAACTTGAAAAAGCAGAAAGTTTTAGGAACTAAATACTGTACGAGTATATTTTTGATACAAATCAAATTTGAATTTCTTTCTTTTGATTTTGATATGTTGTTATTTCCTTCTCCCCTCATTTTTTCCGATCATATATATATATATATAATCATAATTTTTTATTTTTTTTTTTCTTTTTGAGTTATTTTATTTTGCTACTCATCATTAAGTGTTTCTGATGCGCTTGACTGATCCAGAACATAATCATCTCATTCACATCTGTTTTAATTTATTTTCATTATAAATTCTACTGTTTTTGTTGTTGTGATTATTGTTGTTTATTTATGCTCGATGAATTCTATTTTCATTTCAATTTGATTCTATAAAGGATGTGGATCTTCTTTATACTTTTCGTGCAGTGAATGGTGTTATAAGTTTGTCATAAAGTTTGTAACACACAGAAGGAGTCATCGGAGACCGGATGAAGAACCACTACGGGAGTACCCCCAATACAAATTCAAAATCAAATTCATGTTCTTATTAGAAAAACCTTATCTTTTGTTTTCGCTATATTAAACTAATATTTGCATACTATAGGTGTTGGATCCACTTTCACCAACTATGTAAATTTCAAGATCCCTGGATTACTGGATCATATAGTTTCCATAAAAACCCAAATTGTAATTCATGTTTTTATTAGAAAAACTTTTTTGTGTTTCGTATTATCAAACTGAAATTTGGACACTATTAGTGTCTGATCCATATTCGTTAACCAAGACCCTCGGATTAGTGGATTGCATAGCTCCCTTACAAATATTTCCTGTTAAGAAATCAGATCAAGAATTTAATATTACTGTATGCTAAATCACAGAAGCATACACAAAAAAGTGAAACGTGAAGAGTATTACAACTTCAGCATGGCCGAAGGTAATCTTCTTTTTTTCTTTTCTTTGTTTTCGTGGAATTTTCAGTTTTTCGGTATTTTTGAAATGAGAACATTGCATTTGTTTATTTTAGTTATTTGTTATTATTTGACTGATAAATTAAATGATTGATTAGGTGATTAATTATATGATTGATTGATTGATTATATGCAGAACTTTATAAATTCCTTTTTTTTTTTTATGTTTTGTTTTATGCTTAGTGTTGACGATTTGATTATACTATACATATTTTTGTTGATACGAGTATGCGTTCATAAACGTTTCATATGCACATGTGTCATAGGATATGAACACTTTGTCCTAAAACTGCAAATTTAGAGGGTGATCATTTGTGTTCATATGCTTTCTGCTCATATGTCCCAATCGCGTATGAAAAGTACATGCAATATTTACACAATATGAACATTTCGTTCATATGACAGACAACATTGGTATGAAACAAAATACAATAAAATTATTAAGGAAAGAAATAACATAATTCACTTATTGTAATTCAATTGAAGTGGGAAGCCATCAAAATAGGAAACAACAAAAATGAAATGAAGTACATTCCAACTTTTGATTAGGAAAATTAGAATAGTGAAATGAAGATAGAGAAGAATGTATTAGCTAAAAGTATAGTGATAATGACGACCAAGTAGGAAAATCATTTCGGAAGCACAGAATTTGAAGGAACAATTAGATCGAGACGTGAAGGATTCTGTATCAGAGTGTATCGGTTTATTGCTCCTCACTTTTTATTTCTATGCACAACACTAAATCAAAATTAAGGAAAATTACAACAAGGCAAAAGTATACACGGTACTATGCTACTAACCTTGATTAAGATATATAGAAGTAATAAAATTAGCAAATATTCCAGAAAGCGACGAACAGCATATTGACCCTTTTTAGCTGTCTAATAGCAGGATCACCTTTATTAGATCCACGATTGACAAAAAAGAAATGCTTGTATTGAAGGTGGAAGTGAAACACTTCTACTGGTGAAACAAAATTTGATTAATGGATTTACATTAAGTCCTTGGTCCACAAACAAAGGAGAAAGGAAAATGGACTTACACCATCCTCAAGATAAACTTAGCTTCTTTCTCAGTGCTTCGGTCCTCGAGTTGAAATGAAAACAGTGTATCCTAAGAGATATTGGAAAGTATTGTATTTCAAATGGAACTTCCGTATAATCGGAATGGGTACGGAAAAACGAGTTAACGAAAAAACTGTTGGATTTGAACTCTGTTAAGGAAATAAATTCATTTCATTGTATAAATTAATAAATGAAATGCTTAGTTTTCATATTCAACAATTGGTTTCGTATTTCGTACTCAGTAAAAAAAATATAGTTTTGTTTTTACATATTTTTTCATGACAAACATGATAATTGCAAGTCTCTGGTAGACACCAATCATATGGCATATAAAGCGTATATGAACGCTCTGCACATGAACACATATATGAATAGTGAATCATAGCGTCTACACTCATCATTAGTTAAGATAAATTCAATATATTTTACTTACCGCTTATTAAATTGAACTTCTTAGAAAATCAAGAGTTGATATCGGCCAAAGATTTCTACAGAATTGTAGTAGTTAAATTTATATTAGTTTCAATTCTTAGAATTATTTTGTAGATCTGAAAAAGAAAAATAAGAAAAATCTTTAGAATGAGAATAAAATTTCTGGTGAGATAACAAAATAGCAAAGACAATAAAAGCGGAACACAACCTACCCTAAGAAAAATAGAACAAAAAAAGGGGGGAAACTTGTCGAGTGAATCGGTAACATTAATTTATTAAATATTTATTATAAAATGTATTGTATCTATCTATTTAGGTATGTGTGGTATTCCTAAACACGGCGAAGGAAAGGAAGTGTCTTAATGATAAAACAAAATTATAGTTAAACTAAAAATGGATCTCAAAGAAAAAATCGTATGAATAAATATGTAGATATTGTGAAACACTTGAATTTCAATTGATAGTGATTGCTAATCATATGATTATGTGGGTTTCTGATTGTTCCACTTCATATATTAATTTAATATACGAGTACGAGTACATGCTTGTACCATAATGTGTTACATGATACATGAAGGACAGTGAAGAATGTTTCAGAATAATCACACAGATCTGGAGCAAAGAATTTCCATTTGTGTGATTGAGTTACGTTCGTTGTTCTTTGCTCAGTTACACATTGATATTAATCCAGTCCATTCCACTCAAACGTTCATTTGATGAATTCATATATTCAATCCACCCCACATCACTCCCTTGAAGAGTCAAATTAAATAATTGACTTGATTATTTGAGTGGGAGTTTCCTTACTCATTTTGATATAAAGTTTAATTGTCTTCACTCAGCCACATACTGATGCCAGAAACTATCAATTTATATAATGTAGACAATTCGGACAATTGACATTTATTTACTCAATTCATTTATTCATTCCACTCCACTCCACTTTACTCCAC
Source organism: Amiota minor (assembly GCA_037043295.1). NCBI lineage: Eukaryota > Metazoa > Arthropoda > Insecta > Diptera > Drosophilidae > Amiota > Amiota minor. Next base: position 10,785 of record JBAMAW010001643.1, read on the forward strand.
ATCATATCTCTCACTCTGTGTAAGTCAACACATCCACTTGAGTATTTGAGTGGGTGTTTGCTCACTCAGTTTTGCTGCGTCAGTTTATTATTCTCTTCCTTCGTTTTCAAGCCTCTCTTCTGTGTTGAAGGAAAGACTATGAACTTGGCTTAGACTGGACAAAACGAATTCGTGGTATATTCATAGTCTTTGTTGGAAGTTATGACAATGTATGCAGTTTCTTTGGGATGTAAACCATGGGTTGCCTAAAATATGTGAAGGATGCCAGATGAAACAATGGTTAGGTTGCTAAGATCGTAAGACCGTAACAGAATATTTGTGAATACTTTGAATAAAATATTGTACGGATTTGTTGTTGTTGTAAAGACTCATTTTCACAGATTATAAATCTTTTAAAATTTGCTTATGTACAAGTAGAACATCCAATATCATTTTTGTGTCTATATGTATATTCAAAATGTGAAGCTGTGAATTATCTGTGAATGTGTGTATGTGTATGGATTATTTGTTAAAAATGAGGTAAGTAAAAAGTAGTTTTCGAAAGTGGGTCGTTGGCATTTACATTGAGCGTTTTCTTTTCCATAGCTGGCTGTCGTTTCTTATTCATAGATACCAAACGGTAGGAACTACATACACATGTAACCATATTAGTGCACTCCGTGTGTGTGTGTGTTTGTGTGTGTGAAGGGTTTATTGTACATACATATGAGCATTGAGTGAGTGAAGCTTGCACTTTTCAGTATTAAAACGAACGCCTGATTGACGTTGAGTCGACAATTCTGACAACTTATGTTTTTTGTTGATAACAAGAATGACAACGATGATGATGACAAAGATGATGATCAAAGACGATGGTTGTGATGATGAGTGAAAAATAGAAGAATAATACATAACTCATTCATTCGTTCATTCATTCATTCATTCCATTGAGCTTATTGTTTTTGAAATGCACACTAATTTGAAATTGAATTTGAATTTCACATTCCTAAAACAAAGATACAAAAGCATACAAATTTGGATACAAATGCCTATGGTATATTGCATATTGTCTTATCAAAGACTCCAGCAATTCAGACTACTTAATTAATAAATGTTGATTGCCTTTTGCGCAAAATGTTGATTCAATGAACTTCTGTTACGCTCTCGAAAATTGCTTATTCGTTATTTGCATCATCAAAACGTCAAAATAAAAAAATACTATTCGAGTGATCAAAACCACAAAAATGTTTTATCATCTATTGTTTCCATATTTTATTTGGGTATCTCACATCAAGTATTTTGTGCTTTCAAAAATTTTTATTATTATTTCACAGATATACAATGGAAACACAGACGTACAACAGAATACAAAAAAAAAAAAAATAGGCTTGGTTTCTTGGCTCGTTTTAATACAATCTCTACACCTTCATTACTAAAGTTTTCAAATCAATTAATTATATTTTTGCTTACATTTGCTTTGTTCTGATGCTATTACAATTAAACGATAAGACCTTTAATGCCAAACAACAGGAAAATATCAATGACCAATAGACCAAGTAAGCAAAATATTAAGTATTTTTCATAGAATTTTTGTAGCAATATTTCCTTTATGCATCAGGTGTCGTTCCCGAAAACAACATGAATGCAGACAAAAAATATTCTGTCAAAATGGTAAGTAAAATATTATGCTTATAAAATAAATGATGTATGGTATTTTACATGTATTGTCTTGAGAACTTAGCCACCAACAACACAACAGATAAACAGCACACAGAGGAGATTAAAATTGAATAAACCGAAGACGATGATTGGACCCAAGCTGAATAATGTAAGTGTTAGTTTTGAAATATTCATAGGTCGTTTGGAAAAAATTATAGACAACAGCAAAGAATACAACAAATGGGCCAAAGAATGTGCAGTCAGCTGGTAGAAAGTTTTTTGTTACAAAGTCCAAACCTCTGCCGGAACCAAAAGGAAATCAGTTCGCCGACTTCAAATCAAGTTTAAAATTATTTAAAAGTCTTGATACAATGCCTGGACTAATAGACTCAATGGTCACAAATGTGCTAGGGAATTTGATTAACCATTCAAGTTGTGGTAGATCATATCAATTATTTTGAAGGAATTACCAAGTTAACGGCAACCCACATTTTTTAAAACTTCAAACCATTTAAAGAAGAAAATAAACTTCTTTTATCCGAAAACAAAACTTGAGAAGATTTTGAGGTAATACAAGAAAAATCAAGTAATTTACAGTCGAAATTTATGGAAACGTGCGAAAGCGTTCAGTTTACTAACAGATCAAATATTGAAAATGACCACAAGTTAATAGTCATTGCACAGGACGAGAACGGCAATTCAGTTGTTAATGACGATGAGTCAATTCTTTTGCCCACCAATTTGCGTAATTTTAAATTTATTTTAAAAAAACCAACTGTTAAGAAGCTTGAAAAAGAAATGGATGTTACGCATAAAATCTTGCAATCGATAAATGAAAAATTAGAAGAAAAAAAAATCCAAACTTTAAGATGCGTTGAAGAACATTGATGATTATTGTAAGAATGATCTTAAGGCCCAAACTGAGTTAAGCAATAAAACATTAGGCTCAGTAAATTACATAACTTGATAAACAGCGCCCAACTTTTCAGGAAGTTGAGTGCCGATGCAATAAATTGTTGCTGGAACGTCAAAAGGAAAAGTCAGCAGTCATTGCTCAGCATAACGCGAATTTAGAAAAAGGGAAGAGAGGTGAATATCAGAATCATCCCAATCATCATCATCAGTATCTGAAATAATCGAATCGACAAACGATACAATAAATGAATTGATTAAAGAAAGCGATTATCTGAAAAACAGGTAATTTGTAGTTATAAGATTTTTTTCATTTCCACTTTTATCCAATTTAACGATTTTGCACAGCATCAATGAGTTAATTCAGGAATTATTTTTTGAAAAAATAAAGGAAAAATGATATTTCAACAAAAAATTTCTCGATTGGAACAGACGCTAAGACAATGTAAAATGCATAAGGAGTAAGTTTTATAAAGCCATCATAAACGAAAAATTAAAAAACATTTAATCCTATTATTTATTCTTTAGACAATTAGAAATGAAACTAGAAGAAGTTGAAAACGTAAGTCCAAAATTAGCAGTTGTTCCGAAATACATAAAAAAGTCCACCGTTTCAGAGCACTTTTTGGAGCTGTTCAAGCGAGATGAAGGTGATTTCTTGCATCGGTGTGTAACAATGTGACATGATTCCAGTACTACACACCTATAACAAAAATATCATCAGCGAGTGGACAGCAGCCGGTGGAAGAAAGAATGTCATCTGTCAAGGTTAAGGTATATGTTTCTTGGAAAACGCATAGTATGTTCTTCATTTATCGACTATCTTAAGAAAAGTAAAACTAACAATATCATTGGATGAATTGAATGCAGAAATAAAAAAACAAAAATGGGCCAAGTGCGAGTCACACTCGTACACGGAGGGTTCCGTTCAAGATTGGGATTTGTATGGGAGGTACCCTCCCTAGTGGTCCGAACAAACTGAAATTTTGACAATATAAGTTTCAAATATATAACCACCAACCAAGCAAAGTTCAAGACATTGGGATTACTGGATCGTATAACTGCCATACAAACCAAAATGTTTCTTGTATGGGGACCCCTTTCAGTTTTTGAAGATATTTTAGCTTAGTATTTGTTACTGATGTTCGGATAGAAGTACACATTTTGTGAAAATTTCAACTCTCTACTTGTTACCGCTCATGAGATATGGCCCGAGGACGCACGGACGGACGGACAATGAAGTCTCTGCAATAGAGTTCCGCTTGGTACAATTTGGGTCCGGAACCATAAAAAAAGAGAGGCAATGCCACGTGCCACAAATCGATAAAAACAATGGTTAAATTGAATGAATACCGTCGTTCTTTCCAGATCTGATTCTCAGCGACTATTGGTTGACTTTTCAGACGTCAAACATTTTTGGCTCAAATGAAGAAGTGATTTTTAAAACTATTCCGACAGAAAAGGCCATTCGTTTTATCAAAAAGACATTGAAAACTTAAAGGAGAGTTGGAGTATGTAAATCAAACTAGAAGAAAAATGTGTTAATGAATAAAGTCATTTGAGTGTGATGTGTTATATTTGTTGACAAATTCCATCTATTTATTTCTATTTGTTTTATTTGAAAACTTAAAGATTTGCAATTGCAAACCAAACCACACAATATTAGTGAATATTTTTTAAGGTCGTCTGTTTATTTAAATAAAGTTTATGGTATCACTTGATGGTCTTCAGGTGGTTGGTCAGTCATTTGGTTCAAATAACATTAATAGTAAATAAATCAATGAAAATTGCATTTAAAACGCATCAGAAATAACAAATAAAATGCAACACAAACCAATTTAAGCACTTTCGACTGTAAATGCAGTATGGGGGGATTCTCTTATGTTTTTCTTTTGCATATTCGTACATATTGAAGAACTAAAAGTATAGAGACAATATTACTGCACTGAACTGAACTGAATGAATTAAGAATTGAATTGCGAATTGAATTCAAATGAAATAAAATGAAATGAAAAGAACAAATGAACATGAATCTGCACTTTAAGCATTTCTCATTTCTCATTTATTATTATATTGTATTTATCACATAATATTATACTGTAGTTGCACACTATACTCTCATATACTTATATAATATTGTCTGCTCTTCTCTTTGTTTGCCAACAAGCATAAAATATTATACACAATAATATTTTCTAAATCTACATATGTATAGGTATAGCATATACATATGTAAATAAATGCTTGAAACTTCACAATGATGCATTGGAACAAAATCCCATACACTTATAGAGGCTTTAACAATTTTATTTGTAGTTCTTATAGTTAGGAAGAGAATAGAAACCAAGCATTTTATTTAAATATAGCGATTAAGTTTATTTGATTTAGATTTTAAGTGTTTGATGATTTGAAAAAATTGGAATAGGATTCTGGTCACGGGGACACGGCAACATGGAGACACAATGATAGAATTGTGTGAATTATGCATAAATCATCAAATCAAATATCAAGAAGTCATTTTGGTATTCATTCCAACATTTATTTGTTTAATTTTTTTTTTTATATAATATTATTTGTACTCAATTTTTCTCTTTCGCCCCTTTCACTGCATCTGTCTCTATCTACAATTGATTAGAAGGTTAGATTAGATTTGATTAGAACGTTTAATGGTGTGATGACAAGGAGTCTAGCTTTCATTCAGTATATATTCACGAGCTCAACATTCCCTTTTATATTCTCATTTTCTAAAGAATCGTGATAAGACAAGCCACTTATTAACAATTTTTTATCATTTTTAAGAAGGATTCTTGCAATCCAGATATAGAACTCAAAGATAAATTTCTTTTGGACCTAGGGGTATCTATTCAATATGTTAACCTGCAATAGTGTGAGATGGCAAGAAAGAGTAGATATTCAGGATCGTTCAAAGTTAATACGGCTGCTTAACCTTCAATTCCTAAGGTATTTAGATCCGACATCAGAGATACTAAATTTACTATCATATTTTAGAAACGACTCAAACGATTTGTATGACAATTTGGACACTGCCTGATCCTTATTTAGTAACCATGCAAGTTTCAAGATCCTAGGTGGATTACCTTCTATAAAAGCCTAGGTTCAAATTCCTGTTCAAATTACCGCACGATATTTATTATTATTATTATTATGTACTACAGTCTCATAATTGGCTCGACTTTAGTGTGGTGGGTGAGATCAAACATTTTAATGCGACTTGATTTGTCTCACTTTAATGAATTATTCGTTCACCTTTTGCTTTTCTTAATTTCTTTCTAAAATTAAAATTGATTTTAGTTCACAAATATATGTACTCGAATTAACATGTTTAGTATAATAAAATGAGGTCAAGTTAAGGAAGAAAAGCTCACCCTTGAAGCCTCACACACACACTCACACACACACATATAGACAGGCCAGACACCAATTTTTCGCTTTTGTTTTTTTATTAAGAGACAGTAAACAAATTAACCGAAATTCCATAAAAAGTGTTCTTTGTCAAAGTCATTGTACTGTATATGGTATGGTGAATATGGGGGAAAGTGAAGAACAATTATATGATTGACGCATTTCTCACAAACATTTACACCCAACAAATAAGTTTTAATAATAAAAATAAAAACGAACAAAACACCAGTTCACCTTCCTTTGTCCTTTACCAATGTACGAGTATAAATACAAGTATACTCGTATATTTCTCAATTCCCTTTCAAGCATTCAATACAAAGCATACAATTCCAACCAAAGTGAATAAAAAAAAATAAAAACAAGTAAAAAAATCATAGTCAAGTTAAGTGGTGGGACCGGGACCAACTGTAAAATATGCAAAAACTTAAGGAGAAGAAATGATTAGGCATTTTTAATATGATCGGACTTGGGGCTACGAGAATACTATTGCAACCCACTGATAACTCCAATGCTGTAACACTTTTACTTAGATGGTTTTCCTAGATTGAGCTAACAACATGAAGGACTTTTCTATCAACCTACACAAGTGTGGAGTATTGAGTATCTGAGAAGTAAACCAAAAGGGTCTAATCTGCATACCAAATTTTAGTTTTCTAGCTCTTAGAAGTTTACTGTTAGTAATCAAGGGAGACATTGATTCTTCATCTTATCATAATAAATCCATTATGTGCATGTAGCGCATTTCGCCTTGTGTTGTTTTGGGCAAAATACAATTTCCCCAACTAAAGAATTTTCCCATGGAAAAATGAAACATTTGTAAAAACATATGCACATTTATTGTGTGGGACTAAGCTCACAGGGGCACCGATGTGTCCAAAACTTGCTCTCCTTATATGTAACATGTTTTTGTATATGTTCGAAGTCCCGAGCATTTTCTCAAAGTCACTCAATAGAAAACATGAGCGGTCTTTCTTATTCCTTTCTTTGCTTTATGTTGTGAATGCAAACTGTTATCTGCTTAAATTTAATTTACCCCGTTTGAGTGTAGGCTATAAGAAAAGGCAAACAAATATCAACGACGACAACAATAATAAAAGTAATGATAACATTGTGTGTATCAGGAACCGAATCAGAAACAGAAACAGCAACCGAAACATACGGAAAATGAAATCTAAATCGAAGTCACATCGACTTCGTAACAAAATACTTTATAAGCAAAAGATATTAACAACAATAACAATAGGTAAATGGGGCACGTGGGGGAAAATGGGAGTAAAATGTCAAACGATAACAATGAAAATTGTCTTATGTAGCATATTTATTACGATTTGTTAGTGTTGTCCCAGTTCCAGTAGCTTTATACATATCTTTTTAGTTTTGCTGTTTTTGCTTTTTGTTTTCCTCTTCAAGCAGTGAATAGTATTATAAGTTTTGTCATGAAGTTTGTAACAGACAGAAGGAAACATCGGAGACCCCAAAAACTATACATGTACATATATTCTTGATTGTATGTATGTATATCAGCTCGACAGGACGAGTTGATGTAGCCATGTCCGTCTGTGCGTCAGCCCGTCTGTATGTATGTCATTTTGTGCCTCAGTTTTTGAGCTAAAGTGCTGAAATTCTGTACAAAGTATTTCTTTCACCAGACGCTGTACATTTCTCAGAATTGGACCACCCATACTAACCCAAATACAAATTCATGCTCTAATTAGAAAAACTACTTTAGTCTTTGTAGTCTCAAACTGAAATATTTATATCTGATTTATATTTACCAACCATGTAAATTTCATGACCCTAGGATTACTGATAGTATAGCTCCCATACAAATATTTTGGTCTCATTGTCGAAATGCAGTGTGAATACTGACTCTACCCCAAACATACCAAAGTCAATTCTATAATGAAATATTTCGGAACACTTCATCAAAGGAGCGTAGGCAAAACATTTTCCGAGGGTTCTTGAAGAGTATATCAACTTCGGCAAAGCCGAATTTAGCTTTCTTTTTACTTGTTTTTTGTTCTGTTGTGTGTTTTCTCCGTTGCATTGGATGTGGTCCATTTACAAAAATAATGTAAGTGTTAATGGTCTATAAAAGTTCTCTAGAATTTGGTGTATGCATGTATGTGTGTGTGTGTGTGTGTGTATGTGCTGAGATTATGGATATGTATATGAAAGTATATCTGAGTTCACTCATTTGCACACTACCATACATGGCAGTATATCGTTATCCAGCATATGACAACCGTTAAGATTGAAGAAATACAAGTTTATTCTTCAAAGAGAACTCCATTCACACTGGACTGGCGTTCAGACCGGCATTTTAGAAACATGAATAGCATTTTTTTATGTCAGTGGCACAACAAAATTTGCTGCAATTGCCAAAAAGCTGCCAACTTTCATGGAAAAATTGCCCAACACAAGGTTTTCTTATCTCATAAATCAAAAAGATTTCGGATTTAAAAAACACATGACATGGATAGTCCTAGCCTAATAAACAAAATTGTATTACATTGAACAATGGACCAATGGTAGTCATAAGGAGAGAGGCTCCCAATACCAAACATACCTAGAAGCTCTGAAAGACAAAAACAAAAGAAGAAAGTGGAAACCAAATAACGAAATAAACAAGTAATCAAAGCAAAAGGAATTTCATTTTTTAGTGGAGTGGACTGGAATGGAAACTACGAGAAATTAACGGTGGAATTCCGAGGAACACTAACAAAGATGGAAAAAATTGGAAGAATGTAGAGGAGGACTGTATATAATTTATAAAGTCTTTCTAGCAGATGAATAATACAACACATAGTTCATAGTTTGTTGTACATGGGAAGGAAAGGATAAGCTGCCATAAGGAAAGGGTTATGTTCCTTTTTCTTTAAACATATTGTAGATGATACAGACAAGTATATCCTTCTTCAATCGTGCAGGTTTTGTTCCTTTCTATTGTATTTTTCCCTTGAGATCTTCTCTTTGTGTTGTCCAAAAATCTATTTCTCTCTCTCAATTTTTATGAAATATTCATATTGCGTTGGTGGAAAAGTAATTCCGGTAATTTGAATTGCTTAATTTAAAAAGCCATATCTTTGTAAGTATTAATCCGATCTAGGAATGTCATACCTTCAGGAAAAGCTGGCAACTCTGGTAAAATAAAATAGAAGTGAAATAAATAAATCCCCAACAGAAAATTCGTTACAATTTACTGCAGTGAATGCTTTTAAAAAAATTTATACATATCATTAAAAGGATCAACTAGAATATGGTTGGCACGATCTGCCTCGGACTGGTCCACCGTACACCGAAAAAGTGGACCATATTATTGAATGGAAAAATGGGTAATATATGTACGACAATGATCTGTGAAGGACATGGTCCAGATAAGATGAACCTTCCCAAACCACCCCAAAGCTAAGGAAATCGTTGCTGTGCATTTGATGGAATTGCAAAGGTCCTGTGCAGAATGAGCTGCTCCCACCAAGACAAACCATAAACTAGGAAGATTAAATGCTGTGCTGAAAGAAAAACCACCGCAATTGATCAACGGTCAAGTTTCCACCACTCAACACTGGGCCACACACTTCTCTTATGACTCTATGTAGACCGGACCTACCACCATCTGATCACCATTTATTTCGTTCAATGTAGAATTATATTGCTGGTGTAACAATGAATTCCCTAGACGATTTCACCAGTGTCCCGATCAGAAACCTCAGAATTTTTACAAAGACTGGATTATGGTTATGGCCAAAAAATTGCAACATTTTTTCAATAATAATGGATAATATTGGATAAAATAAAATTGCGTTGTTATATAAAAACATGACTCTCATTTTCGGAAGTTACTGAACAGCCACCAACCCAATAGTATTGTACTATATGTGCCAAGATCTATCGATCATTCCTATATGACATATACTAATTCCAATCAGATTATATTTTCTTTTTTTTATTTGTTTTTGTTCTTCGTATATCAGTCCTAAGGACTTTTAGTACTTTTTCATTTAGGATTCCCAAGGTTTCTAAATCACGGTATGTATATATTAAATGAGCTAGGAAGTCCAAATAAATTTTCCATAATATGAGGAAAGACAAACTGACAAAGAGCGATACTGTCGGTGCGAAAGTACAACATTTCAATTCATCTTCTGCCATTTTTATCGTAATTTTCAATTTATTTTACTTAATTTTTTTTTTTTGTTTTTTCTTTTGTATATTTTATTTTTTTATTTACTTATATTTCTTTGTCATGTCCTT
>JBAMAW010001644.1:0-250612 GCA_037043295.1 Amiota minor
TCCAATAGCTTTCCCCTTAATAATGGCATACCACAAGGTTCACCTATTTCTGTAATCCTCTTCCTCATATCCTACAACGCCCTTACAAAAACTTTAGCACTCCACAAGGAAATAAAATTTTGCGCATATGCAGATGATTTCCACCTCCTACTCGATCTTAAAAGGCAAAAAAGTCAGCAGACAGACCTATCTCAACTATTTCAAAGTATCCAAGACTGGTGCAACTACTCAGGTGCCGTTCTTTCTACAGATAAAACAAATCATCTTCATATCTGCCGCAAATTAAACTGCTACCACAATATACGCATCGACAACCTTATCATCCCGTCTGTAAACTCTTTGAAAATTTTAGGCCTTACTCTTAACAGCAAATATAGATGGAACACTCACATCGCTAACTTAGAAGTTGAACTAAGAAAACCACTTAATATTATCAAGCACCTCTCCAGCCAGAAATACAACTGTAACAGCTCAACTCTAATTCAAGTAGTGAAAGCTATCCTTATTTCAAAAATAGACTACTGTCTCCCAATTTTTGGACACTCCCCTAAATCGTATCTTAACAAACTTAAATATATTCAAAACGCAGCAATTAGAACCGCTCGAGGTGCTTTTCGGACCACACCCATTTTCAACATGATCTTAGAATCTAATATTTACTCAATAGAAAATAGATGTAACTTCCTGACAGGCAAACTTTCTAAAATACTAATCCTATCCTCCAACACAGCTCTATACAACTTTATTAAAACTCCAAAAATAAAACCAAAATACCTAAGCACAGTGGATAGAGCGATAAATATCTGCAAACAACTTGATCTTCCCTTCTCTTCCATCAAAACCATCAACAGCAAAAAATACAACTTGCAAAACATTTATGACTCGATAGATTTATCTCTTACTGTTTTTAATAAAAACAACACTCCTTCACTAGTCTTCCAACAACACTTCCTTTCCCTCAAAAACGAACATTCTAAATACAACTTTATATACACTGACGGCTCCAAATCATCCGAAATTATAGGCTTTGGCATCTCTACCGAAACAAACCCAATGACATCAGGTCTCCTACCCCACTATTCAACAGTATTTGCAGCTGAAATCATTGCAATCCATGAAGCTATAAACATTTGTATACGTAAGCCAGGTAGACATGCTATTTGTTCTGACTCACTTTCTGCTTTATCCGCTATAGCCAATTTTAATAACCACAACTACTACGCCTCAACAATAAGATCCCTACTTAATACAAAATTCCCCAAAATAAAACTCATCTGGGTTCCCAGCCACACCAACATCATAGGCAATGAAAAGGCAGATTTAACAGCAAAGCTCGCTACTAAGTTACCACTTATATACACACCCAACTACAACATAAGCGACATTGTTAATTCTCTCAAAAAACACATAAACCTTGAACACACCGCCATGCTACAACACACCTCCAGCTGGTATAAGCTAATACACTCTCCAAATACCACTTCCACCACACTTTATAATTCCCCAACTTATAAACTTTTATCTAGACTTGATCAGATAAAGTTTACTAGAATCCGACTTGGTCACACAAACCTAACAAACATGCACCTCATCGATAAAAACCTAAATAACATCTGTCCCTTATGTAATAACGCTCCTAATAACATTCACCACATTATCACATCCTGCTCCTCATTGCACCGCCTCAGATCATCCACATTCGCTAATATAGACCCCATCTCAATCATTTCCGATCCGTCCTCTAACATTAATCTTATTCTTAACTTCTTTAAAAAAGCAGATTTGCTCAGTAAACTTTAAACTTAAACTTAAGCACTTATTTAGTCACTATTATTATTATTATTATTATTATTATTATCATCATTGTTATTTACATATATGTATATCTTTATTAGCTGAAGGCCCTGGCAGCCATGGCTAATTTTCTGTTAACTTCTAGTTTTAACTTTAGGTTAGCATTATATAAATAAATAAATAAATAAATTTTTTACAATTTTATAAATGATCCAATCACTTTCCTTTTAACTACAAAGAATGAAAAAGATTTGAAAAAAGAACTGTAGAAGGTACAAACAAATTTTTGATATTCAAAAAAATCATATAGAAAAAAAGTATTGTGCGTCACCCTCATAAGCACATCATGATGATATATTGATGATTATAATTTAGTACCACAGAAAGGGAAGGAAATAAGACATATCAGTATTGTATACGTACATGGTTAAATAACCATTAAAATGTGTCATGTAGAAAAACTGCGATTAACATTAAAAAAAAAAAGTACATAACATTTTCATGTGCATGTGATTGTATATTGTTTAGACTATATCGTGTAGCACCGTGGAAACCTTTGAAGGCTCTTATATTAATGGCTGATATACGAGTGATGTGTAAATTGATTTCATCGAGTGCTGTAGACATCTTTAGATCTCTAAGCATTATGTAGAGTTGTGTTGCGGACAAACCCCTTGTCCAGCGTAGAACTTTGTTTTGGAAAACCTATACCTTATATGCGACAGTGATGCCCCAAATCTGTTTAGTGTGGAGTTAGGTCGATGCACTATTTGCTTGTAATTGAGTCTTTTATTTGATACGTAAGTTTACAAATTAAGTGTACTTAGTAGCCATTCTGATAACCGCAATTTTGGGTAGCAAAATGCCGCTTTGGAATTCACATGTTTACACCAGGAACATTAGATATTAGGATTTTTTAATGACATTTTTATGGGTCCCTAAAAAATGATTCAATGAAAACAAAAAGTCTTTTATTATGTTTTCGTAAGAACTTATTGAGTCACCTCTTAGTACTATATGGTATATCATATTATATATAGATTACATATAACAATGAATTTGAATGTTTTTTCTAATCATGAAATTCCTTCTTTTTTTTTTTTGCATGAACTTTAACCAAAAATTTTATACTGTTAAGCTTAAAATTGTTTATTGTTCCAATTGAAAATCAGCTTAATTAATTAATTGACCAAATTATCTTCGGTTAGTTATTTCTCCACATTTATTTCTATATAATTAAGTATTTCTGGGCATCTAAAAAGATTCGAGGAAGAAAAGTGTAATCGGGATGAAGGGCATCCAATGGTCATGAGGCGAAATCTACCGCTAAACCGTGTAAAATAATGCGCATTTCATGTAAGAAGTAGTAGTTCGTATAGTATCTTTCCTTATGTGCTTTTATTTAACTATGGTTTATAATACATAACATATATCTACGTACATATGTAAGTATATGTGCGTATATAACAACGCCCAACTATTCATCTTCTCCTATATGGTCACTACTTGTAAACAAACTCCAACGCATAACGCATGTGTATGTTCAATGAATCTTTCGCGTAAGAACGGAAAAGATTCGCCATCATCATCTCATCTCGAAGTGTCTTGTCCAGTGAACGATGTTCCTTCGTTCGCAATATCATTTGTTTGTTTGTCGGTGTACTCCACTCTTATCTAAGCCACGTAGCAACTGTCCAGTAACAAGCCCAATCCAATCAACATCGACGCCATCGTATTTCAACGAAAAACGCAGAAAATCGCATCGTCTTTTTCTCTCTCCATTAGCAACTTCTACAACTTTGCTTGCCTTTCTAGTCTCTGCTGGCCTAGGCAAGGAATAACGAATAGAGATAGCCTTAGCATCTTTTTACATATGACTACGGATGCCTTTTCATATACTCACAATGTCCCCACTCTTCCTTCTACTACCGCATTCGTTAGCACATTGAATAGTATCGAATCGAATGAAGCAGTGGAGTCTAATCTTGTCCGCTCCACTCCGGGAGGAAACGGAGCGGAACGGAACGGCGCAGCTCAATTCTGTTCTGTGCACACTGTGTTCGTAGGTTCAATTTAGTTTCGTGGTTTCCGTCAAGTTCTGCTCCAATTTCGTTGGTTGCCTTTGTTATTTTTTGTTCTCCTTCTGTAGTTGCTGCTTTTAATAGTGGTAAGTGGTGGCATTATTGGTGAAAGTAGTAGGTAGTTACTCTCTTGTCGAAGGCGTCCAGAAAGCCAGCAAGCCTTTCTCTAAGTTATCATTGTCTTTGTGTCGTAACACTCACCACACTCCGTACTCATGGACTTGTATGCGCCTAAAATGTCGAAAGTATTCAGGATTTTATGTCTATGCGAAATTGAAGGATTTTTGTTGTTGGCTTTACTGATGTTGATGTTCTTCCTCAACTCCTAGCAAGCTGAGCTTAGAATGCCGCCTTTGCAATCGCCAACTTTGCGAATTTCATTGCGTATCCTTTTTGGAAAAAGGATGTGATGTTGTTGCAGCTTCTGTTGTTGTTGATGTTGTTAGTGTTGTTGTCGTTGAGGTTAGAGGCAACACTGCACATGTGGCTTGCAATTTCTTTCTCTCCTTCCTCGGAAAAATGCATTTTCCGTTTATTTTCATGTCGATGCTGCTGCTGTTCTAGCAAAATATTTCATTCTTTCTCATTTGGCTCCTACGTTAGTAAATTCATTCGTTTCTATATGCATATAGTAGTAGGCATAGGCTCAGGCTCACTTCAACATCCAACACAAACACTCAGTTGGTGCGTACCAATCTTTGCCATGGTTACGTTTCTAATTAAATTTTATTTTATGCCACCATTTCAAAGCCTTTTCTCGTCTCTACTTCTAATACTGCTGCCAAAACTACTACTACTTTTATTCGGAAAAGTCGGTGGCAATGCTGGTGGTAATGATGATGATGATGATGATGATGATGATGATGATGATGTTGATAGTGGTGGTGGTGGCAAACTCCATGTGGGGTGCCTAAAATTTATTGCACTGCACTTTTTGAATTTATCATTTGACTCATGCTGCACATTCTAAGTTGTTGCACTTCGCCTAACCCCATCTGTTGTCTCATCATTTCATCATGCCCAGCCACTTGATGTTTCTTCTAAAAGCAAACGAATTTTTGCTTAGCTCACTCGCTTTCGTTGTGTTGTGTTGCGTTGTGTTGTGTTGTGTTGCAGCCACATACACATCCACATTCATCGGGATCCGCATCTGCATTATGTGTTACTTGTTGTATTGCATGCAACCAATTTTACCGTTAGCTTCCTTCGCTCGCTTCCTCGGTTGGATAGTTGCTCGGACTCTCACTCATTGCATTTCCATTGCTTTAGTTAAGAACGAGCCAGTGTGGAAAATTTCGGTTGATTGCTCTTTGATGAAAACTCAATTATTGCTACGAAATTTTCTACTCATCAATGGTGCGAGCATGGATGCGTACGCATACATGCTTGTATGTATATGAAAGTGCGTGCGTGAGTCGATGCCCTCCAAGTTACCGTTTACTAACGCCTGTCACATTAATCGATCAAAATGTGCAGAAAACGTTGAAAATGCATTTGAAAGCGTCGATGTGGATGCCGATGACGATGATGGCGACGATATGCGAATATTGAAAATTTCTGGCCTTGCATCTTCAGGCGTTTTTCATCATTTCACCAATTCCATTTCATATCTTTTAGTTATTGCGATTAGGTATGAACACTTTGGCATCATGTTTGTAACGTAATGAAACCGTTAATTCCAGATCCCATAGACCCTGTCCAGAAAATTAAATAAGCCATGTCCGTATGCTCGTTTTTATGCAAGTTATCCTCTAATATTGTAGGCTGTGTTTCGAAAATATTATACAAATATTATATACCTGTGTATATTATCTTACGTAGATAGTGTGTAGGAACCAGAGTCCAAAAGATTAACTCATTTTTACTTTTTCAAATAATTTTAATACCAATTGATTTTTTGCATTTGGTTTGTTAAGAACTTTTACATATTTTTTTACATTTGCAAATAAAACGTTACCAAATGATAAGAAAAAATATTTCACATAACTCAAGCTGTGCCAAAAATGAATGATACGATGAATCAAAATTTATTTGTTGAATTTTTAACTTTATTTCAGATTCTCAGTTTTGCATATTCAATTATTTCTTCCTGTTGCTGAAATTAATGTTGTTGTTGTTCATTACGGATACCATGAAGTTTTTCTCTTGAAATATTTGAACAAGTTAACATAATCGTATAGCAGATCTCAAAATTGTTGGACCATGTTATGGATTATCATGTAAACATTAAAATGATACTATTATTTTTAATAAGGTTTCTGATCAATTGTACAGTAAAGCACAGGTAAAGTTATTTAAGCATACTGAATATTCTGTTAAAACCGTCTAACCTCCGTCTATTATCAACGGAGGCATAGATGACAAAGAGGCTTTGAATATTAGCACAAAAACAATTCACGAGGAATTGGTTAAAACAAAGTAGAGAGGTCGAAATGATGAAATTTTTCCTAAAAACAATTGTTACTGGATGAGATATGATTATTTCAAGACGATCAATAAACCAAGTGACTAAATTGTGGAATGGAAGTCATTTGAAAACATTGAGACCATTGGGTTTGTGTAAAAGTCATGACGTCATTTACATATAAATTTGGTATAAACTTTTTAAATTTTAAATGAGAGATGGCCTAAGCTCCACATTTTGATATTATTTAATCCATTCCAAACAACATATATGACGTGTACGCGAAAATGCAGCGCTAGTTCTGTTAGGCAGATTTTGAGGTTAAAGATGCAGCACGCACTGGCAGGCCTAATGGCTGATGACGATCAAATAAAGGTAAAAGGTGATGAAAACTGCAGTTTTTTAACAGAGAAATTACAGAAAGGCGTAACATATAACGAAGATACCTTAAAGAATTTGGATATACAAGCAGGCTCCATATTTGTGTTCCGCATGAGAAAATTTTCCGCTTTTGAAGCGAGTCAAAACTGGCGATTGAAAATTTTAATATATATTAATGATGAATCGATTTTCAGTAGTGAAAAGTGATTCTGACTTGTTTTTGGAATTGGACAGGCAATTTCAGCTGCTACCACGGAATCAAACCATTATTTTTCATGATTTTTCGTTAGTATTGAATAAAGGAATCAAATAGAACCACTCCGGACTAGCCAATCGGAGGGGTCATCTTCCACCATGGCAACGACATAAATTATCGGTGCTGAATTGGGAAGTAATGCCACAACCACCGTATAGCCTAAACCTTGCACCATCATGTGACTCGCTCTCTTTAGAACGCTTTGAATTGTGAATAATTCAATTTTGATGAGGCTGTTAAAATCCACATGACACAGTTTTTTGCCCAAAAGGATCAGAACTTCTATGAGGACGAAATAATGAAATTTCTTGAAAGATGGGCACACGCAATCAATTAATGTTGGGTCCACATACATTAAATCAATTTTGCACACATCTAATAAATAGGAAGAACATTTCAATTTTAATCACGATTGATGTAACAATTGTATTAAAATAAGAGGAGAACAATTCCAGATATCTCACTCATTGGAAATAAAAAAATTCTTCAAAGTACATTTACAAATAGATTTATTGCCATTTAGAAATAAATGCTTGATAATTTGGTTCACAGAGTTTCTAATAGTTGGACCCGCTCGCCTAAGAACTAAAGAATTACGTGTTTATCCTTCTACCCTAAATGTGACAAATTGATGCGCTCCAAATGAGATATGAATTAGTTTTTAAAATGTAATTATATTTTCTTAAGACCAAAATTTTTTTTATATACGAGTACATTTTTCAATTATTAAGGAAAATTGAACACCGAGAATTGCAACTCATAGCGTTTGCTTTTACTTTAAATAATTCGGAGAGATTTTCAAGTAATACGAGATACCTTTATAAAATATTATACCTAAATATTCTCTCTTTCGCTTCTTAAAATACAAAATTCATAGATAATATGTAATTAAAAATATGAATGATTTTAGTTTTTCATCTGGATTAGCTCTTAAAATAAGCAATGCAATGATGGTTGTCAAATACACATAATACATAATAGACACATGAAAGATGTTTTCATGTTGAGTTACAAGCAAAACTTGCAACACAATTTGATGAAACAAAAAAAGGAAAATAATTTCTTTATTTCTCTTTTATTTAAAATTACATTCTCAAACCGAAAACAAAAAGACGCCTACGTAATTTTCTTTCTCATCACGCATGGTCCTCTTTTCTAGATCTACAATATTATTGTGCTACCTCTATCGTCATGTGCAAACAACAACGCATCCTTCATTGCGTTCACGAAACCAACAACATCAACAACAACACATTTCCTCATAGGTCTTTTCCGACATCACTCCAACAGAACTCCGTTTTTCTCTCATTCTCATTCCGATTCCGATTCCGATTCTGATACTCAGCCTTCTTAGCCTTAGCCTTCTCCCAAACTTTGTCGGCTTTTTAGGCCGCACAATTTTTCAATAGTCGCTCACATCGCAACGTCTGCTCGTTAGTAACGATGCCTTTGGCAGCGTTTCGATTCTTTTCCTATACATTTCGTTTCGATTCGATTTGATTCCTCACTCTTATGGGGTTGAGGATGAGTGCAACTTCTATATGTCTCCACTTGAATGGGAAATTGTGAGGAGTATGCGTCTGTTTGAACGAAAACCAGACTAAGTTGGCATGTGCCTCAGAGAGTAGGTGTAGGTATGTTCAAATGTGTTTCTGCGTTTTTCTATGCTGGTGTTTGCTTCGTTTTTAGTTTGTTTTCCGACGAGCCCATATAAATTTATGTAGATCTACTATACATATTGTATAAATGTATATAGTTTTCTCTATTGAGCATTTTACGTATTAGATTTTTTGAAAAAAAAAAAAGCGAGGGCTCCCCTCCGAATCGTTCACTTTAGCTCTCACATTCACTTCTAACTACAATATTTCTAGCTCTTCGTGGTCTCGTCTCGCCAATTCTCTTTGTTTTTATTGTAGCTTGTTGTTCTTGTCCCGTGTTGTTGTTTTTAACTTGCAGCAAGAGGTGAGCTACCTCTTTTGGCGTAAGCTGCCCAGACAAACATCATCCTACGTTCATAGCGAACGTTCGTTCAAAGCAACGCATTTGGTTGTTATCGTTGTCCTCGTCGACGACTTAGCTAACGTCATTCTGGACGTTTGGCGTTGTTCATCGTCATTCTTGATGTAAGCCATGGATGGTTCTGGATATCGTCATCATCATCATCACCAGCGGCAGCGGCGGTGAAGCGGCTTTGGTCTATAGCATTGGATATGCTGTCGTGGACATTGAACAGCGTTTGTTGCTTTTTCATAACATGCGCCTTTTGCTAAGGGTGAAGAAGTTTGGTGATGGCGGATGATCTAATGGTGCCTACTGTGTTGATAAATTACACTGAGATAATGTCAATAATTCAATTTATTACATATATAAGACTATACTGCAACTGATAAATCAGAATGTCTTTCACTCACCGAGCCTTATGGATCCCAATAAACCGAAAGTAGATCGAAAGGTGCGGTATCTCCTACAGAATTTTGTTTTCATGATTGAGAGTTTTAACTAAATTAATATTAATTGAAAATGTAAGATTTCTGGTTGACTTTTATATACTTAAATCGTGCGTATGCATAGGCACGTATTCCTATGGACAACCGAGAAGTATTTCAGCTTCATGTGACATTTATCGATTTGAGACTAGGAGCGTCGAAATTTTATTTCGACCAGGGCCCCCATTAGTCAAGAGGCAATTTATGATTTCCAATTTGACATTCTACCTTGAAAAATTGTCACTGTGTATTGTTGTTCCATACGCAAAAGTCTTTTGCCAAAAGGACTCCAGTTACGGCCGATGCCTGCCTACTACGCTTCTTCAACTTTGCCGACAATTTCTGTCTACTTTTCTGTCATTCTACCTTGACTCCAACTACAACTTCAACTGCTACTGCTGTTGCCTTCAATTCTGTCGATTCTGCTGATGACGTTACAGCCACCATACACCGAAAACCAACCAACCTTCCAAATGCGCCATCTAACATATCAAATTCTACTTGACTCTCATACTTCCACATACTCTTCCTCTCCGCCTCTACCACCCTTTTCTTCTACTTCTGTCAAACACCAAATGGCAACTACTCTTCGGTGCTATGCGCTTGAGCCTTTGCCTGTGATGCTGATGCTGCTCCTGCTGATTCTGTTCCAACTCCTTTTCACATAACTCCTCTTTCTTTCAATCGTTATGTTACTCTCATTCTTGCTCTAACTCTCCCTTGTACTCCTTGCCCATTGCATCCTTTCACGATGTAGGATGTGTAGTGTGCATATGCATGTATGTGGCATTGTATGCATGCATATTAAATTCAATCGAATGTTTTCTGTATCTACGCTTGCTTGTTCTATTCTATTCTGTTCTATTCTGTTCTTGTTCTCTTAACCCTTCGTTCTTTTCTCGTTCGTATTATGTTAGAAATAGGCGGAGTTATCAACTTTTTCAAGTTATAATAAAAATGCAACACATTTCATAGACCAAACAGTCAAGTAGAAAGACAGACAGGCAGACAGACAGACAGAGCCATAGACTCACTCACCCACTCACTCCTAGGCACATATTCGTAGTATCGACACTCTTATGTTGGCTATTTTCCATAGATTTTTTCCTTCGTTATTGGTTTCGAGTGGCGTAATTTTTTTCCTATATGTTATGTTATTCCTTTCTATATAGTAGCATATTTTTTACTTGTTTTGTTCAATGATTTTATGTACGTATATATTTATATATATTTCTTTATTCATTTCCTTCTTTCAATGGCTGCACTACAAACACTTCTATCCCACTCTCGATTTCTGACTCACTATCACTTAGAAAGCAGCTCAATACTTTCATAGCTTGAACAGGAGGCTTGCGCCGTCGTCATCCTCGTAGACACCATCATAGTTGGTGAAGTGTGCGGTGGCATCATTGGAAGGATTGGAATTGGAGGAAACGAGACATTTTGCTAATGCATTGATTAAAATTGAATTTTTAATTAAAATATTGTTTATATGTTGTACACTATGTTTGTTGGTGTTGCTGCTGCACTTGCCTGCTTCTCTTCCTTCTCTTGACTTACTTTTCTCCCCTCAATTTCCATTTTTTTTTTTTTATATAATATTTTTGTTTTTTTATATTTTCAATTTAGAAGTGTGTTGAGGATTATAACTGCACATCGACACACTCACATTTATGCAAACATAAATTTGTTTCCATCTTTTCTGGTGAAAATTGTTGTTGCAGTTGTTGTTTTGCATTTTCTATTCAATTTATTGTCTAAGCTTTTTTTTATGCCAGCAAAGAGATAAATTTTATACTGGAAAATGTCCTGGCTATGAACGCTTCAAACTGAATGAAAATATGACAGAAACACTATTTGAGAAACAAGTTTTCAACGCAAATTCTTAAGTTATTTAATGAAAGGATATATGAAGATTACAAATATAAAATCCTATTATTTGGATGATAAATTAAAACTAATAAAATTATTGGAAATAAAAAGCCTAGATGCATTTTTGTTAAAGTTTTCTTAAGTATTACAATGTAATCGCCAAAAATCTATAACAAAAATATATCATTCGAAAATCGTGATATAAGAAACTGTATGTGGCTCAATTCATTGATTGGATAAAATTCACTAAAATACTTCTAATAGCGGCCAATGGCTCATGGGGATGATGAACCCAAACTGATCTACTTACCATTTTCTCAACAAAAATTAGTTAGACTCGAACTTTTCTTGGAAATAAACCCTTTAATCAATGGCATCATACGTATGTGTTTTTTTTTTTTTTTTCTTTATGAAGTTATGTATTTAGCAAGGCTCCTGGAAAATATATCACACCAAAAACCAAAACTACAAAATTTTCACACCAAATTGACAATCGATCATTGCCAATTGTGCATGTTTTTTTTAACAAATCTGGATCTCTGTAGCTAATAGGAAAATGAAAAATA
Source organism: Amiota minor (assembly GCA_037043295.1). Classification (NCBI taxonomy): domain Eukaryota; kingdom Metazoa; phylum Arthropoda; class Insecta; order Diptera; family Drosophilidae; genus Amiota; species Amiota minor. The sequence goes on from JBAMAW010001644.1 coordinate 11,841, forward strand.
AAAAATACAATGTAGTATAAGATTTTATTTTTTTCCTACTTCTTAATAATAATAATTCTCATTTCTTCGAATATATGATTATTTTACGATCAATGAACCTTCAGAAGGGGAAATGCTCCTTACTTACATTTTTAAAATGATTTGTTGTATCTCCTTATAGACCTTCATAAATAGGATTATCAATAAGTTATAAACTCTTACATACTAACAATAGTGGGTCCTTCTCACAAATTAATCAATTATTACGGGCTTTTAAACAAGCAAATGTGCTGATCGTACAGCAAAAGAGATGCGATAAGTTTCTTGTATGGACAAGAGCTCTAGATAGTGGATTAACGTGTCGATAAAATTTATTTATGTACTTAGAAATCCCTTCTTTTTTTTTACAAGCAGTACTTGTAAGTCTATGTGGATGTGGATTCATTCCTAACATACCATGAAGCACATGTGATTCTTCCAAGGCTTGAGTTCTTTGTATAGCTTCAATGTCCAAAGTGGCCACCCTGCTTTCACGGACATTTGCAAGACATTGCTATATTTGCGTATATTGTGCATAAATGGTTTTGATTTTGGATGACCACCCTTTACAAAAGAGTCTGGGTTTAGTGCTTCGGGTGAGGAAAGAATTTATTTATTTATTTCATTTCTTCTCGTAAGCAACGAAAACCTTATATTCAACCTTCCATTTCAAAACAGAAAAATATTCACAGATAACTGACATTGCACTTAATAAAACGGCCTGATCAGTCTTATATTCAATAGAATAATCGTAATTTCTTGCAGAATTTAACTTATTTAAACATAAATTAGGATGCCTTTTGGCTCTCTGAGATCTTCTAGTATCCCTGTCACGTTTCACGTTGAACGGATGATTCTATATTTCTTTGCAAAGAACTTGATCTTTCAGCTTGATTCCCATTTATTCAGCGATTTCATTATTCAGAAGCAAATCTGTTTGCATTTCTTGTTTTTCGACCGTAATTGATTTTAAAATTCGTTTTCATTGAATGTTGACTGTAATTTATTCAAAACAAACTTTCTAGTACACAGCACTTGAAATTCTTATGAAAAAATCTGATGAATTGATTATAAGTAAAATATATTTAATATTACAAATAATATTACTTAAGCACAAAGGATTAATGATTCTAAGAACTAACAAAAGGCTTAATAATATACATACATACATAAACCTTCCGTAAGAAATTCTTAAAATGTCAGACCAGATTTACAGTTAATAAGCCAATGGCGACCTTGTTCTCCTAATTTATGTTTTTTTAGCACTTAATATTATTTGTCGCCAAACATTCTACCATTCTATAATAAAAGTAATCAACATTGGAATTCCTTTATTTCACTTTAGTCGACAATCGAGAATATATTCACAAGATCTGTGACATTGAAATCAGTTCAAATAACTTTTTGAATAACCAACTATTTATTAAATTTAAAAATTATTCAAACAAAAATCGAACAATCAAATTAAATAAAGCAAATATTATAAACAAACTATAAATAAAATAAATGAATAAATAAATGCATACAAAAATTAAGAAATCAAATGCAAATTTACAAAATTCTTTAAATACATTTAAAAACAACATTAAAAAAAAAAAAAACATAAATAAATAAATTCTTGCACACGCTCAATTATTAACATGTTTTGGATAAAACACACACAACACAAACACAAATCGAATTAAGATTTAAGGCAATTAAAAATATTCTAGTAAAGTCAATGACTAGTTCAAGGAAAATACTCGTCGTACTTGTACAATATTTTATTACCAAAACTCAATGAGAGACTGAGACTAAACAAAACCCAAACAAATCGAATGCAATTATACAAATCCTTAAGGAATTTTCACACCTGACACAGGCAAACAAACAAATATACAAACCACCACACAAACATGTGCATACGAGTATTATGAATCAAACACAAACACACACACATCCACATACCATACTTAATTTTGAAATTTACAATATATTGTATATGGTAATCACCACAGATAAGGACAGCAAGTAAGCCAAAAGTCCTTACAATAAATCTTTTCTTCGAAGCAAATTCAAATTCAATAAAATGAAAACGACAAAGTAAGAAGGAAAAGCCTATGAAGAATCGTTTAAGTTGTTTGCATACAAAATATTTTACTTCAGTGCAATATTTTCTTTAAAATTTCCTCCTTACGAAAAATCAAAATCAAAAAGTCAAAATAAACTATGTATTCGATGTATGCATAAGTGTGTGTGTGTGCGTGAGTGTCCTTGAGAGCTAATAAAGGAGTAAATTTTAACAAAAGTCAAGTCAAAAAGGATTTACTTAAGAATAACTGAAATGAAATGAAATGAATTGAAATGTAAACGATGTAAAGATGTTTGTGTTGATGTTGCAAGAAATAAATATTCATACACACAGATACACAAACATGGATACTTGGTGAAAGTGAAGAGGAGAAAGGGAAACGGAATGATGGTTATAGAGTGTCAAACCACAAACACCTTTTGCGTACAATAAAGCAATCAAGCAAATAATGTTGCCACATTACGCACACTATCATCAGCTTCCTGTATTCGACAGACACACAGATTCATGACATGGCAGACCGACTGACAGACAGACAGACAGACAGATAGATAGATGCAAAGAGAAAGAAAGACAATCTGTCTGTCTGTCTGCTTGTGAGGAAATCATAAGGAAATTCTTTAATGCCAGAAACAAATACACAAACACATACACATACATGTGTATGTAGTAAGTACTAGTATTACAGATACAACGAAGAAGAAAGTAGCAAGGACGCCTTAGAGTAGTAGTTGTTAAAATGGCAACCATGCGAAGTTAAGTTGAATTGGAATCATATCGCAAGCAACAACCTTGAGGAATTCCTTTAATACAGACACATTCATACACATAGATACTTACTTGCCATACACAACTACCATGTTGTAGTCAGTCTACTTAAAGTGTCTGGCTTGACTTGGCTCACTGGGCTGCCTGGCTGGGACACTACGATTACTGTTGCTGTTGCTGTTGCTGCTGCTGATGGTGATGTTGATGATGATGATGTTTTGGTGTCTAGCATTTCGTATTACGTTTACGCCATGTATGGCGTCTGGCATAGTGTCTCGACTTGTTCGTTCCCTCACAGTACAACTCAATTCAACTTGACTTGCCTCCTCGTCGTCGTCGTCATCATTATCATCATCTGTATGATTCTGTTTGTGAGTGTGTTTATGTGACAGCGTTTGTATATCCTTGTGGCTTCCTTTCTTCCTTGCAGCAAGCATAAATAAGTTTAACATGAGCTGCTTCTACTGATGCTGCTTCTGCTCCTGCACTAAAGGACAAGAACGAAAGATTGTAGTGAATGAAAGAAAGAAGCAACTAACAAGAGACACTACACTGCATTTTACTACTTGCACTTTCACTTTTACACTCCACTTTACCCCCAAACTCAACTTGTTTCGACATTCAATGGTGTTCCATATTTCACAAATTATCTGCAGTTTCTCGAGTATCAGCATTTTGTGTTCAACATTTGCTGCTTCTTCGAAGATGTCTGAAGGATGTTGCAGCAGGGAAAAGGGCAACGACCAACATTTACCAAGTGGGGCTGAAAACATTTGCCACAAAATACAATGCAACTTGTCAAGATTGTTGTGTTGTGTTGTGTTGTGTTGAGATGTGTTGTGTTTTGTTTTTGTTCCTAGGATAGTAAGAGAAGGAGTTAATGAAACCTTAGAAGGATGTCGATGCTGCTGCTGTTATTTTGCATGGTTTCTCTGAATTATTTTGGACAATACACACACTCTCTCAAACAGAATATTCCCATTCACAGAATAGCTTCCAAATGCTTAGATAACGATGCATCCAATAATAAGAACTTACAAGGACGTTCATAAGGGTAACGCCGAGGATGGTGGTGACGATGATGATGATGATGATTATATCCAAGATGCCATTTGTGGGTCGAATACATAGAAAATTTCCCTTTAGATGCAACAGACAAACTTTATTTTCAAGTGGTCGTCGATTTGTTGTGGATACATACTTTCTCATATATATAGAAGTGTATCTGTGTGTGCTTGTGCTGAAAGATGAAAGGAATATCATCTAAAATCCAGACTTCACTTATTCAATGCAACATCATTTTGTTGCTCTTATCCTTTCTTCCTTTCTTCTTTCTTTCATTCTTTCTCATTGCATTGGCTACTTTTCCTTACTACTCCTTATTGCTCTTCACTGTATGCATATCAAAATATCTCTCATGTTGCTATTGGTTTATTTGTCTGAATGTATCCTTACTTGTATTACTCCTTTCTGATTTTCTCTATCTTCTGCAAACTCCTTTTCGAATTTTATGAAATGACCTTGAGCATTACTCTTATCTTTTACACCACAACAACCCATACAATTGTAACAATACCAAAAGCAACAAGGAATAACAAGAAGGAGAGCTTTGATAAAGGAAAATGTGTTAAGCTGTTAAGTGGCAAAGTAATTGTTTTCTTTCAACAACTGCTTATGTCTAAATCTCTTCATGAACTCAGACTTCACTTATTGCAATTTATTCGATTAACTTTGATTTTAAAGTCAAAGTGTTTGGTCAAGTCTCTTCAACAAGTAGTCGATCATAAAGTTTACTTACAGTAGATTCAAGATTATTGCAGTTTAAGTGAATTAGAATTTTCAAGCATCAAAGAAATGTGAAAATTAGATTTGATTAAATTGTAGGAAGGGTGGACTCTAGTCATCTCGTCACTGTTGTCTCAACTCCTGATTACCTACTTGTCGAAATCTGGTTCATATTAGATTATCTTAGCGGCATAATACACTTTCTGTTGTATCTTTGTTTTTTAGGGTTGCGTACCCGAACGGAAATCTATTACTTAGCCACCGCAGTCCGTCCGTTGAAATTTTAAAATAAAGTTTATAAGTTAAAAGTAGTCCCCACTCAAGAAACGTGTGCCCCAATATGCACTGCGTACAGTTTCCACAACATTGTTGTTGTTGTTCTTTTGCTCACAGTTTTGTGAGCATTCACAGCTGTGCTGCTCTGTTAGTTTAGAGAGAATAGAGCCAGCAGTGCTACTCAAATGTTCTTTCTCTTTTAAATCTTGTACGATGCTACGGAGCCTAACGTGTGCGAATTCTACTCTCACTTTGATGTTTTTTAATGCATAATTAACAAAAGTCATGATGACTATCTCGAATATTCCTATTAAGGATCTTGAGACTATAAGCTCCGAGTTAACCTAAGTACTACAAACACGAAGTCTGTTCAATAAATAAAGTGAATTTTTATTATTCTCGGGCTACGTACAATACATTCCATTCTTATTACGAAAACTTTTTTGCTTTTTGTATTATCGAAATGAAATCTGGAAACTATAAGTGTCTGACCCATATTCACCAGCCATGTAAATTTCAAATCCCTAGGATTACTGGATCGTATAGCTCCCATACAAATCTCTCTCTCTATCTCTCTTTTCTCAACTGCAGAAAACATATGATAGAAAAGACATGCACAGCAAAATTAAAAGCTCAATTTTGTCTGCTTTTTCAGTTGATCGTTTTGAAAATATTCATTCTTAAAACAAGTTTAAAACTTCATATCTCTAATATTTTTGTACATTTGTAGTTTTTTAACATATCAATTAATTGATTTTAGATAAATTTGAATCTTCATAAAATGTTAAAACTTAAATGGCATCAGTTTAACATATCCTTTTTTGCCACGATGTCTGATCATATACACAAATATTTATTCCAACAACAGCCAAATAATCTGCCTGAATACGTACGTAGTTCGTTGAAGGGAACACGTTTTGAGTCGGTTGAAGAGGTAAAAGCAAAAACGGCAGACCTGCTAAGGAGTCTAACACTTAGTGACTTTCAGCACTGCTTTAACCAGTGGAAAACTCGCATGCAGCGGTGTATAGATAGGGAAGGGGAGTATGTTGAAGGAGATTAATTGTTATTTGTAATAAGTTTTCAATAAAGTATGTTTTACAGACCAGTCCCGTTACTTAATTGTCACACCTCGTATATCTCATTCCAAGCTCTTGAAGTCTAAAAGAAAGTGAATGTAAGACAACATTGATTTCATCTTTTGCTCAAACACTAAACCAAAACTAATCAAAACTTTATTTGTGGTATACAATAAACTGACTTGGCTTTCGGTAAGCCAAGCAAGCAACAGAAACAGCCACAGCCATAACAAGGACACTTAAGCATTGCCAGCGAAAAGGACACAACGAACGTCAGACAGCCTGAAAGACAGTTAGATAGAGAATCAAGTTACAGCAACTGAATGCTCACACTGAAAAGCCACAAGTGTCACCAAGTGGCAGTTGAGGGTTGTCCGACAGCAACAGATAAAGTCAAATGATGCCAGACCAAACCCAGAAGACCCCAAAACTAAAAGCAAACGAAACCAAAAGCATACCATGGTAAATCAAAGCAATACGTTTAAGCAAAATCAAAGGAAAAACCGAGAAAGCAACAAATGGTTGTCAAGATTACAATCCACAACAGCAACATCAAAAGTATCAGCATCAGAGTACCAGAGCCATCATCGACTTCGAGAATGACGATACTGAGGATGATGATGATGATGATAACGATGAGCATGGCGACTTTGACTTCAACCAAAGGACCGCACAAAAGCAGCGGCATCTACAACTATAGCAAAATTAACACCAGCAACAATAAAGATATCTCTCTATGTAGACATTTAATATACTGGAGAAGCGACAATGACGAAGGAGACGTCAGCAACCAACAACAAACAACCAACAATCTCAGACAAATGTGCAGACATCCTTGTAATACTTATTGCTATTGCTATTGCTATTCCTGTTGTTGTTGATGTTGATAGTTTTACTTGTTAAACGAATGATGATTGCCTTTACTTACACTTTCACTTTCGCTTTTCTTTGTCCTTCCATGAGTTGCTGAATACAATGATGATGATGATGATGATGATGATGATGATGATGATGTTGATGATGATGCTGATAATGATGATGGTCAGGACAGACAGCAGTTGTAAGAGAAAAAATAGAGGAACAGAAAAAATAAAGGAGAAATAACTCAGAACTTCAAGTGAAAACATTTAAATGTTCTTTTGTATTTTGGCACAATTCCATGCTTGAAAGTGCCACCTCCTTTCCTTCTATTACACAAAACTTAACTCAAAGGACAAAGTGAACTCAACTCAACTTGTTTGAATCAATTTAGACATGAGCTTGAGTTGCTCCTGCTGTTGCCGTTGCTACTTTGGGGGCGCGAAAACAAAAGCCAAAGTGGAAGATGAAAAAATGTGAATAAGAACACAGACAACAACTAAATGGTGAAAAATGAGTCCGTCCTCATCCCTTATATCAAATATTGTTGTTATTGTTATTATTATTGTTCTTGTTGTTGTCATCTCAATCCTTGATATACTTAGTCGACCACTTCAACAAGCCTTGGCCTGTATGCCAAAAGCCGTGTAAGCCGTCAGCGGCGGATGCTCAGAATTGTTGTTGAACAGCGACAACGATTAAAGACAGTAAAATGGATTTTGTATCCGGATTCAGTATCCTTGCTGCCTTAGCAAACAAATGCCCAACAACAATGCGAACATCATCATGTCAAACAAGGCGAAAATTTCATTATCACTCCGCTCATTGTTTTCTTGTATCCTTTTGCCATGCTTTACTTTGCTTTGTTTGTTTGGCTTTCTTCATGTTTTTTTTTTTTTTTTTTTGTGATTTTGTTGTTGTTTTTTGGTCTTTTGCTTTTCATATTAATGTAATAATAAAAACGACAAAAGCATTTGGTACTTGATTTTGCAAACTTTATACAAACTTATATAGAGTTTTTTTTTTTTTTCTTTTTAATTATTTACCTCAAATGTAGCGACAAATTTTGTGCAATTAAAAAAGTTTGGAAAACAATTCTTGTTTCCAGTTTCTTGCAATTTCTCTTTTCTCTCTTTTCAAATTTTCTTTAAGGTTATCATGGTCGGTATGGTATTAATGCTGAGGTTATTATTATTGAAGTGTTGACTTAAATACTTGGACAATACAAAAATCCATCACCATCCACGTATAAATAAATGGCACGACAACACTACAAGTGTCTATAAGCTGCTTGGAAGTAAAATAACAGAAGAAAAAATATTTTTATTAGAGAAGATTTGTCAAAATAATATTCAAAATAATCGTTGAAGAATAATTCATTTCAAGATTTCCTTTTTCAATAGATGAATAATGAAAAATTACTTTTTGATAAGTTCCTGCCAAGGAAATGCATTTATCTTCTACCATTTTGTTCTTTTCGTAATAAAATAATTACAATATTAAAATTAATTGAAGTTAAGTTTTCAACATAATTTATTAAAATATCTTTTATTTTTATCTATCAAAATTATGAGAAGATATCGAACACAAATCAAATTAATGCAATGATTGACTGCACATAGTACAATGATTTTCATAATCATAAAACGCTTACATTTTATAAAATATTTTGTATATTTGGCAGCCAAATAGTATTTTGAGAGAATTGTTATAGTCAAAAACAAAAAAAAAGTTTGATTAGAAATCACTTTCTTTTATTGATTAAAACGCATTTTTTTTTTTTTTTTGTAATCAGAAGACACTTTTAACTTTCGACAAAACTTTTTGATAAAAAATAATAATTAAAATTCGCATACATTTAGCATTAATTGATTGATTTAGCATATGATAACATTGTACTGCATTGTATTCTGATTGACATATTAAATACAAACTTCCGAATTCATGAAGCAAAAGATAACAGACTATGATATGATTTGAGTTCTGCCGCCAATAAAAATTTCGCATAGAAATAGAATTGAAACAGTTCATATGATGAAAAAAAAAATGAAAAACCTTAACAAGCTTTTACTAATCATATTATTACGATAATTCAAAACGTATCCTCGTCCACTTAACAATAAATAAATTAATCAAAAAAGAAATTGTAATAATATATTAAGATGAATGTAATCAACAAGATTTATGCAATGATCGAGGTCTGAATCTATTATCTAAAATTGAACAGTCAACTTTATAATTATGCGAAATTTATGTCTAGAAAACCATAGCGCAAGATTATCCAAAGTTCTTTTGTAAAAGATTGTTATTATTTATTACTTGTCTATCTGCCTGATCATGTTTTTTCGAAAACAATTCCATAGTTTCCATAGTTTCTAACCATTGTTATAGTCATCAAGATAAGTAGATCCAGTCTTAATGTGTAATGTATGTTATGTACACCTACTAACAACTAATAACAATGATGACAATATGATAATACCTACCCTTATTATAACACCGTATTTATTTTGTTTCGACAATTTACAATTCAGATTGGTCAATATTAGAAACAGTCACATAAATGTTATGTATTTCAACAAAACAAAAATGCAGTTATATTTTTTAATGTCTTTAAATTATTATGCTTAAATTAAATAACATAAAACAATAGGGAAGTGTGTACATATAAAATAAAAAAACAAAAAAATTCTTTTTAGATTTTGTTATTACTCAATATGTTCCGTGGCTAACGTTGGATTATGAGCGGTAAGCAGAGTGCCATATTAAAGTGCTTGCTTTTTGAGTTTGTCGAAGTAATTGATCCTAAAGAAAATTATGTGCAAGTCAGGAGGTCGAACTGAAATTTGAATACTATAAAGTCTCTAATCCATTTCCTCCTACCATGTAAATTGCAAGACCATAGGGTTACTGGATTGTATAGTTTCGATACAAAGCACTACGTTTGTAGTAACTGCTTTAATTTTTTAACTTTGTTTTCAACTTTCTACCTACATATTACGGTTCATGAGATAAAGCCCAATGTCGGACGGGCAAACAGTAAGTAAGCCCAAGTAATAGGGTTCCGTTTAGTACCAAAGCTGTTTGTGTCTAAAATATTCTAATATAATCCTTAACCTTGATTTCAAATTGTACCTTACTATACTTACTTATATAACAATGAAACCTATAACCATTGAATTAGTATATCTGAATATCCAAACTCTGTGAAATTGGTACAGAAAAAGAATAATGATTTTTGTGGTTTTTTTTATGCATTTTTTATTTTATTTATTTTTAGTATTTTTAACTAAAATAATATTTATTTATTAATATATATGCAGAGTTTATACATGGTTCCTTTAATCCATTATTGCATACATCCATCCATCCATCGTTCTTTCCATACGTACATCTTACTAACTTACATACATCAAATACATATCATTATTATTATTATTATTATTATTATGGTATAAATAATGTATATTTATTATAAATATTCCTCCCAAGTTTATTCAAATGTATATACTTATATACTGTTTATTAATGAGTGTTTGTGTGTGTATATATATATGTGTGTGTGTGTGTGAAGAACATAGATATAATCATTAAAAGTAGCACAAATTTATATATATTGTATAATTATAAAACGGATAGAATGATGTGTCATCCATTAGAAATGTGCCTATAAGTTTGTGTATCTCATTGTCAATATTATTTTTACATAGTAAGTATAATATCATTTTATTGGTGATTTCCTTTTATTGATTGTATTTTGTGATACATATACACATATGTAGAAATATGTATATATATATATATGTATGTGTGTATATGTTTTTTTTGTGTATCTTTGTTTATTATAATTTCTTTTATTTTCCTCAATTTTTTATTATATTTTTCTTTCTGTTTTTAGTTACATACAACTGAACGCTTAGTAAGACTAAGTTTACACTAAATTTAAAAACTATGAAACTATGGAAATTTGTACATTATTTACACTTTAACATTTATTATTATTATTATTACTACTATATTTAATGTATAAACTATTGTATGTTATGTGTTTGTTATATGATGTAATGAGCATGCGATTATAATTTAATTGAATTCATTTCATATTCAAATGATTTACAATACTAAAACTAAATGACAACATTGCGTATGATTATTGTGCGTAAATGGGCCATTTTAGATGTTTGTGAGAGTATTTATTCATATGTTTATATTAAATGATGATTAATTGCAAATCTTATAAATTATTTTATTTATTTTTGGGTTTTCCTTGACATACAAATACAATATTTTTTGACATTGAAAAAAGATTTAAATTATTTAATTTTATTCTACATTTAAAAAATGCACAAGTCTATAATTACTTTTATTATTATTATTATTTTTTTTTTTTTTTGTGTTTTATTTTTTTCTCCTTAGTATTCTTAAAAATTTAACCTTTTTAATAAAAAACCAAATCAATGTAGTATTTTTACCCCCAAAATGATAATAAATTTGTAATTAGACACGAGATCTTATCCTTAAAGGAAAGTTCTGAAGTATTGGAAACAAAAAAAAAAAAATAACAAAATGAAAAATTATCATTGCATGTAATTGTTATTCACTTGGGTTTTATTCTTAATCTTTGTTTTAAGTTTGAGTACAAATACTTAAATCTTACCTAAGCCCTAAATTAACACAATTATAGTATTATTTATCTCTTGAACTAAAAAAAAGCACTTAGCCCTAAATACTAAACGTTGGGGATAGCAGTCAAAATGTTTCTTAAACAATGTTCGTACAGATAAAACTGAGTTTCTCTTCTTGATCTTCATCAAAAGCAAAACAAAAGAAACTTTAAAAATTCTTAGGTTAATTCTTAGATGAACCAAATTTAATCTTCATGTGGCACTTCAGCTGCTTGTTGCTCCAATTTGATCTTCATAAGGGGTGATTCACGTATAGCTCCGCTGCTTGTTGCTCCTGGATAACCGCCAGCGGCTCCACCAGCAGAACTCGCTGCGGCCGCTGATTCGGCACTAGCAAAGAGTTCACTCATATCTTGACCCGGAAGAAATCTTCAAACCGTGGACTCTTGTTCACGGATTTTTGTAAGAAACCATTGGCGATTGCCTCGAAGTCAATGCCGGGAGGCAAACTTTCGAGGAATCGTTTGTTGTAGGCATAATTTGGATGCTCCTTGTGTTTGTTGTAAAGTGAGAAGGGCGAAGCGGCACCACCAGTGGATGAGGAAGCACCTGCTTTTTGATTAGCACCAGCAACGGCACCACCACCAGAGGAGCTGGACCCACGTGATTGATTACCATATTGACGGGATTGCATTGCTTCCTTTAGTTCACGTTCACGCTCTCGCTCACGTTCCCGTGTCAATTCGCGCTCACGTTCCCGTGCATAGCTGGCTGCACTCGGGTGCATTTGACCGCTAGAACCAACACCACCTCGCTGTGATGTTGGTATAACATTCAGACCAGGAATACCCATAAGACCCAAAGCACTCAAATCCGGTAAGTTCTCTGAGCCACGACGCTCGCTCTGCTGTTGCTTGGCAGCAGCCACAGCGGCGGCAGCGGATACTTGATCTTCGATCTCGGATCTTTGCAAATAGGCTGGTGACTTGTACATGTTCATCGATTGTGACATGGGTGACTGCTGTTGTTGCTGCGAAAGTATCTGACGACGCAAAGTCTCAGTCATGGATGAGAGCGGAGAGTTATTGGCATCGGGTGGCACAAGTGCAGCATTCAGCTTGGCTGCATTGTGATAACCATTAGCAGCAGCGGCAACAACAGCTGCAGAACTACCAACCGAAGGACCAAAAGGAGACTACAAGAAAAATTGAACAATATTGGAAGAAATTGAGATTAATTAGAGAAAAGACAGTGTTGTTCGACTTTGGTGACTCTGATTATATTTAGTTACCATAGCAAAAGGAGTTAAAATTAAATTTTGTGAGATTGAAACTTACTACATGTCCTTGTCCATTGGCATATGGATGACCGGCAGCCATTTCTTCCTTGATTTCCCGATAATCCCTAAAGACAACTGCTTTGATCACTGAACGGATGAGTTCTTCTGGCCACATGCCCAGTAATATGCGCTGCGGTCGTCCTCGTGCTTTCGGTCGTGGATCAGTGCCACCATCCAGTGAGGGTCCCAGCATATTATGCACACGATTTGCATAGAGCACAAATGTCGGATACGGTATATCGTATTTACGGGCAGCCTGCGATAAGGACAGACCCTCCTTCAGCACACTGAATATGGCCTCAGCCATAGCTTCCGGTCGCCATGATTTCAATGGGCCACGCTCACGAAATCTCAATTGCTGCACAAGGTTCTGTTGATTGGTATTCCAACATTTCTGCCACATGGATTGCAATTGATACTGATAGCTATCTGCTGGTAGGTTGGTGCAAAACAAGACACCAACACGTAAACACAGAATAGATGGGGGGGGAGATAAATAGAAATGGGAGAAAATAACTTTTATTAGAAAATGGCGCATTTGTAAACGGATATGCCAAGCAAAGAGCGACGACATATTGCAAATTTATGCCAAAAAAGCACCTTCTCTCCATCCAAAAACAACGAACAAATATATAAATGAATAAAGGAAAAGCAAGAAAGAAAAACTCAACTTACCCGCCACAGATGAAGTTGTTGCTCCGCCACTAATCCAAGGATGACCGCCACTTTCAATCATTTTAGCCTGGAAACAAAGAGAAAAACACAAAAATTAGCACACAAATTAACAATAAATACTCATTGCTGTTTATTTTTGTCGTTTTGTTTCTAATATTCGTTTTCTTTTACTTTGTCTTCCTTTGTTTACTTTTGTTGTTTCGGTAATAAAAATTTATTTCAACCATAAATGTTGGTAAGCAATTTTTTTTTTCCTCTGCTTCTCTTTGGTTTATATAAATGTCTCATAAAATTAGTATACAAAACTTTGTTTCCTACAGGTTTTGTTGTTGTTGTTGTTGTTGTTTTTTGTTCCCTCATTTGTTATATTTGCTATTTTCTATTCTACTTTATTTTAATTTACCTCCTTCCCTGATTATGAACCTCTTCTTCGACTTCGACTTCGAGTTCTTCTTCAACTTCAATGTCTATCTAAGTTTTATGTTAAACAAAAAGAAAAAATGTAGCCGAAGACAAACAAAATCGGGGATATTTGTAAGACTAATTAAAGATTCAGTTTTCTATTTAGAATACACATAGTAAAATGGGTGTGGTAATATAAAGTATTTTTTCATTTACCTTGTTGGAAAGTAATAAAATATTAAAATTTGTTACTTTTACAATTAATTTTTTATTATTTTAAAAGAAATATCAGATTAAAGTAAAAGTTCCATAGAAAATGTTACAAAAACAAAACACACGAATCAATTGATAAATTTCTAACGCTTTTTGTTTAGAAGAACGTGCTCAGCCTACAATTCGAACAATTTTACGATATCCTTCAGCAAGTCTAAATAAATTCACAATGATTTCGCTTTCAACTTTATTTCGTACCTTTTTGGTTGCATTCTTAATTTTGTCTGCGGAAAACAATTTTGTAGCTTAAAAAACTTCTTAAATTAATTAACATAATACAAATTAATAAGAAAACAACTTCAATAGAAAATATTTTTTAATAAAGACTCAGGGAATAACATTTTCATCACGTTTACAAAGATGAAAGTGTATGTGAGTAAGTTCTGCTATTTTTGGATAAAATGCCAATAAAACACCCATATGGAATGGAATAAATGTCCAAATGACTTTGTTTTGAGGAAGAGACTATTTTCTGTCATCTTTTTAGGCTTCCATACTTAAAGGATACCAATCGGAATCGTATTACTAAGATTCCGTTCTCCGTCCGCCTGTCATCGAACTCCTTCCCATGAACCGTAATAGGCAGACAATTGAAATTTTCGCAGAATGTAAAGTTCTATTGCAGCTATAAAAAAATAAAATAAAGTTAACCAATTCCAAGAAATGTGTGCTACAACATGAACTGCGCTCTTTTGTTTACAGTTTTATGCTCACAAAAGACAATAGAGTCATCAGTGCTACTCAAATGTTGTTCATTTTAAACATTGTATGGTGGTATGAAACCCTTTCATTAATGGTTATAAGATCGAGTTTCATTTTATAAGTCATAATCTTGAAATCTTTTTATGTTGCTTTTGTCAACCATTTTGTTATTGTTTCTGTCAATTGTACATTATGATTCAATACTTCTGTAGATTTCATAAAGCTTGACCATTTTCAATACCATTTAGATAAATCAATAATGTACAATTTCTACACCTTCTTTGTTTTACTATTGATTTTAGTTCGTTTTAGTCAATTCCATACTACACACAAAGTACAAAAAAAAAATATACACATATACAAAAACAGAAACACTAATAATTAAATAAGAGAATAAAGTGTTGAAAAATGGTATTTTGTAATGCCACCTTATATTTAGTTTTTTTTTTTTTTTTCAACACTTTCTTCTTTTGTTCTGTGTTATTAACAAACACTTTTCACCACTACTACTTAACCTCAAACCCAACGATGCTAATAATAATAATAATGATGATGATGATGATGATGATTATGAGAAAGATGGTGGTGATGATGGCGGATGTCTCCACCTACTCAACTAACTTTGTAGTCATAATCAAACTCATTCTGTAACTATGAACAAAGTATGTATATGACTGAGTATATTGTGCAGTTGTTGATGTTATTTTTTGTTGCTTATTTCCTTGTTTAGCACTGTGTAAAAAATGTAAAAATGTTTCCGACTTTTATTTCAATTATTCATATATTTTATGGGCTTTTCCTTGCCTTAGTATATACAATATAATAACTACGACGAGGGAAGTCATTCCACAGTTGCCAGTACCAGTGCCACTGCCTTTTCACAGTTCCACCTAATTTAAAATATTTAAGGCACTCACTCACTCATTCACTCACTTACTTAGCAGACTCACTCACTCAGCAACATCCACTTACTTTAGCTTTAGTTACTCTTATTATGTACATGGTAGCAAACCCCAAGTCTCTTTACCGATGCATACACAATATATATTTTTTACCAGTAAGGCGCGCTCACAAACATAATTTTTATTATGGCATATAAAATGAATACGTGTGCACCGAGTTTCGGGCCTACCTAACCTAGTAGTTGGTTGCTCTGAGCTGAGTTGAGCTGCTAGTGGTTGGGCTTCCATGAACTATTTCTTTAGTGTGAAATGGGCTGGACTCATTTGACGTCGCATGACTAGTTATGACTAGTTATGGCGGCGGTATTAGTGGAGGTGGTGGTGGTGGTCAGTATTCAATGTTTATTGCTTTCTTTTGCCGACATGGCTGCATACTTAACTATTTCACGCCCGCCAACACGTTCAACTCACTCTGAAAACATGAAACTAACATCAATTTGACTTTGTACTTATTTATTGTTGCAACTCTCAACCCTTTTTTTCATCCTTTCCTTCTCTAAGATACTTGCTACATGCCAACGAGATGCCATTTAACTTGAAGTATGGTATATGGTGTGGCATGCAACATAGTGTTGCCATTGTATTTTATAACTCTCTTTATACTGATTCTCCTATACACATAATACATACATTTTTTTCTGTTCTCCTTTGAGCTTTGTTTGGCTTATTTTACACAAATTATAAATTAGAGGAAAAATAATCTAAAAGAAAATATTAAATGGCGCTTATTTTTCTAATTTACTGGATTTGTGTTCTTTTTTTTTTTTGTTCTTTTTTTTTTAATTAATATGCAAATTCTTCGGCATTTATTAATAAATATTTAATGATATTTTCTCTTATGATTTAATATGGAAGAAGATGAGCAAACAAATAGCTCAAGGCCCAAGGAGCTTAGCCAAATGTGATTTTATGTTAATGTTTAATGAAATCTAAAGTGAAATTGTATTTTCAGAAATATGTGCATTCAAATTTAATTAATTTAATATTTAGAAACAAATGAAGTAAATCACAAGACAATCAGGTTATTAACATAAACTGATTAAAAAAAAATTAATTTAAAAAAAAAAAAACAACAATATCTATAAGAAAATGATTTATATTTGGATTTAATATTATGGATATAAATTCGTTTCTTAAATTTTTCACACAATCAATTCATAAGAACTTTATATTAGTAGAATGACTCACTATGATTCCTATGGCAAGAATATTTATTGCAGTAAGTCTCAAGACACATAGAAGTAGACTCATATATTCACATCTTATTTTGCATTATTTAATAAAAAAAAAATTAAATTGGACCGTAAGTCAAATCAAAAGTTCCAATAGCGAGTGTTCTTAGTTTTAAGCTTTTCTAGGTAATGTTTTATATAAATATATCCTCGTATATGTCACCTAAAATAAGTCCTCACGGCAGAAATATCTGTTTGTCTTAACAATAGAAAGTTCTTTTAAAATATCTGTAATCCAGTAATGTTCTAGATTAACCGAGTGAAACATCCTTGAAAAGTGGCAAATGTCTTTGATTAAAATCTAGAATTAGAATTTATCTCATCAATTTTGATTTTTGTAATAATAAAAAAAACAGGAGAATTCTATATGTTTATTAATTAATTTATTATTTTACACTTTTTTCTAATTGTTAAATTATGACCAAGCCCATAATGTGATTCTGTCACTGAGCAATATGTCTTACATATTATTAGTGCGATGAACGCGTAAATAAATAGGAATTTATAATCCATAATTTCTTATTTTCTTTAACCTCATAGAAGTAATTGTATTTACCAGATATGCACACATACACATGAATAACCTTGTATAAAGACGTCACACGCATAAACAAACACACCCATAAGAACCAGGGAATACTCACACACACACACACACGCAAACAAAAAAAAAATTGTTGTTGGTGTGAGTGGGGATTGAGTTGAAAACAATAAAATAATAAATATTGCTGCGCACTAAGAAATGTTTAATTAATTAAATTTTCAATTTCCAACGGCTGCGGCAGAGGCAGCAACCAAACTGAAGAAGACCAACAACAACATCAACAAATATAACAACAACAAAAGCAAAAATTAATAAAAGCAAAAAATTATAGAAACAAAAAACAAAAACAATGAGAATATAAAGATGAAGACGAACACGATGTCGAACATTCACCACCGTCACCGTCACCGTCACCGCCCGCCATGGCATACAACTTTCTTTCAACTCATTTAATTTAATTTGAGGCGCTTCACTTGCTGTTGCTGCCACTGCCAATGCTGCTGCCGCAAATCAGTGATTCTTAAACTGTAATCCATAAGCTTTTTAACATTTTACCAATTATTTGTATCAATATTTATTAGATTATATTAATTTTATAATATAATAAAATACTTTTCCTTCCATCATTCATTCAGCTTTGTTTTTTGTTTAATATAATAATATACACCACCGATTTCGTCATTAAACTCCTGCACAAATTATAATGTAATAAACCTTAAATGTGACTAGATCAGCTTCATCAAATGTGGCTAAAAACAAGCAGCAGTAAATCAATATCTTATAAAGAATTTTGCATGAAATAGTTTCCCCTCAACGGATTACGAGAATTTCTGAGATTTCTGATTGCCTAGAGTTGTGATGGAGTCTATGACTGCACAAGTTTAAGAATCGCTGCTGTAGATGTTGATACCGCCGCTACCAATGCTGCTGCTGAAGACGGCGTTTGCCGCTGAGACCATCTTCAACATCTTCCTTTCTCGTCTTCATCGCTTGCTACCCATGTATCTTGTATCTGTTGCTGTTGTTGTTACCGCTACTTCTG
Source organism: Amiota minor (assembly GCA_037043295.1). NCBI lineage: Eukaryota > Metazoa > Arthropoda > Insecta > Diptera > Drosophilidae > Amiota > Amiota minor. The sequence continues at coordinate 30,492 of JBAMAW010001644.1, forward strand.
CTGCTGCTGCCACAACCATTTGCTGTTGTTGTTGCTGTTGTTGTTTTTGGCATTTCGCCTTGGCTCGGTCGTTTGCTCTGCTACTCACTGTTTGCCGTTCGCTTGCCGAGACTTGCCAATTACTCATCGTGTGCACGCCCCATTCACATAATAATTTATTTAATTAACTTTTCCGCTGCTACAAATTTCTATAAAAATTTATTGATTATTTTTTTGTTTCCTTTTTTTTTTCTTTCTTCTTCTTTTTAATTTTTTTTTATTTTATTGCTTCATCATCATTTCCTTTCTCTACCAATCATTGACTGTTTGCCCTTTTGCCTGCTTTATTCATTTATTATTCTTTTGGCTTTGAATTATATTATTGTTTTTCAATATTTGCAACCCCCCGCTTTTCCAACGAATACAAAATATAAGACTAATAAACATATGTATATATTGTATAGTTAATATAGATACAAATGTATCCATAAGTGTGATTATAATGAAAATATACAATAGAATAACACTCACACTCTTGTTTATGTAGTCCCCAGTCCCATTTCTTTCCATTCAATACTCGTACTTATTCTTTCAATTTTATTATTATTATTTTTTGTTTTCAGAACTTTCTTGTGTATCTAATGCAATTTTAATTTTATTTTCCAAAAGCTTACCAGTCCTCTACCCAAGGAACATACATAGATACACACTCATATTGCTACTGATGCCTAAGTTTTTGTAATCCTTGTGAGTTCATGGGAGTGTGGTTGCGTCTGTCATAAGTTTTTTTTTTTTTTTTTCTTTTATATATGTTTTTCTATTTTTATTATATAAAGTATAACACTTTATTTATTATTAATTTTCGATTCGTGTTCTACGTTGTTCAACGTCACTTGTTTTCTCTATTCCTGTCCGCAAAGAAGAAGGCAAAACTACAATACTAACTTCGAACCTCAACTAAAACCTCAACCTCTCCTAGTAGCCCCACTTCATTCGTTCGTTCCCTTAACATATCACTTCCTTCGTTTACCTAAGTTCTTGAGTTCTCACACTGCTACTTCACTTCATATTTTTCTACAAGAAATACAAGTATATACAATAATATTACCTTGGCACTACCTTTCCGACTATCTACCTGCCTTCCCATTCATATTTTCCTTGCCATTTTAGTAAACGTTTTTTATTTCACTCCTTCTCAGTTTTGCTCCACTATTCGCGATGCAAGTTCTTCCTACCCATGTCACTACAACTACATTCCTTCCTTTTGTGCTTCTTCTCATTCAATACTATTTTTTAGTATCTTTGCACTCGTTCATTCATTTACTCATTCATTCATGCATTTCTTATTTCTGTTCGCCTGTTCGCCACACACACATTTCGTGTATGCTTTACTCACTTATTCTATTCACCCTCCATCATCCTCCACTGCGTCTTCTCCATTCGCTAGATTGTGAAACTTTTTATTCATTCATTCATTCATTTATTTATTTATATTACTTAGTAAACCACGTAGCGGATACAACCAACGCCCCCTCAATACTATTCCCTGCGTGTTTTTCCTCATACAGACCCCAAGACATAAAGACAAAACCCCCCTTTTAAAGAAGAAGGTCTTACTTAACTTGCTTCTTGAGCCTCTTCATACGTTTTTGTCTTTGCTTTGTTGCAGTCGTTTGCCTACTCAATCTACTCATCTTCTCCATTTACTATACTTCTACTTCACTCCGAAACGTTCCTCCATTCAGCCATCTTCTTTTTGTTGAAATTTCCTTTTGCTGTCGTCGCCATCACCAACGCCATTGCCAAAGTCTTGGCGTCTTTATCGTCGTCGTTGGCGTCATCACCATCGTCGTCGCCATCGTCACAAGCAACTTTATAGTTTTTGTGCTCATTCCATTCATTAATTATATAAGAAGAATTGTATCGCATAATAAATAATTAATTTAAACGGCACCGTTAAAATGGAAAATGTATAGAAAATGTAGTTTTTCCTTTCATTTATTTTTTGTTTTTTCATTTTTTTTTTTTTTTTTTTTGTGATATTTTTTATGTTCTTGCAACGTTGTCGTCACTACGATAAAATATACTACTATATAGAATAGTTACGAGTATATTGTATGTATCTTGACTATATACACAATAAAATCGTATTAAGTTGCTGTCTTCATCATCTTCATCATCATCATCATCATCATCATCATCATTATTATTCTTATTGTTTTTCTTGGGTTTTATAATAAAAAATAAGCATCAAATTTTGTCTTGGACAGATTATATTAGATTTTTCTTAATAATATAAAAATATTCAGATATACAATAGATCACAAATTTTACGATAGCTATGAAATTTAGTTAAAGTAATCATCATGAATCAACATTGTTGATGGCTTTTAATTGAGAAGTGATAGAAAAACTAATCTTAGAAAAACCAAATCCAAATACTATCCTACTATTTATATACACACTCGGGTCCCCCTCTGCTGTCAAATCCAACTTTGATGAACTATGATCAAAATGGTAAAGACTGGAGTAGTTTTTGTAGTGATAGATTAATAGGTAAATATAAAACCCGAACTATGAATCAATCAAAATTGGGCAATGGAATCTAATTCGGGTTTATTGGCTTTTTTAAGCTATGAGAATGAGTTTGAACGCCTTTTGATAATCGCCCGCAACAAACATCGCATTGAAAATCTAATTATAGAATTTAATATATATAAGTATTGACTGATTCATTTTCATGGGGCATCAGAGAAATCAAAATACAATACATAAAACTTCCTATTCCGCAGATCTTCATAAACTCACAAGATATTTTAATTTTTAGAAAATAAAATAACTTTACCATTTAAGGCAAAGATCCCCCATAAGTATTAGATCCACATACATCCATTTATTTTCAGAATTATCCTTGCGAACAGACATTCAAACAAAAATAACGATAAATTCTCATTTGCTGTCTTCTTGGCCACAATAATAAACGTGATATTAAAAGACGGTGGAGAAACACTGAAACTATTATAAATTACTATTTATTAAAGGTTAATTCATACTTTGCTCTACAAAACCTACAGCAACAACAACAACAACAACTTACACTACAGTGTTGGAAAACAATAATAATAATAGCAACAGAAAGCCAAAAGCCACAAAACAAAATATAAAAAAGGAAATTAAAAAAAAAAAAGGAAGAAAATGCAAAAAAAAATTGTTATTAAATAAAAAAGTTGCAATTTCAACAACAAGACCAACAAAAACATATGGTAAACATGATTTACCATGGCAAGGATGGACAACAACAATAACAATATCAGCAATCTAAAAACATTTCTCCTCAAGGCGCTAGTGACCCCGGGAAGCGTGATGTAAAGAGTGGAAAGTAGGGGCGAAAAAGGAAGTGAGAACAGAACAGAAATACAGTTGAATCTCGATTAACCGAATAAAGTAAATCTGTTAACGGGGATTCCAAGTGCCTGTACCATACTTCTATCAATCTTGATTTCTCTTTCTTGTCAATTTCATTAATTTGATTTATGAACCGTGATTGCATGAGAGTTTATATAATAAAAAAAAAATAATTTCTGAAGGAACTTAGCAAATTAGAATTAGGATCCGAAAAGAAATGTTTATTTCTTTTGTTATTAGGCAACTTTTCAGTACACAATATCTCTGAAGTTCTGAAAATAGCACAGCCCATGAATGAATGATTGATGCAAAATTTGATACCAATAATAGTAGATGGGAATTCGTTAAATCTTTAAACATGTGGGCAACCGGGAATTTTGAGAATCTCAACTTAGACGGAGTATAGACACTCATATCGCATCGTTTTTTATTATCAGCGAAGGTAAAATCGGAAGCATTGCTTATCAAACCGAAGAATCAGAAGAAATAAATATTAATCGGTCGATAGGCAAGAGAAAACTGTAGTATCTAGTTAGGGTTCTTAGAAAATACCAATTGCCCAGGACTAATGTCTAAGAACTTCTTATGAGTCCAGTCCCGAAAACTCCAAATAATCGAAGTTTAACTGTAAATAAAAAAACAAGAGAAAGAGGCAAGTGGATTTTGTGTGTCTGTATGCAGGCAGAATAATTGCAACAAATACTTAGATATGCATACAAACACACACACACACCCATTGATATACAAATGTTGCTTACGGTATAATTATTTATTATTGTATTTAAATTGTTTGTTGCAAATGTTGCTGTTGTTGTATGTTGTTGTTGTTGCAACAATACCAAGAAAATTAAGGTGCAACAACACTTCGCAACACTCATTATTATTACTCATTGTTGTACGTGGAATTTGTTGTTCATATTTTTTTTTTTTTTTATTATTTTTATTATTGCATTTAAGTTCTATTGTTGTTGCAATTATTGTTGTTGTGGTTGTTGTTTTTGTTGCTGCAAACTCCTACTTCATTTTGCAACAAATTGTGGCAACACAATTATTTCTTTTACTCCTTTCCTATTTCATTCAATTCATTTTCCTTCAATTTGTTACCAATTTTTTTTTTATTTTTTTGCAATTTTATTTATATGAAAAATAAATGTTTCTTTTGCTCTCCTCTTCTTCAGTTCTTTTATAGTGTACAGTGTACACGTATATGTGCGCATGTATGTGTATTAGTGTCTCCCCCATATGTTTAAGTAATTGTGTGTATTCTCAACATTATTTTATGAATAATTCATTGACCAAATATGCATATTTTATATGAATTTCATGCAATAAAATATTATTAAATATTTATTATTTTTGTTATTATTGTTTTTGTTGTTGCTAAGCACAACATTTTATTTGTATGAATGCATGTAATTTGTTATAACATAAACATTTACCGTATATATTTTTCTGATTGCATCATTTAAGATTTCCAATCATTTTTTACAATATTTTTCTTATTATCTTCTCTAATTTCAAATGAACCAACTTATTGCCAAGTAGTAAAATACACAGCTTTCTTTTAATACCCCATTCCAATCGAAATTGATCTCTTCAAAGATATTTACTATATTAAAAAATTATTGAGAATGAAAACAAAATATTATTATTAATTATTTTGATAAGTTGGAGATGTAACGAAAATAGCAATACTGTACGCATTCAGTACTTGCTAACCGATGACTGATTTGTTTTTCTGGACATAGTGATGATTGCTTGTAAAATTTCGGCGTCTGACCCCAAAAGAAACAAAAATTGCCCTTTCATTTCTATTTTTATCATAAAACAAAAAACAGCTGATTGAAATCCGATGACTTGAGCAAACTTCTGCTAAACTTGCCCACAGTTTCTTGGAACCACTGGTTTAAAAAGAATTATTAAGGTCTTTAAAACGTTGAACCATCAGAGGATTCAGATTGATGCTTATATCTTCAGATTTCGGCATAAATTCTATCTGGATCAGAATTACATGAAACAATTTTCATAATCGTAGCAAATTGAAAAACATTGTACCTAACTTTCAACCCTATAGCTATGAGTTTAAGAACTGCTTTTGCACTTAACACTTTAAGATAAGGATTATATTATTGTTATATATTATTGATGGTTTCTTTTCTATTTTGTTATTATTTTATTAAGAAGGGCGCACAGACACCGAATATCTTAGCATGTTCCTGCCCCAATATTATTTATACAATTGAAGTTGACAACCTTTTCACATTTAAGTTTTTTGTTGGCATTATTTTACTATTTAATCCTCTTTTAGTGTTTCTAATTTCGATTATTTTACATTGAAAGTCAGATGTTTGCATGTTCATCGCGAGTATAACACTATAATGTAATGAACTTTGAACTTTTGTTCATTCATTCATACATTTGACTTGCTTTCTATGTAGCTACTCAACTGAAATGTCAACAAAGTATTAAAACAGAAGTACACGACAATATTAATTATTAAAACTGTGTGTCTAAGCAGCAGTAACATTTCTCATCATAATCATCCTCACAGAAGTTGCATGCATCAACATGCAAATCTAAAAGTTTAAATAAAACTTCAATGCATTTGACAGCAAAATGAAAAACAAAAAAAAACAAAAAAAAAAATATAAAACGTGAAAGGTGAAATAGAAAGAAGAAGGCATACAGGAATGAAGGATACAGAATGCCACAGGACACATGTTTACAGGTGCGTCATCGAGTCTTTATCAAAGGAACAAATTGAAAGAAATAAAAACAGAACAAAAGAAAACAAAACAAAGCAATGCAACGCAAACACAGGAAACATATTTCATCTGATGTTACATATTTTGTGAGTGTTTTCCATATATTGTAGTTATAGTTGGTTTTATATTGTATATAGTGAGTTTGACACGATGCAGGTGACATAAGAGAATGGAAAAAATTGAATGAATAAAAACGAAGCTAAATATTAAAATACACAAGAGACTGTGCGCGGAAAGCTCTGTTGAGTCAGTCGAGAGATGTCGCCTTTTAGGCGCACAGCAGCAAAAGTAATTTTAGGAGCAAATAGCAATAACATTGTTGTTTTAGTAATGCTTAACGCCCAAATGTATGCTTCACTACTATTGAGAGACTACAAATGAAAAGAAACACTGAATGTCGTAGAATGAGAATGGCAAAGTCAAATAAAATAAAACACAAAAAAAGTTTATATCAGTGGTTCTTAAGCTGGGATTCGCGAGCACATGGAGATCCCCAGTCCCATTATTGGGAACTTCTATTAATCTTGCAGTACTTACTTCAGTTTAAGTTTTATTAAACTCTTAAAATTGAGAATATTTATTTTATTATATAAACATTAACTATAGATATATAGAGAACTTAAGATTTACACATGAAGATCAATATCGGTTGCAAATAGTTTTAGAATCACTGGTCTACCTACCACTGCTTTGAAAGGGGGTCAATACTTAACAAATGCTAAAGTGAGATGGAGAACAAATTCAAAAGAGAGACGATTAATAGAACAAACATATTTCGAACTGAAATATATGCACAAAACACATTTTGGTTTAGGCTATTGCCAACTTTGAGGTAAGGAATTATCGAGCAGTAGCCAACTGCAGTAACAAGAACAACAACAACAACAGCAACAAGGATAGCAAGGACTACGATGGATTGCACAACATGGTCTGACCAACAACAGCAACAACAACAACAACAATGGGTAACTATAAGCTATTGCAACGCAGTTGCATCAACATGAAGCAAGTGCAACGCGAAAATGTTAAAATTAATTATTCACAAGCACTAACAGCACCAAACATACGCACATAGATACACACACACACACACACACACACACACACACACACACAACACCTCCATTCTTTAGTGGGGTTAAAGTGTGCATGTGTGTGTGTTTGTATCTACTACGAATGCGTTTCCGCTGCCTTAGCATAAAAACTTTTTGTGTGTTCGCAAAATAAATTTTAGTGCCTTGCGGCTTACAACAAATTTCACCATTACATACTCACTCAATTGCATAGATACAAAACAAAATGTATACCACATACACACACATGCATAGAAGATTGAAATTTAGATACACCAACACATAGATACTCATAAAAGGCAAGACAACTAACTACTAAATGCATGCATTCATGCAACGAATTGCATGAATAAAATAAAAGACCGAATGAACACACAACAAGATTATTCATACACACACACACACGCACACAAATATACGCAATGAAGTAAATAGCGTGTGTGTGTGTGTGTTTACGCAAAAAAAAAAAACTGCATGAAAATGAATGAGTGACATTAGACAGGCTAGTGATTCAAAGGTAAAGAAAAATACAAAGGTAGGCAGGCATTTTATTTTCTTATATTTTGCATTTAACATTTATGTCTACTTTTTCCTTCTTCATTCATTTTGTTAAGTCCTTCATTCGTTGGTTCTTTGCTTCTTGCATTCTTTTATTCATCCGTTGATTCGCTCGTTTGTATCGCATAAACCCTTGAAATAATATTTAATATTTAGAGAGACATAAATATTAAATGAGTTGCCAATGTATTTTACTTAGAAAATCTAAAGCTATGCCCAAGTAACTCATACATTCACACACATAGATAGAATTTATACAAGAGCAAGTATGCGTATGTGTAAGTGAAATGCATCTATATGTCATAGTATGTGTATCTTCATGTTTACTTTTGGCGTCCGTGTATCTTTGTTTGAGTTGTAAGAGCCAAACACACCAAAAGCGCTAGAAATGCTTTCATTTTTATTTATTTCGTTTCTTGTTTTTTTTTTCTTTCTTTAAAATACCCTACACAAGCATTGTGGATACTTTTTTAAAGGCTACATCAGATCAATCAATATGAATCATCCTCAACATCAACATCCTAAACTATTGTATCAACTCTACTAGTTTCCCTGTGCATTGCATACATTTGGGAAAACACAATGCAAAAAAACCCGGGGTAACTCATAATGTCAGAGTCCATGTCGATACAAGAAGTAAAGAAAGAAACCAGCAACAATAAAATTAAAAGAATAACATAATAAAATAAAAAATGATACCTGGACCGATGCTAAGTCAAGTTATACTGGGTACAGTTGAGACTCTGTGAATTGTGTCGAGTTGAGCTCCGTTGAAGTCAGTGAAAGGAACCGAACCCATGTTGGTTGGCTTGTTGGAAATGCAAGTGTATGAACTCGAGTCGCGTGCTCGCGCTTAAAATGCTCACCAAGCGCTACGGCGAGAATCAAAGAGCAGCATCAACTCTGTTAGAATAGACCACCCAAAATCTTATAAAATATGCAAGCGTTGAGTAATTTCTTATTTAAAATGCCATTAAATTTTTTGAATAGAATTTTCACTTCTCCTAGGTATTTGAGCCTCTCTCTCTCCATCTCCCTCTCTCTCTCTCTCTCTCTCTCTCTCTCTCGCTTTGGATAGATGGATGTGTGTAGTATTGACATCATATGCACATAGGTAAATATATCTATGCATGAATGCATGTGTGTGTCTATAGAATCAAACACTCAGACTCGGTGTAGCGCTAGACAAATAAAGGCCTCAACTGGCTCCGTTTGGTTTCATTTGGTTTGGTTGGGCTTAGTTTAGTTTCCTTTGGTTTGAATTGGGTTGGGTTGGTTTGGTTTGGTTTGAGCTCCAAGCTCAAGCTGAGTCTGTATCCTGGATGACTGACGTCTATTTGAGTTGCATACAACTGGGAGAGAAAGTCGGGAGGCATAGAATAACTACTGCTCCTTTGGCTTTGTATTAATACATATATCTGTTTGTATGTGTACAGTATATAAAAAAAATCTATCAAATTTATTAAGTGGCTTCTTATACCTAAAAATATAACAAAAAAAAAAGCTATTCATATATTTGCTCCTAAGCTTATGCAATAATAATTTCATTAAACCAAGTTTATCCTAAAAAGGATTCACCACCCTCATTTATGTTTTTTTGGGTGTGTGATGCCATATGCTTAATTAATATAAATTAAATATATATAAATGCATATTTTAAAGCTTCAATCATATTTGTTGCCTCCTCTCTCTCACTCTCACACCACATAAATGTTTATCAATTGTATCTTATTATTATTATTATTATTATTATTGTATTATATCCATGTTTTCGAGTTGCTTGTGAAGTCCAAGTTTCCAATTTTGACACACAACTAACTAACCATCGAATGACTGACTCATAGTCACAGTCATATTTGTTGCATGCATCTTTCATGAGTAGTTTCCTGCAACAACTTCAACTGACATTTGTCACACGCACGCAGTCACATTATGCAGGCCGTAGGCTCTCCCGACCCACTGCTACTAACTGACCAACTGTCAAAAGCTGAGTGAGTCCGACAACCAAATTTGTTTGAAAGTCATAGACAAAACTGACAAATAAACAGGCACAAATAGATTAACACATACACAGATACACACAAAACAATGTATGTAGGATACTGTTAGCTAGGCAAGTCTAGATACTTATTACATACAAACATACAAACCTATGAATGCACAGATATATCTGCATATTGCGGCAACACCTTATTAACCAGGCATAATATTGATTTAGTCGAAAACGGATTGAATACCATACATTATCTACTACTCTACTATATGCCTCTTCGTCTCTCCATCTGCCTGTCTATGTAAGTATCTAAGTATTTGTCTGTCGGTCGTTCATTGTATCTGTCTGTTATGGCTTTAGCTTTTGGCTTTGGCTAAGGTTTTGTCTGTTGATGACTACTTCTCTATGTACAAGTTTGTGTATCTTTCCATTTGTCTGCCTTTCTATCTAAGCGCGCGATGCTTAAGATAATAATCATTATAATTAACGTGGCAATTGCATGTGAATGTGTATATTCTTATCTAAATACACAAACATTCACCTACACATATTAAATATATCTGAGGTACTTGTATATACAATACAATATTTTAGCTATTAATGACTCATTTATATATACATATATCAGAGTCTGTGTATGTATTATTCGTATGTACAATACATATGTATGTATTGTATATAGATAGAATTAAATATGAATCTTGGATACTTGTTCGTAGCAGTAGTAGTAGTAGTAATAGTAGTATGTCAAGGAAGAATTGTGTCTCTGTGTGTCCAACTTATTCGCGTTATTATGCTACTCTAATACTTGTGTTGATATTTGTACAGTAAAGGTTTGATTTCGATTGTGGATTTCTAAAATAATTAGAAATACACAAGGATTAATTTTGCATTAGCACCAAATTGCGTTTCTAATTAGCAATTAGTACCAACGAAGTTATTCGCCATTTCATTTTCGTTGTCGTCGCCGTCATCGTCAATGAATTTAAAGTCATTTTGGAAATGCAACCATTTTGCAAATGCAATTTCAATGACTGTACAAAACCAATATACTTCTCTTCACTTTACTTTATTCTATTCTATTCTACTTTACTCTACCCTGCTTTACTCTACTATACATTAGTGTATCTTTTATGTAGAAAATTGTTTCTATTGATACTGTTGTTAGTCGCTTGGATGCTTTTGTTATCTACAATTGTGATGGCTTCATTTTTTAAGTTTATTCTAATAAAGGAAAAGCAACAACAATTACAAATACAATACTATTATATTTCATAGTGAAAGAGGTAGTGCTAATAATGGGGTATGTGTGTTTGTGTGATAATTATTAATTTTTAATTAAAAAATTTATTCTCATTAAAATTGATTTTTGGTGCTTAAAGTTTCTCAACACCGCCTAATGTTTGGTACAGAGATAACTGACTACATGAAACCATAAACCTAAGGATATATTTTTATTCAGAATATTTGAATTCTTTGTTCCTTAAAGTCTCTCAAAATGACCGATGTAATGGAAAGATGCGTTTTTATTAAACAAAGTCTTAAGCCTCAATGAGTACCAAATTATTATACAATAGCTGAAGTGGGACTAAGTGTAAACCTCAAAAAGACGAATGTAGTAATATTGTACCTTTCTCCAAGGAAGTGAAATACCTTAGGGTCACATTTGATAAGAAACTGCTTTGGAACACTCGCTCAATCCATCATTAACATAGCTATAGCTACTATACGGACCAGTAACAGAATGATTGGTAAAATTTGGGGCCTGAACCCAAAAATTTCACTATGGTTATACACGGCCGTCACTAGACCCATCATGTCGTATGCCGCACCCATTTGGTGCTCAAAATTTCACAGAAGGACAGCACAGTCTAAGATTGCTAGGATACAAAGACTGGCCTGTGTCTATGTTACGGTCGCCAAGAGGATGGCTCCAACAGCTGCCCCCAATAGGCTTTTGGACCTATGACAATTCATCTGTTCATAAAAAGGGAGGCTTTGCTATTTTCGACAAAGTTCACTTTAGGAGATGATAGTGATTCTGTAGTCCTCAGGCAATCCTCACTGAAAGGGGAGCCCAATCTGGGCAAAACAAATTTCACCCTTAGCCACTTTTGACGAACTAAACTAAACTTTCATAAGACCTTTGTAGTAACCTTTCCGAACAGAGTAAACTGGGAACAATGAAGTCCCAAGCCTATCCATGGTAGCCATGTGTGGTGTACGGAAGGTTTCAAAACAAAATTGGAGCAGGAGTCTACGGGAAAAATCGTAAAAAGAAATTATTCAGCAGCATGGCGCAAGAAAACTCCATTTTCCAGACAGGGATCCATACCATAGAACTATGCCTTAGGGAAGAACTAAGAAGTGCAAACATTAAGAAACACATTTTCATTCACTCTGTTTGCGACTCAAAAGATTAGCATCAAATAACTTTGTGAATCTTATCTGGATTCCCGTACATAGCTTGTTTCTTGGGAATCGAAGAGGCAGATGCACTCGCCAGGAAAGGATCTGCAAATGTCCTCATTGGACCAGAGCCATTCTTCGAGCTGCCTTCGAGATCCACAAAACTTAAATCTATAAAAATGGCTAGATGATAAATCGCACAGCAATTGGTTAGACACTGAGTCTATCAGAGTAGCGAAAATCCTAATGCCGTCTAGATCTCACAAGAGAACATAAGAACTACTGAGACTGACACAGAAAGGAGTAATGAAAGATATGTCCAACATCAGTGACGAGGTGTATAGGTTCGCGCCCTTGTTTCAATCTAATGTAATCTAATCTAATAGAATAGTAAAATGTAAAATATTAAAATTAAAAAAGTTAATTTCTTTAATTTATAGAATCTCTTTCTCCAGCATTTCAATTTTCCTATTTAAGTTGGTAAGTTATTATACTAAATTTCTCCGATTTCAAAGTTTTTCAATTCACTTGTAAATTATTCATTATATAATATATTTTAGACAAATATATTCTATTATTTGTATGATTTCTGTTTCTTTGCTTACCAACATTTTGTAAAAGCAATCAAAATTACATTCCTTTGTTTTAAAGCATCAAGAAACTCACCTGAAAACAAAATAAAGAAAAATAAAATTATCATATTTGTTTGGAATTCTATATAGCAAAAAAATTTGGGTATATATTATTTTATGATTAATTAAGATTGAAATGAATTGTCCAATAATTTAAAAAATCCAATAAAATACACAACATTTAGTCTAAAATATTTTAATAATTTTTTATTCATTTTTTTTTTTTAACGATTTTATCTAATGAAAAATAACTTTCTTAAGCTTAAATAATCAGAAAATATAAACAAATATATTAAAATAAGAGAAAGTAAGTATAAAAAAAAGAATGAGAAAAAGTAGAATCAATTTTTTTTTTTATGCAATATTTATTCTTAATGTTAATTTAAGTGCAGGAAATTGTCTGTATCCCATTTAAAAATAAACAATAATAAAATAAATAATTAAAAAATTTCGCAGCTCTTTGCTTTCTTTATAAGTTTAAGTTAATTTTTTTTTTGTTTTCATTGTTTTTCCCTGTTTTTGTATTATAAACAATTTTCGATTGAAAAAATTGCTTTATGCCAAAAACAAAATTACATAAACACTAAAAATAAATTAATAAATCAAATAAAAGGAAAGAAGAAAAAATAAACGCAAAAAAAACAACACAGAGCAAATGCAGAGATTTATTATTATAACTGAATCATTTTCATTTGTTTTAAATTTAATTTGAATTTCATTTTATATTTATTTCTTTTATTTTTTTTTTTCAAAGGTAAAATTACTTAAGAAAAGCCAAAGAATGATATGGAGGAGATGGCCGAAGAGAAAAGTGTGAATAACGCGTGAATTAATAAAATAAATAAAGGAGAAAAATTAAAATTAAGCAACCAACCAAAAATAATTTACAAAGAAGAAAAAAGAAACATCAAGCTGAAAAAATAAATAATAAGTTTTATTTTTGGACAGCGAAATAAAATGGGAAATAAATCAAATAAATTTCAAAACTAAGTAAAGCATTTCACAAATATTATACTTAAATTAAATAAAACAGAGAAATCGTCACCATCTTTTTGCTTGTTGATACAAGAAATTTAACAGAAGTAAGAAAAACACCAACAAAATTAAACTGAGGCAGATACTTGTAGAGTTGGTTGGTTGGTTTGGGGACTGTAGTTTTCTGAAGACACGGTGTGAGATACGACGACATCAAGTACGATGTATAAGATACAAGTATGGCATTGCATTGTAATATAGCATTGTAGATACATTTGTCTATTTATCAACTTGACGCACGAATCACAAGTAATAATCCATGGGGAGATCAAATTGTTTGTTGTATCTCTTTGTACCTACTCATATATATTTTCATCTTAGCGCACGCTTATTTCTCCTTCTCCTTCCCTTTCTCCAACTACTTTTCCTCTTCTTTTCTCTCTCTATCTCTCTCTCTCTCTCTATCTTATTGTTATTTTTATTTTTATTTTTGTATATTTACCCTCACCTCATGCCTTCATGCTAATAAACTTTATTTAATGAATTTTGTTTTTGGTTCCTCTACTCATTTTTTTTTTTTCTCCAGTATTATTTACTTTTTTATTATTATTTTTATTTTATTTATTTAACATCATTTCTTGATGTATGGTAAATATTTCTCTTATTTTATATTTCTTTATTTGAAATTTACGCCTAATAAACAAAAAAAAAAACGCACAGGGAAAAGAGAATCAAATGAAGTTGACGTAGATTAGGGAGAATAAAGATGATGCAGATGATGACGATGGAAATGAAAATAAAACCTTAAGTTTTAATAATTTTAGTGCAAACAAACGTAAAGTGGTAAAACTTTATTATTATGATTCTATTTTATTTATTTGTTTTCTTCTTAATTTTATTTTTCGTCATAATTCAGTGTCTTTTCCTTTTATTCCTTTTCTTCAAAGTTATAATATTTTTATTGCGCACAAATACAAATATACGTGGTGTTAGTGACTCAGAAACAAAAATAGCGGGTGAATTCTGGAGAAAGATGACATCCTTTAGGTTGATTAGGCTGAGACTAATAATAAAAGACAATAATAAAATCTTAAAGATTTATGTTTCAATAAAGAAATTTATTCCAAAATTTACTCGAAACTCATAATTTTTTTACAATTTTAATTCAAGTCAAACAAATTGCATTATACTGAAACATTAAATCATGTATTTTGGAGTCATCTGCTGTATCTCATATTTATTTCCATACAAAACGGAAAAATCCCAACATAAGTTCAAAGGCAGCTCTGTGTCGGGTGCCTCGGGGTTCGATAAGCTATAATAGATCATAATTCAAGCACCAACTAGACATACTTGAAACAAATTACTAAATTTCCTGTTTATAATTTCAAATAAAATTTATGAGTAAGTAACCTCATATCCTCCGAATCTGAAAACAAGGCAGTAATATGATATCAAGTCAATATCGAGTTTCATATATTCAAGAAGGATGTTGAACATGTATCCGGAAAGTCATCTTTTTAACTATTCAAAAACCAAACAAAATTCATTCCAATGATTACAATGTAGAAATAAAGTTTCCACTAAATCGAATTTTAAAAAAGAAGAAACTCTCATACTCATAAAAATTACTTTGAACTAAAGGAATATTTCATCCAAATATTGTATAATCAATTTGGATGTATTCAAATGAAATATGGTTAATATGATAATATTGTAGATAAATCATTTATATTTTTTGTTTAACTTTTTTTCTATAAATATCGAAAATAAATATGTGTTAAAGACACAATATTCAAACACTTTTGAAAATATTTTAAAAAGTAATTGAAAATAAATTTAAAATATAATTGACTAAGGTGTGTTCATGTGACACTTTTATTTATAAATATGATTTTGCTTTTGCAATATTTATACTTCTCATATTCCTTAACTCATGTGATTTTCAAAAGGTGTATTAGGTTTGGACAAGTGTTTGTAACAAATACAACTAAGAGATTAAGAATTCAATAGACAATTTCTTAATTCAATCATTTACTAGTCCCAAAGTACAGAACCTCAGAAATCACATGAGAATACTTGGCATTACATTAGAGTCTCTAAAGATCTTTCATGTAATAATTTTGGCTTATCAATGCTTTTTAATTATTGTTGGGGGATATTGATATTGTTTTGTTATTGCATCTTTTTATTTTTAACTCAATTGAATGTTTATTTTATTTTGTCTTTCAAAAACATAACATTTTCATTTTAAATTCTTTGTAAATTCGAAAAAAATACAATTTATTACACTTAACTGTACATTTTTATCATAAATAAAAACAAATTAAAGATTTATGAAGCGCATAATACCAAAATACCTTAATCTGATCCTTTTATTTATTACAAACAATAACAACACCGTCACCAACACCAACAATATAGAATGTATTTTAAAGTGTGTGTGAAATTTAAAAAATTCACAAAATTCTTCCGATACTTTATGCAGAATTAACGCTGAGTCATCTTCGACTTAAATACAATTTTTTTAAGTTCAATGTAAAAATATAATTTAGCTTATTTCCTTTCTTAGTCAGCAACGAACCGAGACGTCGCTACTACACACAGCTGCAGACAGACAAAAAGTCACACAGTCACATAGCCAAAGAGGCAGACACAAGACACAGATGTCAGATTAGGTGGTATCGCCTCATACGAGGGTAGTTTCTAAAATATCCGAACGAATTCCTGATGTATATAAAAACTACCAATCCAATTGTTGAACATTTATTGAATGACATCTCTCTCAGTAAACAGTTATTAGGCATCTATCAGTAAAGAGTTTTAACATGAAGAGTAAATTGTCGATTGAGTAAATTGTGAGAAGATTTCAAAGCAACCAATATCAAAGTTTATCCCAATATTACTCTAAGGAGGAAATCGAATCATTTTGAAGTTATGTGCTTCCTTTAATACGAGTATAAACCAAATTCAAGCAAAGAGGTGATCAATGGAGGAATAGACAAACAATATAAAACTATTGAATTTTTTTGGATTCTTTCTTAGGTCAAATACTTATATAACTACCCTCGTTTGTATTTGATCTTCGTGGGTATATATTGGTAGTAATATTTTATTATTTTGTTTCTGATTTTGTTCCATTAAATAAATTTAAATTTATTTTATTATATCATTTTTGTTTTGTTGTCATTTATCCACAATTCATTTGATCATTTGTTCGTTCGTTTGTTCATTTGTTTGGTCATTCAGTCATTCTCTTAATCGTTCGAATTTTGACTTATTAATTAATTTATGCAGACACGTTTTAGTTTTATTATTTTATTTTCTTTTTCTTTTTTTTTTTTTTTTTTTTTGTTTATCTTTATTTTAAATTTGTGTTATGTATTTTATTTTTCATATTCAACAAATTACGAAAAAAGGTTTATCGTTTTGTTAATTTATCTTTTTATTTTCTATTTTTATTATTTTATTTCGTATAAATTATATTTATTTATTTTTTATTGTTTTAATTTGATCTTTTTTTCCTTGGAAAAAATAAATAAAAAATATTAAATGCAGTTCCACATAATGTAAAATACTCTTCACATTTGAAAACAATTTTACAAAATTTTATATATGCTTCGATCGGTGAAATGCTCACTAAATTAACAATTTTGGATTATATTCTAGTTCAAGTTAAAGCATAAAATTATTCGCGACTGGAAGTCTTTCTCTATTAATAATTAATAATCAAACAGGCTCACTTCTTTTAATCAAGAATATTCATATTTGGATATTACAATAGGCCCAACTGAGACCGCAGAAACAAGGAGACTAGTTCCCATCCTTTCGTTAATCTAAACCTGACAAGACAAACCACTCTACTGCTAATTACAACAATATACAAATATGCCTTAACTAAGACTAATGTGAATGCCCAGCTGCTGCTTCAATTTTCATATCTTTCAAATCAAAGTTATAAGATATCATATATCCACTAGGTATATATTCTTTATAAGCAAAAACATCGTGCTTATATGTATATGTTTGTTCATATCACTCTAAGTATGAAGGGAATACAATTTTGTGAAAACAATGCGTTTATTTCTTAAATTTAAGATTGGCGTTTATTTCCAGATTATTTTTAATTTAAATAAATTAAGTTTTATTACTTTATTGCACTGAAGTGGCATACAAAATAGACAATGAGAAGACAAGAGGGTCGCATACACACTCACACGCACACGCACACATCCACAAGAAAATTTAATTTATTTTTATTAATAAATTTATTTTATTATTTCATTTTTGTACTCATTTTTCTTCTTGAGCATCTCCAAGTGAAGCACATTCTCTGTTAGTTGTTCAAAATCATCATGATCATCATATTGTTGATGTTGACTTTTTTTTTTAGTATTAAATATTTTATTATTTCATTTATTAAAATAAATCTTTTTTTTTTTTTGAATCACGCTTCTTGTAAGAATAGTTTTTAAAAATATATTTTAATTTTTTGTAATGTTTATTAATTAATTTATTGTAAAACAAAACAGTCCATCAAATACAATTTACTCGATACTTAAAAAGCTTCTTAATAATGAATGAATTCATTAAACTTCTGTGTTTTTCTTGCCATTATCATATGTAAAACATTTATATGTCTATGTCTTTAGTCGATAACCTAAGATCATTTCTGTTTTAATTAAATATCTAAACTAGCGATCTATAGATTTAAAAGAAGTTATCTCAAGGACTAAGGGATAAACAAAGTTTGATTGATTCATTCTTAGGTAGAATAAACTCTAAAATAATAGGAAGTGTTTTAATTAAACTCAGCTTAAAGTTTATAACAAAATGTATGTTTTTATAGAAAAGACATAAATTTATTCATTATAATTTACCAACAAAAATATCTTAATCTCTTTTCTTTGAATATTTGTTTCTGAATAATTGTTTGTTCAATATTTCTCAACTCTTCATCTATCACAGCAGACTGATACATTTGCGCCTGCGTACAAAATGCGCGAATGAGCAAATAACATTTTAATATTAATAATTAATGCAAATAAATTACAAATCATCGCCAACAAAACAACAAAAACGAGCTGCTAAAAAGCAAAAAATAAACACAAAAAAAAAGGGGGGAAAATTAATTAAAATTAAAAAAGCAAATACAAAAACAATGCAAATCAGTACGCACGTGTAGCAAATTTTTGATTAATAAAATAATAATAATAATAATTTAAATAAAAATTATTAATAACTTTAAACACAAATGAAAAATGACAGAAAAAAAGTTCGTACGAAAGCAAACGAAGAAATATTGTATTGTGAGAAAGAAGATTTCACACAATGTGAAATTAAATTAAAACAAATAAAAAACAACACAAAATCATTAAAAAAATTTACAATATTTATTTTGAAATAATATGCCGCATCTTGCATCTAAATATAAATCTATGTATCTTATCTACACAATGACAAAACGGAAAACTGAATTAAAAAAAAAATACTAATAAAAAAAAAAAAGAAATTAAAATGCAAATTTGTCTATTTTTTCTGTTTTTTTTTTTTATGAATTACAACAAATTTCATCTGATTTACATGAAAATAAAGATATTAAAGTTGAGAAAAACTACAAAAAAAAAAAAAAACATGCAGGTTTTAATATACATTTAGTAGCTACGACACTTTTAGTACACTACTTTGTTTTTAGGTTATTATTATTATTATTTTTTGATCCATAAACCAAAATGATTGCGTTAACTTCATGGGGTCAATGATTCTGAAAGTTACAAATGTGTAGAATCTAGTAAGTCGATCATTGCATTGGGCCTCATATTTCATCATCGGAATCTGAATATCCAAGTGAAGTGAGTAACTCAATATTAGAGTGGGTGCATTGTTGATTAAACATTAATCACCTTGATGATTGATTGTAGGGTATACACATTAAAATGAAGTGCATATGAATACGAGTTAGTAAAATTTAAAAATGAAAAATTGATTTGATTGTTAAACAAAAGGAAGAAAGGAAATGACAACAACAAAAATATAATGGACATCATTCATAAAATTTTTGTTGATTTCTTTCTGTTATTCTTTATTTAATGTGTGTCTGGTTGTGTGTGTGTCTGTGTGTGTGTGTTTATTTTATGAACTTGTAGTTGTAATTGCATTTCTTTAGCTTAATGCATTGTCATTTGTTACGTGTACAAGTACATGAATTTTCCTTTTTCTTTCTTCTTTTTTTTTTTTTTTAATTTAAATTACATGGGGCACAACTTATACTTTTAATTTCCTGTCTCTGTATGATTTTTTATATAAATTATTATAATTTTTTTTTTTTTTTCATTTTTTTTCGAAATAATGCATTAATTATTACATTGAAATGTCAGAATTTCAGTCTGACCCAATATGCACTACACTCACTCATTCACTCACTTTATTAATACATAATTGTAATAATGGTGGATAGTATAGTTGAGGTAGTAGTTGGGTTGCTAATGTTTTATAAGCAGTATGACTACATAGTCATCATGACAATGCGAAAATCAGTAAGCGAAGAAGAAAAGCGGAAAACCAAACACAAAATTAACTATACCATACATCATAGGATGTATATTGACTTTTTAATATTGTAACCCTCTAGGTGTTAATGGGAGGGCGTACTAAGGGAATGAAATGAATCTAATGGAATTCATAAGATTTATGGTAAGATAAGAAGGAACTTAAATTATTTACTATTCATAATTATCATGCATTTTTAGATGGAAATTGATATGTCTGATATTATTTTATATTGTATATGAATAACTTAAAATATTTTTCTTTTAGTTTGACTCAAACACTGAATTTTGGAACAACAAATTAGAAAATATTTTTTCATACATATACCATAGGCATATATGTTATCTCTTGGTGTAATATTTCAGATCTTTAACTAGCAAAAGAATGGGTAAAGTAATTTGGGAAAACGAGAATAAAAGTTGAAAATAAAAGACTTAATATATATTTACTTTTTTCGACTTGGAACGCATTATCCTAATTTATATATGAATCAGGTTTCATTTAATGAGTGTTCCTCATAACGAGCAGCCATTAGGATCGAATTGTACTCGCTATGCGTGGGTTTAGCGTACTTTTTCTAAGAACTTGTATAAAATCACATATTTGTTGCATCAAATAAACATTTGTCGAAATAAGTTCTAGCGGATTTACGAGAGTTAATCAATAAATCCTTAGAAAACCAGAGAGAAAGCGCTCGTAGCGTCAATAACTTTTTTGCTTATGAAGCTTAGTTCATCAGTAATCTGCTGTTGAAGTCTCAATAATATTGACAAATTGAGTTCATTTTTATAGTCAATTAAAGCAACAAACTTTTGTGTATTTAACAAAATGGAAACCGAAGCCAAGAAAATATTTGATGACCTTGAATTCAATGGCACATGCGTGGTTAAGAAGAGTTTCACTGAATTCTTTGTGGTCATACAAGCACAAGTTCAGTTCCCGAAAAAAAGTGGTCACGTCAGAATTCGTCGAATAAACTTCTCTGGGTGACAGATTTGACATTGATTTTTAAAGCGAAAACGACCATGACAATAGACGTGTCTAGTTACCATTGGAAGAAATCCACAAATTAAACTATGAACTGCTACTGCATCCAACATATTCTTCAAATTTATCCCTCTGCAACTATTTCCTGTGTTCAAACTAGAAGAAATGACTCAGCTTTAAGAGATTTCGAATGTCGAATGAAGAGGTCATTACTGAAACAAAAGCTTATCTTGAGAACCTTGAGAGATCCTATTATTTCGATGGGTAAAAAAATTGGAAAAATGATGGACTAAATGTATCGAGTTAGCGAGATTAAATTGAAAAAATTAAGGGAAAAAATTCTTTTCCTTTCTTTTTATAAAGACTTATATTATTTTTAAATTACCTTTACAAAATTCTATCATCCTATAATTTCAATAAACTATAGATTCTTGAAGGTGAAACTTTACAATGTTAGAATTGGTATGACTCTTGTTTGAGTGAAAACTAACTTAATATTTTAAAATTTGTATGAAGTTTCATAATATTAAATGTTGTCTGTTGTACATAATACAATATAATATTCTTAAACAGGTAAAACAAAGTAGGTATCAGCTAAATGTAGTTCTCAGTAAAAACTATGAATGAATTTCTTTATGAACAAACCCTAAATATAGTTGGTATGACTCATGTTGTAGTGAAAACCAAATAAATTCATATATATTTTCTCACCATTAAATAATTTCCATGAAATGTTATTGCCTATAATCTTTGAAAACTAATCCATTTACTTCTGCTAAGACTTTGATCAAGGAAGCAATTATATATTCAAGATCTCTTAGTATCAATAATGATTTCTTTTGTTATAAAAAAGCCCTAAATATTTTATTATAATAAATGAAAATTAATTATAATAGAAATGATAACAAAATTTAATGAAACAAAGATGAAAGACAATGAAACAAACAAAACAAAAACCAAAAAACAAAAAAACAAAACGAAAAAAAGACAAGTCACTTATTTAAATGAATTTAGTTGAATTACTTATTCGATTTGGTTTTGAACTTAGTACCAGCAACCACCACCTAAGACCACCGTTATAAAGAAAAGGCCCCAAATGTTCAATATAACTAACATATGTACGAGTACATGCATCTAAGTAAGTATCCATCTATACATATAAGTATGTAGGTATGAATGAATGTACATATGTATCTATAAATGTGTTGATGATGACTACAATAAAAAAGAATAACAATAAAAAACCATTAATTAAAACTATAAAAAACTAAGTACAATACAATAATTTATTGTTTAGTTGTATTGTGTTGTGTTGTCTTGTCTTGTCTTGTGTTGTGTTGTGTTGTGTGGAGTATCTACAGATGTTTGTCTATATAATATTTTATTGCTGGTGTATGGTAATATACATATGTACATATATACATGAGTATATGAATGAATGTGTCTATATATTTTTATTATTATTTCTTCTGCTTCTTCCTTCTTTATTATTATTATTTTATTTTTTAATTATAGCGCCGTATAGAAATTGTATATTTTTTCTTTATTATTAATTTTTTTTTTGTTTTTTGTTATGCATTTCAATGTATGTAATTACTTTTTGTTATTGTTGTTGGTGTTTCTATTTCTTATTGTAATAATTTTTTCTTTAATTGTTTTTGGTTTTATTATTATATTATTAATTTTTGTTATTCATAAAGAATGAAAATTGTTTTCTTCATGACCCGACAAGCCAAGGCACATGGAAAGGGATTACGAAATTACAAGACAAAGAAAAAGAAGGAATTATATTTGTTGATAATTTAATAAAAATTATATGCACAATATTTCTGTTTCCAATAACCAACATACAAGTACTTACAACACTACCATGGGCAATGTATTATTATTATTATTATTATTGGTATTAAGTTGGATTGGAATGGGAAAAAAATAAAACATTTTCTAATTAAAGTCGTCGAAAGGCGTTGAAATCAAATTGATACTTTGTCGTAGTCGTCGTCGCTTGTACAATGTCTCCACATCGATGAAGAAACAATTAAATGTAGAAATAAAAAGAAAAATAAAGCAGAAAATAAATATGAAATCAAATTAAAAATTAAAATTGTAATTGAAATGAAAATGCATGTAGTAGAGACTCAATTCGAATCGTCTGAAAGTAATTGAAATATTTTACAAGCGTCTTTTTAATTACAGAGCAGCCATAATAATAAGGTCTCTCAAACTATTTGACATACTCGTACATACAAATATAAGTAGTAAACTTAAAATTAAATTAAAACAAAAACAAAAACATCAACACCAACAAAATATTCCTCATAAGTGAAACACAATACAAGTATATTTAGCAGGTACACACATACATAAGTACGTACGAGTATTACTCCCACAAAATTCTTGAGAATTGAAATATGAATGAAATGATAAAAGAAGTTTCAAGGGACAATTGGAAAAAGGTGACAGATGTTTGACCTTTAGTTTAAAGAAGAAATTGTGTAACCTAGTTATTAAGACAATTAGGAACAACCATTGTTAATTGGGAGTATTTTCTTTCTTATCATCAAACAAGTCTTCTCTAGACAATGTTCCCAGTTGTGTGCTTGTTGCTATCAATATGATAGATGTCATTGTTTCATCTTATAGATTACCCAAGATTATCTTTACCAGAATATCATTTTTGTTTTGATGACTCGTCAGATTATGAATGAATAGTCTTAACATGGTTCTCTAAATGTATAAATGTGTGCATACTTTGTCTAAGACCAATTCATCGATATATCTCGTATCTCGTGAGCTTGGTTATCTTTACCATTTGTGTGAATTATAATTTTCTTCATTTTATTAAGTCTTTATAACTAATCTAAGTCTACATGTTAAAATAGATTCTGCATCACGATATATGTAAGTACATAGAAAATTCATCCAACTCTAAATCAAACAATAACATCTCTCTGACATTTAACTGACAGTCATTTTAGGCATCTTGTCTTTTATCATCTAAATATTATATTTAGTAGTATGTGATGTATATTTAGAGAATGATAGAATATCTTTGATATCAGCCGCATAAACCAAACATAACTCAGCTAGCCCCTATGAATCTAAACATAAACAGTGTTTATGTCTAAAAATTCGTATGAAAAAAAAAAAGAAGAAAACATAGATGGAAAATGGAAACGACAAAGATTTTTCCTAGTACCAAGTAATGTGTGTACAAACGAGGAGTACAACACCACCATCACCAATCAAGTCAAGAACAAATCCTAAACTTAGATCTATTTACATTCACAAAGATATTGAGATACACACACACACACACACACACACACACACATATACAAAGAAACATGAAGATACATGAAGATAAACATTTATTGAATATCGGCATGTGATGTTAGTTACAAATATTTATTTGTGCCGACGTTTTTAGTCACATCTGTAAATATAATTTAAAGATTGCTTAGCATTCATTCATTTATTCATTCATTCATTCATTGCCCATTGCCTTTGAAGTTTGACTGCACTTTTTCAAAAATGTTTTCAATTCAACATTTGTTATTTGTCTTCTTTTTCTATACTACAATATTTATTATTATATTCAGTTATTTTTGTTTTTGTTTTTGTTTATGTTTCATTTTTATTTTTATTTAAAAAAAAAAAAATTTTTTCTCTTTTTTTTCATTTTTGATTTTTCAGCTTCATTTTCACCCTCACCCGATGCCTATTTATTCAAAAATTTATATATACTCGATATGTATGAATGTATCTCCAACATCAATAATAGGCATCAGTCAAGTATAATAGTACAGTATGTACATGCATTATCGGTCTGTTTGATGAATCCTAAGATGAAGGCGATGATGATAATGATGATGATGACTATGAATATGATGAGGTCTGAAGTCTGTGTCTGCGACTGCGACTGCGACTGAGACTGCGAGTGTTGTTTGCCTTTATAGAGTTTGATTTGTTATTTTATTACTTTACGAATTTTAACACATCTGCTGAGAATGCATTTATAAATTATTAAATGCATTTTCTATACTTACACACTCACACACAGATACAATGCTTTTTATAGATACAAGACGCATGCATGCGTATTTGTACATTAAAAACAAAGTGTGAATCTGTGGAAAACAACATCAGCATCAAGAAATGAAATAAATGAAGAAGAGAACTAAAGTATGTATCTGTATCTTTGTATCTGTTGTATGCATATCAATATTTATTACTTTTCAAAAACAAAAAAATATTGTTCTTTTCTTTCTTCTATACATTTCTTTATTATTATTATTCTTATTATTATTATAACATCATCCCATGCCGAAGCAGGTTTACTTGTTGTCTTTTTTTGGGGTTTATTTTGTGGTTTTTTTCTTCTTTGCTCATCATCATCATCATCATCATCATCATGACTGATGGAAATGTATGAAATTATATTTGAATGTTTTGGGCAATATGTAGTAGATTGTTTTGTTGTTTATCATTCTGTGTAATTAATATTATTGTTTTTCATGTTCCACATAATTTCAAATTTTCAATTTTTTAACGATTTTCTTCTCTTCTCTTCATTTCATTTACATTTTTAATTTATTTTTATTAAAGCGGAAATCACTCTGTAAAACTATTAAATTTATATGTATATAACATTAGTAGTAAACCAACTGAATCTGTACTTTTAAGATGGTACTATTATTGTATTTCTTTCAGAAAGAATCACTGTAGATACTTCTAAAGTTTGTGTCTCTACCTGTTCAAAGTACATACATGAACACATAAATTTACAACATTTATTTAAGAATAAATTTCTTCAACGCTTTTCCATCATTTTTCTTTTTTTCTTTTTTTGTTGTTTGTTTTATTTATTATTTATTTAACTGTAATACACAAGTCAACATAATACAAAAGATACAAAAGGCATAGAAGTGGCAGACACATGTACTGTGAGAGAGAGATAGAGATAGAGAGAGTGACAAGCGGGAGTAAAAATATATCTATGTAAATAATGTTGAAGTAGGTACTACATAAGTAAAAGATGAAAAAAGAATAAATACTAAGAAAAGAAAAGAAAAGAAAAGAAAAACTAAAGTGCTAAATAAAAGATAAGATATTCAAATAAGACAAACGAACATTGGATGGATGAATAAACCAAGTAACTAACTAGTGCCATTACAATGTAAACAACCATCACAGGAGGCACATTTTCTATAGACAAATTATAGTGACCGATAGACGGCTGGAACACAAGCCAATACCAATATCACTGTGCCATTGTATTGTAGTATTTAATGGTTAAAATACTTGTATTTATATGAATAGAAATGCAACCGAGCCAATTGAAGAATTTTTGCAAAGATTCATTTGAGAAACACTTGAGGAAGAAGAAAACAGTTAAATGAGATGCGGATGATGGTGAGAGGTGATGAAGTTGATGATATTTATTTATACAAATTTATTTAAGAAAAGTCAAGCCACACTTGTGCACTTTTCCTCAAAGGCTAACATCATGACATCAACCAAGACGTTGGCCTCAACTTGAAGGCGACACACGCACCTTTTTTCCACTTGTCTCACGTTTATAGGGCCACAACATCATATCATCACCCTATATTGAGTCGTCTATGGTATTGCAGATACTATCTGTCGTATTTAGATACTCTATTGCTATGTTAATGTTGTTGCTGTGTGTTGTTTGAGGAACATAAGCGCACGTCTATTTGTCTAACTGCAGCGACTCAACTGAAACGGCATTAATTCTTAAGCAATATTTATAGTTGTATTTTGTCAAATATTTGCACAGTTTGTTTTGCTTGCTGCAAAAGACATTTATTAAGATACACGTACACATGCACTCACTCAGATACATAGTTGATTGTACATAGAAAAGTACAAAAAAAAAACAGATAGATAGATAGACGCATAGATACTTGTACATTCACTTGCAATAGATGAACATGCATACCAAATGTCCACGCCCGACTGAACGTTTTTCATTGCGTTGCATTGCTGGGTATCTTGCAGATACTAATTGCAAATGCGCTAGTACTTTGTCATTTTCTTATTTGACTCTTATATTATTTCGTACACTTTTTTCTTTGTCTATCTGTTTGTGTGTCTCTCTCTCTCTCTCTCTCTTAATCCGACTTTTTTGTATCTTTTGCTAGTTCTTCGCTTGTACTCATGTGTAAGAATTGTAGATTCATTCATTATATTGTCGCCTGTTCACATCTCTTACTATGAGGTCAAATTTACTTTATTAATTACAATGAATTAAAAGCGACTAAGACACCGACAATAATGACGATGATGACTCAGACAACGATGATGATCATAATAATGATGATGATGATGAGAATTTACGAAAGAAAAAGGCAAGAAAAGAAGAGGAAATTATACTCTTACATCTATCTATACATATTTTATTATATTTATCATCAGAATATGGTATTTTCCTTAGACTAATGTGTCATTCATACTACTCACTTATCAAGATAAGCGTTACACTTCATAAGATAAAGCGTGTGAACAAGTGATTTGCTACTTAGAGTCTTTATAAGATGTCCTATCACTATCAATATACTTATAGCAAACTGTACTGTGACATATTATGTATATATCATCATCAAGAGAGAGGTTTTTATATAACACAGAGTCTATTATTTTTGATTCAAAATACAATAATACTATATATTGGGCGTACAAATAGAAAACCGCCGTTTCCCATAGATGGCGCCAGCGCCGCTAATCGGTCGATAAGTACGATCAGAAACATTACATAGCCAGCTGAGGTATCGGTCAACAACTCTAAATAATCTCGCTTGTGTATTTTGACTGTGCTTTGTCCTGTTCGTTAGCGAAAATGGCAAAATTCGAGCCTACAAAGGGCCATTTGCGGGAAGTGTTGCTTTTTGCATATCATTCGAAAAAAAAATGCTACTCAGGCACATCGAATGATTGTAGAAACTTATGGTGAAAGCTATATTAGTGAAAGAACGTGTCGGGAATGGTTTCAAAAGTTTAAAAATGGCGAATATGGCGTGGAAGGCAAGGAACGTCCCGGTCCCGTTAAAAAGTTCGAGGATGCAAAATTAGAGACTTTGCTGGATGAAGATTCGTGTAGAACGCAACAGGAACTTGCAAGTTTATTGGGCGTGACTCAGCAAGCCGTTTCTCATCGCCTAAAGAGCTTAGGAATGATCCAGAAACTGGGACATTGGGTGCCGTACGGTTTGAATCCGAGGGACAACGAACAACTCCTCCAACGGCAAAACAGAAAGGGTTTTTTGCATCGCATCGTGACCGGCGATGAAAAGTGGATACACTATGACAACCCGAAGCGGAAAAAATCGTGGGGGCTTCCCGGCCATACATCAAGTTCGACCGCAAAACCGAACATTCATGGCTCGAAGCTGATGCTGTGTATCTGGTGGGACCAGCTCGGTGTAGTGTACTATGAACTCTTGAAACCAGGGGAAACCATCACAGGAGCCCTCTATCGGACTCAAATAATACGTTTGAATTGAGCGTTGAAGGAAAAACGCCCGCAATACTCGGAAAGACACGACAAGGTGATACTTCTACATGACAACGCTCGGCCACATGTTTCCAAGGTAGTGAAAACATACCTGGAAACTTTGAAATGGGACATCCTACCCCACCCGCCGTACTCTCCAGATATCGCCCCTTCTGATTTTTATTTATTCAGATTGATGACGCATGAACTGGCAGGACACCACTTTCGTTCTTTCGAAGAAGCCAAAAACTGGATTGATTCGTGGATCGCGTCAAAAGACGAACAATTTTTCCGACGAGGAATTCAAAAGCTGCCAGAAAAATGGGAAAAAGTTGTGGCTAGTAATGGAAATTATTTTGGAAATTGAGTATGTAACGAGTTTTTTATAATAAAGCCTCAAATTATAAAAAAAAAAAAAAAAAAAAAAAAGGCGATTTTCTATTTGTACGCCCAATATAAAATTCAAAACATAATACAATAACAAGAAAAAATTGAGAACTCATTTTGCAATTGGCTGCTATGTCACCAAATAAAACTGTCACATTTGTGCTAAAGAAAATCCTAGAGAATTGTTTAAAAAGCTAATGAAAACTGTATTGTGTGAATAGAGTTCAAAATCGAGAGATTATTATGAATTTTTTATAGAGTCAATTGGATGATATTGGTGTTCTAGCAAATTAGGTCATTTGAATGAATTCTATTTTATTATAAACCGGAATCAATGTACTTTAATTTCCCATAAAAATTAACAAAGATTGCATACAATTTGTGCCTTTAGTTTAAAGTTAAAAAAAGATACCTGAAATTTGTATACCAAGGAAAGTACTCTATATATCTTAATGGACACATATTGGCTTTGCAAACAGATCAGCTTTGGATACTGATTCAATATATGACCTCTTGGTTGGTTGGTCACATTTTATTATAAAATTCAATTGAATTCAACATTTTTAATGACGTGGCAAAGCGTTTGTAAGGTCATTCCAAAATAATATAATAACAATAACTAATTAATCATTATAAACCACAACCGACGATCTCTAATTCCCAATAAAAATAAATAAAGTTTTCATGCAATTTCTGTTATTTATTTCAATTTAAAAAGATATCCTCAATCTGAACACCCTTTTTGTGTCAAGTGATCTTGAAGCTATCAACGCTGAATCAGCTGAACCGATCAGTCTGTAATTTTACATAGTTTGCAAATAACTATTACCATTTAACGTTCAGTGAAAATTTAGATACTATACGTGCTTGACGTATATTCACCAACCATTCAAATTTCAGGACCCTAGGATTACTGTATCGTATAGCTCCCATACAAATATTTCAGTCTCGGAGTTGAAATGCTGTATGTGTACTGACTCTGTATGCTCAATTACAGTAGCGCATGCAAAAATGTTTTCTAGGGATGAAGTGAAGAATATGGCAACTTCGGAATAACCGAAGTTAACCTTCTTGTGTCTTGTTTATGGTTCTTCCCGGAGTTCAGCTATACCAGCTTTCAAAAAATTTATTTTTACAAATAAAAAAGAATTAAATTCAGTTAGAAGTTACCACATAATGTGTACGTACTTTTTCCTTAATAAATTAAAAGATCTTGTCAAGAAGAATTCTTAAAAAAAATTATTTTTTTGGGCATCCTGACTGTGTATAACCTCTTATAAACTTACTTGTTTTTAATTTGACGATAAAATACTATATACATATATAAATAAATAATTTTATATATCCCAAATTTTTTTTTAGAAATTTTACAATTTAAAGCTCGTAATAACAGTGTTGAAAAACGTATATTTTGGCCTAGATTTTGGCTCTTTAGAGAATTAATTCTAAAATTGTTAAGAAACGAGAAATAAATTGATAATAAAGAAATATTATTTATTAAAGCGAACGTAAATAATTCGTTTGCGAAATAAAAATTCTTTGCTTTATTTATAATTGTGATTTTTTTTTTTTTTTGTGTGTATTTCAATTTTAATGAAAAGCAAATAAATGTATGAAAACAAATAGAAAGGAAAAAACAATTTAATTGCCCAATTTTTAATGCGTTTGTTGGTTTCTTTTCTAAAAATTTTGTTGTATCTTTCTAACTAAATAACATAATTATATTAAACTGAACTGAAAACAAAACCCAAGCCAACAGCAATAACAACAACAACAACAACAACAACAACAACAACACCAACACCAACAAATTAAATTCATCATAATTTATTTCTATTTCTTATTTTAATTAATATTTTTTCGCCTATTTTTATTTATTTTATGTGTTTATTTTTTGTGTTTCTTTAAACAGAAATATTTCATAGCATTAATTTCATCTTACTTAGTTAGTCATTCAGTCATTTAGTCATTCATTCATTCGCTCAGTCAGTCAGTCAGTCGACTGAGTCAGTTAGTTAGTTAGTTAGTACAAAACAGTTTGGTTGCTGTTGGTCTCAGTTTCAGTGCCTCGCGAACCGGGTGGGTTATGTATCTTTGTCTGCATTGCCCTGTCTTGATTTGCCTTGGTGCGGAAATTTCCAGGAATTATAATTTTTAATTAATTAAATATTTTTTTCGCGCTCACTTGACGTTACCATTTATATTGTATGTGTGTAATTTCAGTATCTGTATGTATGGTTTTAATAAAATAAAATACAACTAAATAAAATCACGTTGCTTTATAATTAAATTTATACTTCTAAGTGTTGAGCTATGAGTTAACAGACCTTGAGTTGAGAGGAGATTGAATACGTACATATAAATGTATTTCATTTATATTCTATGTTGCTGTTATTATTTATTATTATGACTTATTGTGCGTAGATTAATTTAGATAATTTATAACACATACTAATGTACTTATGATGCATTTTCCGACATTTTGAGATTGTGCAACTATGTGCATGGTCTTCTATTAAGTATAGACAAACCTTTTGACAGGCAGCTAGAAGATATAGCCATCATATACTCGTATGAGACAACAAACAGTAATTTGAGTTATCTTTTAGAAGTTGTTTTGACTCATTATAAGGCGATCAATCAGATTATTAAAAATAAGGAAGAACGCAATACAAAAAAAAAAAACAATATTTGATTTAAATTGTCTACAATCATATAAATATGTTAAGAGAATGTCCCAGCTACATGAAGTGTATTCAAACTATCGTAAGACCAAATTTTACATTTTGTTAATTGCTTCATTATCATTATTTTAAAAATGCAATAGAATCATTGTGATATGTCTACATTCAAAATATATGATTATGAAAAAGGGCTAAAGATATTTTTTATTTAGAGTTGTTTAGTATGGTCATTTTTTTGAATGAAACAAAATCTGGTAAGCATTTATTTTAATAAAGAAAACATAGAAAATAAGGGTAATTTAATTGGACAAGATCAACTAGTGTATAACCTATAGGTGCAAGCGACAGGCAACATCACAATATTTAATTTCAGAAAAGACTTGAAAATCTTCAAAAATTGTCTTGATAAACCTAGAATATTCAAACTCTACTGACAGATAGAATTGTAGACTGTTTCTATATTCTTTTCTTTTGACAAAATAATTATTTTTCATATATGATATAACAGACTACATATATATATATCTGGTGAGAGAATCTTATTCCCCTTCTATGTGATTATAATAAACATTTCAAGGTATAGCCGTATAGCCATAAATGGACACAGGTAGAGAGAGAGGGAGAGTATTCTAGACTCTACAAGTTAGTCAATTTATAATTTGTCTCAATGAAATTGTTGTATGTGTATCTACCATATTTGCTTCTACATCTATGCATGTTGTATTATATCTATCTGAGTCTCCTCGTAAATTATGTGGCTGCGAATATCTGTGCGTAATTAATAGTATTTATTTTTAATTCATATTTATTTGGTTTGTCTCGAAGAAGCTTACGAGTAATTTATATTTTATTTTCTATATCTTTTGCATCAAAACTCATAGCAACTACAGCAAATAATTATGAAAATTATTCTAAAAAATTCATAGTAAAAAATATAAATATATATTTATACCTATACCATATTTGTATGTATGCCTGCTGTGTATCTTGAAGGCTTTGAAAACATATTTTGCCGTCTTTTTATTTTATTTTTATTATAATATTGCACAGGTCTTTGAACCGAATTCGCCATGTGTGTCAGATTTATAGAGAGCATTTTGATGTTTTTTTTTATTTTTTCTTTCGTTTGAATTAATTTAATTTTGATTTTTATTTTTTTTTTTTGTTTCTTTTACAATAATAATAATTAAAATGGATTGTTTTTATTTCAATTTTCTTCTTCTGGGTGTGTGTGAGATAATTTTTTTGTCTTCCCCGCCATTTTTATACCAATTAAATTTTTCAAATGAAAAAAAATTACACAATTCTATGAAATTACGTAAAATGTGAGTGAGTCAATCAAATATGAGAAGATATGCCTCCTTTCTCCCTCCTAATCCAACGCCTACAAAGTAATTTTCAGTTCAACATAAAATCACAACTCATTCCATCTCATCTCTATGATATAGTAAACAAGAGGCCTTTCATCAACGCCAATGTAGCTTAAGTAAACTAATTTCAACGAAATTATACGCGCACTTGACCAAACACAATTGCAGCGTTTTCAAACACTGTTGGTTTCACTTTGTTGTATTGTACTGCACTACAGTTCAGCTACCACTGAATGCATCATCACAACATTTACTGCAAAATTCCCAACAAACTGTTTTCTTTTTATATAGACATCATCATCATCATCATCATCATCATCATCATTATCATCAACAACATGGCAAGCAATAAAGTTGTATATTGAAATCGCAGCACCTTTAGTGAAAGGACACTGTGTACAAACACATGTACTTCAGTCTATATGTATATCTAGATACATTTTTGCTTATAACATGCACAAAAGCAATTGCGCTCATTGAAGTGTTTTACCTTTTTTGAATGAGCAGCAACACATAGAGAAAGTAAGTCTTCCTGAATGTATAAAAAAGGCCTGTTCACCTCAACTCATACTAAGGACTGTCATCAAGCGCGTAATACCGTTAAAACGCACTCATTTTAGTGTTGTGAGGCGTTTAAAGAGCAATCGATGTGCATAACGGTTACAGCAGTTAGGCAAATGTGTTTATTTCATTTGTAAAAATTGATATACAAAAAAGATATTTAAAGATCTGTATAATGATGAAGTTTATGCTATGGCCAAGTTAAAAATTAGTTTATTTTCAATGTTGTAAAAGATTATGTTTTCCTAAGAACTATATCTAACAATGAGTGGGTTAAGGAACTTATGATTTGATTTTAATTTGAATTTCAATACTTTAAGTCGTTGCTTATATCGAGACACCTTGCTTATTACCACAATCAATTTCTCAATGAAAACAATTGGATCAGGTTATCTATGGTATTTCAGGTATTCAATGAAATACTTCTTTTATTGTATAATAAAGTTAAACTGGATATTTGTACTGATAATTTATAAAATAGTTTACAATATTAACAAAATCATATGTTACATAAAATTATATCAAATATAAAAGTATTTTTAGTACTCAGCTTTAATCAAACGAATTGAGAAGGACATTCTGATAAAAGTATGTAATTGAAAAAATTGGAAAATCTACTTAGGACGCCAGGACATCTGACCAGTATGAGGTGGGTAAGACTTACTTAATTACTTATTAGTAACTTGTTGTTATACTTTATAACTAAATAATTAAATAAATCCTTAACTGATCACTCAAAGCATTTACATATCTCAGTAGTGCAATAATTCATTAGATTTACTTAAATACACGTACTGTCAAGGTAGTTTTTAACTATCATTGATGTGAATTGGGAGATATTCATGAATATAAACTACTATTTCATAATAATAATTTTATAAAATAATTCATTGTAATAACAACAATATGAAAACCAAAGCCAAACCAACAAAGAAAATGTAGTTTTTGATCGAACAGCTGAACAAACAAAAGAAAAACAATTCAAGAAGCCAACAGAATTGAAATTAAAAAGTGCAAACGCAACACAATCAACAACCAATTTTGTTCAATATTGTTGCTCGCAGATACTCAAATACTTAAATATTCATAAATTGAGATACAATAAAATAAAAATGTTGCGCGCTGCCGCCCTTTCTCATTCTTTGTATCACTTTATATATCTGTATGTTCATATGTAAGTAAAGAGATACTCGTACATAGATATGAGACTTAAAATGTATCACAAATTAAATTGATATAAGAAAAGTTATAAATATAGTTGTGTATCTGTATCTGTAGAGATAAATGATTGTATCTGTGCTTATTATTGTTTTGTTTCTGTTATTTGTTGCAGAGTGCAACAAATTAAAATAACGAAAAACACATTGCGCAGTTGCCGCTGTCAAAGCCGCGTTATTTTTGTTAGTTTTATTTTTTGTTTTTTGTTCGAGATGCAGACGCATGATCAAAACGAGATATTGAATTATAGATATACATGTTATAAATATATCGAAGGGATATGAGGAGTAGAGAAATATGTTTGCGACAGGCAGACAGACAATGGCTGACTGACAGACAAATAATAATGATTATTTTTCATTCAATTGCCCTGACGCTGTTATAACTCTTATTATTTTTTTTATTTTCTTTTATTTAATATTTTATTATTGTTTTCTTTTCTTTCCTTTTTTATATAATTTTTTTTTTGTGTTTTTTTTTTTTTTTTTGTTTTTGTATCTACCCTCTTTGCCTTGCCATCGCCTTCATTGTTGTGGATGGATATTTATTTAATTTGTTTTCTTTATTTGTACATTTTTGTTTGTCGTTAGTGTACGACGACAGTCAGTCAGTTGTTGTTGTTATTATTATTATTATTTTTTTTTTTTTTTTGTTTTGCTTCCTTCCATTTTTAATTTTTTTCTGTGTATTTTTTTCATTCATTGTAAGAAGACAAGAAGAAAATTATAGGTATTTGCCCTTATGGAGCGCAACGAAGCGAAACAATAAAATATAAAATAATAATAAAATATGTACGAGTATGTTTACGCAATTACAAATATACAAACAGAGAAAGATACACAGATGCACAAGCCCAAACACACACACACACACAGATACAAAGAGACAAACAATCGAACACAGAACGACAGACATATAAATGTTACAAATAGCGAGCGACAGCAGCAACAGTAACAGAAGGCACCACCAGAAGTAACAAAGAGTGAGAGAGGCAGTGCAAAGAGCAGGGAACTCAAGCAATCCATGAAATACTATGAGAAGGTACTATGCTGCATGGAGCTGGAGCTGCACGTAAATGATACAATATTTATTTCATACAGAGATACATTCGTTTATTCTACAAAAGATACATGCATCTAGAAGAAGAGCCAAGAAGGGCGGCGAACACAACAAAACACAAGCAAGCACAACAAGTTAAGGCACGTCGACGGCACCAAATGAACGATGGAAGATGATAATGATGAAGAATATAAAGAACACATACTAGTATTAAAGAAGAAAGAGTATCTTATTTTGTTAATGTTGCTGTTGCTGTTGCTGTAGCTGATATTGTTTTTATAATGTATCTTATATGCACACACATCTTTGTACAACATAAAGATATCTGCGCCTAACTCAAACACATCCAAATAATAACAAATGAAGCAAATGAAGAAGAACAATGAAATATCGAAGTGCAATTAAAATTAACAAAAATTAATGTTTTCTTTCGTGGTTGATTTTTCCACTTTTTCCCCCCGCTCATTTTTTCATAACCACAAATATATTTGTACTTTCCATCATTGTATTTTTCTTATTTCGTTAATTTTGTTTTTTATGTTAAACCAAAGATTCTACAGAAATGAAAAAATCTCTTATTAATATAAGAAAGACATTTGGAAAACAAGAAAATAATTTATATAAATTACAATATTTAAGCCCTTTTCTTTTTGTCACACGCGAACTATCAAATTTTGAATGTATTCCACAACAATGCGCTACCTCAAAAGAGAGGCACAACAAGAAATTGATTTACATGTCAATTTTAACCAGACTTTAACTTATGATCACTGAAATATAATAAGATATAATGGACATAATGGGGTAGAATATGACTACATCGATATAATTGTGTCATGCTGAACAAGAATCTTCTACAGATCCTATTATAAAACAAGCTTTCCCGCCCACGTGTGTTTGTTTGAAAGCGATAAACTTAGAAAGTACCGAACGTATTTTCATACGGTTTCCACCAATGGATGGAGTGATTCATGAGAAAGGTGTAAACTACATAATTAATAAGTCGTTAATGTCATAAACAGCAGAATGCTGATAATGCAGAGTGATGTGGATTACACAGTTGACTGCTTTGATTTTCATCGCATCATCAGTAATTGTATCAACACTACTTGATGGAGGACATACAAGTACCTATGTATAGCATTCAGCACTCAAGCTACCCTTGAATTTGAACCAAAAAAAAACCTATATTTAACATTAGCAATAATTCTGGACTGATAACAGTCCTCAAAGAATCGTTCGAAGGACTTGCCCTAGAGGGCGTAGGAATGCACGTTGGGTATCGCTACTCACAACTAAAAAAACAACATTTCGAATATAACGCGTTAACATTTTTCAATTTATTCAGAAATTGGCTAATTATGGAAGAAATATTCTCTTCTCACGTGGAGAAAACACAATATAAACCATCATATAACCAATATTTCTGCATCACTAACACAAAAATCGTGTTTTTTTTTTTTTTTTAGTTGTGACACTTTAGTTAAAGATGTGCGATATTTAAGATTCTAATAATCAGATCCTTTGTCACTGCTCCCTTCCTAAACGGTTAGACTTATTTTTATAAAATATTTGTATATGTTTGATCCCGGTAGGTTGCGGCGTTGTCGAGATGCAGACAGTTTTTAAATCATTTTTAAAATTTTTTTTTTTATTTGGTTCAAAATTTACTGAACGCAGCGAGTTGCATTGTTGTAGGATGAAGGATTTAATTCCGGCACATGACCACAACCATGACCTGACATCCACAACATTAGTATTTTTAGGACATAAAAAAATGAGTTTAAAAAAAAGATAAAGCCCATTGAAAATTGAAATGTTTTTTTTTTTTTTATTTTATTTTAATATCCTTCCTTCTAAAACCTAAGAAACGAACAAAGCGAGGCCACAGCAACACATACTGGGACACCTATTGTATTATATAAAAAAAAACTAAATCGCTCCATACTAACATACCCATACGGGGAGAGTGAGGGTATGAAAATTTTAACAAATAAAATGACTAAACAAATTTTCAGTACTCCTAACCTACCAAAGTCATATGCCATACACGATCTAGTATCATTCTCTTTTGTTCTATAAAGTCATTAATTAGTCTTTATCAAATATAAGTATGATTATATTTATTACTACTTATTACTGAGTTTTAGTCATGATATTATTATTGTTAATATGGAAAATGAAAAATCTTATCTGAATAAGAATCAGATATTTGAGAATGACTTTAGCTTTATAGAAATAGAATTATATACTAAGTCAGTACAATACAATATGAAAAAGTGTTTTAAGTTTATTGTTCTAATTAAATAATTAAAACGAGAAAATGATAAGATTCCTAAAAGTTCTTAACATATTGACAAATTTGTATATTATTCAGCCTACTAAAAACGTAATAACTTTATTAATCATTCAACAGAAAATGTTAGTTAGATAACATAAGTTTTTGAAAGTCATATTTTTATTGATTTTATAGTCTCTTGACTTCAATAAATGATGAAAATGTAATAAGTTTTACTATGTTTCAATATTAATTAGAATGCTTTTCTAATAATTTTATTAAACTAAACTTTTTAAACTTTCTCCTATAAAAAAAAAAAATGTATAAAATCAACAGCATTTTTTTGATGCATATATTAATTTTAATAGATTTTCAAAGTACTCGCATCTCTCAGTTTGTTTAACATATTTTGATTGCATTATAAAAATCAATATTACTGGACATAATTCAATCGGATTGCGTTATATATCTTTCATGGAATTTCTTTGATCAGCATAAAACCCAATTAGGAAAAGTTTTTGATTTTTTTTATTTTCATTTATTGGTAAATAAATATAATTTTTATTACAAGTTTATAATTTTCTTACCATTTTTATAAATGAAAATTTACGATTATGTTAAATTTTACATTTTATTGAGATTTCAAAATTGATAAGATTTCTCTGATGGATTTTTATTATTTGTTTTTCTCTTGTCTTTTTTTTTGGTAATACACATAGATAAATCAAATATAGTAATACAAAAATAAGAAACATAATCACTTCAAATAAAAAGAGAGAAAAAAGATTTTCTTGGGGAATATTCCATAATAATAATAATGGAGTAGTAGTAGTAGCAGTTTTGAGCAGGTAGTTGTAGTTAGACACAAAACTATCAATCAACCAAATAATGATTGTCAAGAATAAA
This sequence comes from Amiota minor, assembly GCA_037043295.1. NCBI lineage: Eukaryota > Metazoa > Arthropoda > Insecta > Diptera > Drosophilidae > Amiota > Amiota minor. The sequence goes on from JBAMAW010001644.1 coordinate 69,796, forward strand.
GAAGATTTATTGGCAACACAAAACAATAAAAAGAATAAAATACTGGAAAAGTACTAAACAAAACAAGAGTTCAGTTTAAGCATTTCTTGAAGAATGTAGTAGCTACTGCTAAAATGCATCTTAGATATGTTAAGTAGAATGCTAGGATTTGAAGTCATTACCATACATCTATTGAAGTATCCAATTTTTATGGGTAACACTTTGACTCTTTCAGGGTCCAGCTCTATTAGATTTATAATATTAGGTAGACAAAAAAGTCATCGCTCTTGTGTTCTGAATGTTTGAACTCACACACTAAATCAAGAACCTAAATTTATACAACGAATACACAAAGTATTTCGCAAAAGTTATAAAAACAACATTATTTCTAATAGAAAGCTAACGGAATCATCATCAACATCTGATTGTCATAGAACTCAAGGAAGAAGGAAAGTATGCAGTTTTTGGTTTTCTTTTCCTTAAAATTATTTAAAATAACTTTATTCCAAATATACCGCTTAATAAATTTCATACATATCTTATATAGTTTTTGTTTTTGTGTTTGTTCAATGTATGTAGTTATTTATGTCAGGTTAAGGATTAGGATTAAAAAAACGATTAAAAACAAACCCAATGTGTGAGGCTATTTTACGAATGAATTTCAAAAAGTTTTGCAACTTCATTGAGGTCTTCATATTTCTTATTTTGATTTATAATTTTGCGTGCTAAGCCAATTCGATGGAAAACGTTCCACAGCAAGACACCAACAATCTTTTCATTTTGTAGATAGAATATGACACCTTTGCTATAATCGGGGTCATCAGTATCGCATTTTATTTTGGGCAAATCAGCCTTCTTCTCTTTGTTTTCCACGCCAGATTCTTGTCTTCGTGTTTCAAGTAAATTGCCTCCTTGGCCATCAGATTTCGAGGGCAGAGCAAACACACCAACAGTTGGCAATGTTGAGTCTATAAGACCAATGCCTTCATAGCCGATTTCAGGACCCAAATCAGACCAGAACATACTTTGGTGAGTATAAGGTTTATGTTTGCCAGTCATATTTTCTCCAGCTAACCGTCCTGAAACCACTGAATGATCATGGTGCTCAACTCTTCGGCGTCCAAGCAAAGGATCAAAGAAACACGAAGCATCACCTGCTGCATATAGGTTACGTCTTGCCTCAAGTTCAGCATTTACTACAAAACCACCTAGAGATCGATCAGTCTCTAGGCCAGATGCTTTAGCAAAAGAAGTATTCGGATCACAGCCCACACAAACAACAACAACATCTGAAAGTACGGTGGATCCATTGTTTAGTTCCAATTTTAAATGTGTGTCATCACATTGTGCCCTTTTAATACTCGTATTGGGTATTACACAAACTCCTAGAGCTCCCATTTTGGCCATCGTCCAGCGACTCAAATAGTCAGGTAGAACACGTGACATGTTTCCGGCCTCTTGGAAGATCTGATAGATTTTACCTCCACCATTCTCTTTGGAGTAATGTGCTAGGGAACATGCCAGTTCACTGCCAATGAAACCATTGCCTACAATTGTGATGGTACGTTTCTCTTTGGCATAACGCCGCAGCCGATCGAAATCATCCGGTGTTCGATAAACCATGACTCTTTCCTTAACCGATGGTGGTGCATCTTTAAAGATTAACAAATTCTTTGGTGCACAGCCAGTGGCAATCAAGCATTCATCATATTCAATTTCATAGCCATCATTTAATGTCACTATACGATGTTCGGCATCGATTTTTTTTACATGAAAACCTTGGGCCACAGCAATGCCACCATTGATACTTTTATCAAGTTTAGCTGGATCCACAAAGAATTCGTCGGGCTCAAAGTAGAGACTACGTTCGTCTCCAGTCCATTGCTTGAAACGATAATTGGCGGGAACGATTTCCTCGCCTTTCTCATTCTTTTCGAGGGGCGTATACCAAAGCTCCTTGGACAGAGGTGGACGCATGTAAGGTTTACGAGTTTCATTCGATATGATAAGTACTTTGGCTTTCGATCATTTGATTTGATAGCTCGGAATGCTGAAAACGCCGCTGTACCGCCTCCAATCAACAAATATGGGACATGTTTAGGCAAATCAGCTGATGATGGTGGCACTGGTAGATTTACAATGGATGGAACCATGGACGATGGATTTGTAATCATCCCAGCATCCTGAGCCTTTTTAAGCGTTTCATCTACTCCAACTTTGTGCTTTTTCTTACCGCCCATAAGTATCCAAGTGATCAAGCCGCTTGCACTCAAAACTGCTAAAAAAGCTAGTAGACATTTTAAGCCAAAATTACCCTTATCTTCTTCATCTCCGCATGGACCTTTCTTTCCACCTTTCCCATCACCATATTTTTCCGTGAACTCTTCACTTCGATTCAACTTCATATTGCATTGATAAACGACAATGTCTTTTTTACATTTATTCCCCGAGTCCTTGGAGCCACTTGCTTCATCATTCTCATATTCACCATCATGTCTACCCCCGACCATATAATAAAGGCACTTATGCTCGGAATGTTGGACAAAATTAACCGGAAGTTTATGCGTATGCGGAGTATTTATCATCGATCTTGAATTGGCCAAAATATATGCCCTGATCCCATTGAATCGATGACTCAGATGCAGCACACTCCATAAACTCATATTTTGTTTTGATCTGATGTATTGTGATATTTTTTGAAATTGTGTAGCAAATAACAAACTTGTGAAATGATTGTATGATTAATTTTATTAAAACAAAAAAAAAAAAAGAATTTCCCAAGTTTTCAAAAACTGAAGGATTTTTCAAAGGGTGCGTCCCTAAAATAACCTTAAGAAGATTTTTTTAATTCTTTCTTTCTAAATTAAATCAGCCTCTTACTTTAATTTCGTAAATGCTTTTCTTGCACCTTTCAACTAAATCAAAGTTCAAAATCCTTTAATAAAGGACACATTACAATAATTACAACTAATAATAAGTATGAGTACAATACTATTTTTTTTTGTTTATCCCAACGCACCCGATGACCAGACACATAGATGCAGACGCAGTCGCAGTCGTAGACTCAAAATTCACCACATAAAACAAAATGTTTTTCTTCAATTTACCGACACTTTTTGCATGAACACAAACAAACAAATTTCCACCTCTCGCAATTACAACAACAATTAACAGAAAACAAAGAAAAACAAAACCTAAAAGAAGAAGCAACAACAAACTTATCCCCACACTCATGTACTGAAAAGTCAAGGAACTCAAAGAAAAACGAAAAGCTGCAAAAACAGTACAATAACAAGAAGAAAAACACCATTTAATCACGCACTCACTTACTCACACACATATATAAATTGGATTTGGATTTGGATTTTTTGTTTGTTATTATTATAAATATACATTTGTGTAGTGGAACTTCCAGACTACAAGACAAAAAACAAAAAAAAAAACAAAAAAGAAGCTCAGAAGCATAACCCAAAAGCACCGAACAATCGACCAACTTCTCTTTCTCCTAGCTCTTGGTAACCCAAACTTAATAATGCAATCTTAAATCAACCATCCCAACCCAAATTCATCTATCCTATCCCATTCTATTCCATTCCAAACCAAGTCACCCAAACCCCTAACCACCCACTAAGACCACCCATTATCTGATGCTGCTGATGCTTCTTGGTATATTCGCGCGCGTGTTTTTCTATTATACTATTTATTGTGTTCTTTTTGGCAATTTTGTTGCTTTTGTTTTGGTTTCTCACTTCTTTTCTGTTCAGTACGAGTATCTTCTTCGGCAAGCATTTTATGCTCAATGCCGCATGCTGTTGCTTCTTTTTACGGTAATTTTAGCGCCATTTGCTGCTTATTTCTGTTCGCCTGGTAAGCTAGCGCCCTCTTGTGTACATGCCTCTGTGTGTGTGTTTCTTGAAAATTGAATTGAATTGACTGAATGACTCACAGACTCATTCACTCACTCACACACCCACTGGTGAATGAATGAATGAACAAATAAATGAAACTTTTGGGAAATGAGTAAAATGACAAAGATGAAGACGAAGATGAAGACGAAGATGACGATGACGATGACGATGACGAAGATGATGAAGCTTTAACAGTAAGAACAACAATAATAATAACAAAAACAGCGTCGGAACAAGATGACGAAGAAGTATCTGATGATGCTGCTAATGAGTTCAGTTGAGTTGTGTTGTTCTGAATAGTACTTACTTTTAGTGCATAGAGTGAATACATTCACTCATTGTACTCGTACTTTCTTCTTGGTCTTCTTCGTAAAGTTTGACTCTATTAAATAACAGGGACACAGTATTGTCTAGCAAAATGATCAAAAATGTTGTTTCACCTCTTTCTCTCTCTCTCTCTCTCTTTCTCTCTCTATCCCTTTGGAAACACTTGACTTTTATTGTCAGCCACTTGGTCCAACACCCTTGCAACGTTAGCACGCATTTCCGTTTTTGTTGAGTATTTTAGAATTTTGACATCTAGTCTTTCCGGTTTGGTATTGGTATATGATATTGGTCGGGTGCATTTTCCAATTGTAGTTGTTCCTTTTTGCAATTTTTTGCTTGTCGTTTTGGCGGTTTTTCTTTAAGCGTCTCAAGCATCACATTTCATTTTTGGCGCCGCCTGCATTTGCTACCATCTTCTTTGTCTTACGCCTCCTATCCTTATTTCTTACTTAGTATTATATCTTTCGATTTCTTCCTTTTATTTTTGTTGTTGTTGTTTTTGTTGTTTATTGCGAATTGTGTCTGCGTTTAATTTTCATTTTTATTACCATTTCTATTTTCTTTTCATTTTCTTCTTTTTTCGATTTTATTTCTCATTTCATTTCAATAAATTAACAAAGAATTACTAAATTGTGAAGAAAAAAGATAATTAAACATAAATGTACATTGCTTTTCTTGGATATGAAGGGAGAATTAGGTACGAGTAATAGGTAGATTGGGGAGGGTAAGTGGGGTTTGGTTACTTTGGATTGGTTTCTTGGTTTCCTTTGTTAAGTTCATGATGGGTCTGAGGTTTTGTGCAAATATTCTTATAGTTTAAGAGGACATTGCTCTGCTTTTAGTTTAATTGAAATTAGTTTTCTATTAAATTATTCTTGTTTAATAGTCTTTTTTTTTTCTAAATAGTTCGTTTAGTTAACTCAATTTATGTAGAATTCTAGCTCACAATTTAATGAAAACTTTAAGTTTATTTCATAAGAAATGTGTATCAATGTTTCAGGAAACTACCAATACTGGAATTGTTAATAATAATGTAAGCATATGTACATTAGTTAGAGATGATCATGTATACTATCATCATAAAAGTATGTTCTATTTATATTAAATTAATAAAAATCTTACTCCTTTTCCTCTGCAATGTTAATATATTTTTATGAGATTCTTTCGATTGGATTTTCACTTAAGAGATTTGAATTGCTCTCCACTTGATTTGGTTTTCCTGTGGCCCTTCAGTTTGTTTGTACTATTATTTTGATTATCTAAAACTTTATTACATAAATCAATACTAATTTCTATTATAATTTGAATAACATTGATTTCATAATAACAATTATTTTGCATTTGATTTGAGAATTCCATAAGAAGTGATATCGATATAAATTTATTTTTTTCTCGTTCTTCAATCAAACCACCTTAATGCACTCACTCATGCTTTGGAAAACTCGACAAAAACACCATCACCACCACCCAAAAATAATTTGAACCACATGCGCGAACCAAATAGAAGCAACGCCTTGAAGCAAAACTTCATTCACATTTGAATTCGAAAACAAAAAAAACAAAAAATCATAACATTTTCATATTCATGAATTCAACTCATTTATGAATTATTTATATTAACGAAAAGAAGAAGAAAAAAAACTCAAAAACAAAAAGTAGAAAAAATATCATAAGAATACAAAACCAATGTCAATATTTTACATAAAGATCATTAAAATATCATAACTTTGAGACATTGTTAAAAATGAAAACAGAAATCAAAATGCAAAATGCAAAAAAATAAATAAAGTTTAAATGCAAAAAAAGTGTATTAACATCAACTATTATTGTACTTAATAGTAATCAATACATCATTTACAAAAGAATTCATGAATCTCTATTAATAGCATTTCAAAAACTTAATCCACCTTATCTAATTTAAAATCCTAAATCGTTAATAAGTTAATTAAATAGAGAAAACTTTGCCAACAATACTCAATTACAAGATATTATGTAATAGATTAGCATCACTGGATTCTATCAAATTTCAATTGTGGGCTTACGATTTTCTTTAAAATTAATAGATTACATATTGTATGTATATCACCTACTACTCAGAGTACCTGAAAAGTAAGTCGTGCGGGTTTAACCACCGATGTATATCTTCGCTGTCAGGATTTCTAAAGATCCTGTGTTTTTAATTATTAAATTAAATGGACTAAATAAACAAATACTATAAAATTACTTATTCCACTTAGAAAAAGTTATTAAATTATTGGTAGATTATATAAAATTTTTATTGAATCCTTTAAAGATTAAAACTTTTTCAAGAAAAAAAATACATGACTTGAAATTGTCAAATTCTAAGCACATAGTACAGATATTCGATGCAAAAGTGTTAAGACAACATATTAAACCAACAAGAAAAACGTGCAAAAATTATTTTGAATTGTATTGTTGTATTGTCGTTGCTGCATTACAAAATGGCGTCGCCTTCTACAAATAAATATTTACATTATTTGACATTTGCCTGATGGCTAAAGCTAAAGTATTTGAACAGCAATTGCAACAAAAGTTTTTCAAGATTTTGTTTTTATATTTTTTTATATGTTTTTGTTTTTCAGATTTTCTGTTGTTGGTTGTCGTTTTATTTTTTAAATAGAAAACGTATGCAATTTTTTGTAATTTTGTCATTAACATTAAATATGTTAAATTATTTTTCAAGTCGTTGACGCACTTAATGCAAGCAAGTCTCGTAGCACTCAAGCCAAAGAGTCACTGAGTCAGTGAGTTAGTCAGTCATTCAGTCAGACAGACAGTCAGACCTCGTCGTATTGTATAGTGTGTTTAAGACAGAACCCTTTTTCCCCTCCTTCGATATAGAATTCCATAAGTTGTTGCTAGTATAGCTATTATTACTGACTGCCGTTGCCGGAGTAAGTGCGTCTATAAAGGCTTTAGTTCTCAACATGCGTTTTTCTTCGTTTTTGCTATATTTTAATTTATTTACTTATTTTCTTATTTTTTGCATAAACTTATTTTCTAACTCAAACAGAAAATCAACTTAAATGCGATTGTTGAGAATTTAATAGAAAATAATAGAATAAACAATAATAAGAACGTGAACTCATTAAATTATTTTAGTTTTAATGAATGCATTCATACATATGCGTTTTCTTAAAGTCAACTCAAGTTATCAGAAGTTAAGTCATTGAGAGTATAAGGTTCAAGGTATAGTATAAGTTTACACTATCTGTGTAAATTTTCTTATTTTCACCATGAAAATTATCATTATTTTAACAATTCAATTCTGATCTTTTCTTAGCAAAATAAATTTTAGTTTTTTTTTTCTTAATGAAACATATCTAGAAAGAGAATCGTCGCCTAAATCTTCATCATTTCAGTCATTGAAATCTGCATTTTTAAATAAAAATATAGGACTGAAGGATTCATATATGTAAAATATTATAAAAATGAATAAAATTTTATAGAAAGTCTAATAAAAATATGATTTACTACTAAAAAACGCCGTGTTATATAATAAAAAAAAAAATATATAACTTGAGTTAAGAAGAAATACTATTGAGTTAACTTACCCTTTCCTCTTCGCGTATCATTTCGGCAATTTCTGGTTTTATTTCCATTTCCTCATGATGACCACCAGGTGCAGAATTGCCACCACCCCCAGGGCCAGAACCCACAATGCCACCAGCAACAGAAGCAGCCGGACCAGAAGATCCACTACCACCAGCTGCTGCGGCAGCAAGGGAAGCACCCAGTGCACTTGCCATTGCAGCATGTGAATGAGCGGCGGCATGCAATTGATGTTGAGCGGCCAGTTGATGAGCTGCAGCAGCGGCAGCTGCGGCGTGATGATGCATCGATGATGATGACGACGATGATGCTGCTGATGAAGGTGTTGGATTTACGCCATGGTGTCCAGATGCAACAGCAGCAATGTGTAGGGGCAATTGTTGCTGTTGCTGCTGTTGTTGCTGATGATGATGGTGATGATGTTGGTTACCACTACCACCGGTTGGTGAAGCCAACGAAGCAGAACCATTGCTATGCGCCGTCGGTGGTGAGCAACTACGTGCAATTGATCGGTGATGATGCTGCTGTTGTTGTTGTTGTTGTTGTTGATGATGATGATGATGTTGATAAGCTGCCGTTGCCGCTGTACTTGATGATGAAGATGCTGAAGAAGATGTTGATGAAGACGATGATGTCGCCGATGAAGAGCCACCTGAGCCGGCAGAAGTTGACAATGAGGATGAGGAGGAGGCGGCGGTAGCATTTGCTATTGATGCTGGTGCTGCTGCTTGGGGATTGGGCGATGCAAATGGATTCCGAACGATGGTTGATGTAGTCATTGCAATTGGTTCATCACGTGGATTCACAACTGCTGCAGTCTGTATAGGTATAACACGATCAACACCGGAACCGATACCAGGGCCACCACGTCTTGATGGTGATGCATCAATACGATGATGTTGCTCGATAGGACTTGGTGTACGACTGCGGCGCAATAATAATGAAGCTGCCGACGATGATTCGAGTAGGAGATGACCATCACGCGAGCGCTTGCGTTGACGTGCAGCATTCAGATTCAAGTCAAGAGCGCATGCGCGTTCCGCTTGCAGTTTAGCGATCAAACGTGCCCGTTTCGGTTTTAAGCCAGCCTCATCATCATAATCCTCATCGAGATCATCAACCACTTCATGAATGGGCAACGGTGGTGGCGGTGCCATTGATTCCCTTTCATCATCTTCATCATCCTCATCACCATAAACAGTCATGCGCTGTTCAGGCAGCATGGGATGTGCTGCAACTCCGGTGCCGGCAAGACCAGCACCACCATTATGTGCGCCAGCGCTCACCTCAGCCAAACCACGTATCTTGAGGGTTTCAGCCAGTTTCAGTAAGGGATTAATCTGTTCCTGGCACACATTTATCTCACCCTTATACATGAAATCAACGAGCGCTTTTAGGTCGCTCCAGTTCACGTCGCGCATTATGATAATCGGGTGCTGACAGGGATTATCATAGAACAAAGCTTGGAAATAGGGTGAACAGGCTGAAAGTACCATTTTGTGTGCCTTAATTGAGTGTCCTTCACAGGCAAGCGTCACATCGACAAACGACTCATTCTGCAGCAATTCATCAAATACATTGGTCAGATTCGATTGATAGTTGTTCCAACGCAGGCAAAACTGTTGGCTATTCACATTGGTCCCATTGGCAGCCGCGTGTTGTGGTGTCTTCATTTTGCGTGAAGCACCTCCCAAGGAGTGTTTATTGTTGTTGTTGTTGTTGTTATTGTTGTTGTTATTATTGATACTTAATTCCGGCTTTCGTGATCGCCGATCCACAGATTCGAATTCGTAAAGGGCTGCCGCATTTAGATGTTGTGCGACTAGCGATGTGGGCTGCGGTGAAACTGGCAATGAACGTGATTTTTTGTCATTCAACTCAACGCGCAGCTCAGGATCAATGGGATCTGTGAGACCGACAACTTCACTGGACGTGAATGGGCGTGGTGGAGGTGTCAATTCACCAGATCGTGTTTTATACATTAAAATATTCTCTGTACTTGATCCAATTGTTGCTGTTGCTCCCAGAGCTGGTGATGGTGATGGTGATGATGGTTTTGTTAAAGGTGATGGTGATGGAGTTTGTCTTGCATTCGCCGATTCTATTTTATCTTGTGATGTTATTATTGCTGTTTCCATTTCTTCATCTCCAGCATCTTCTACTCCTTCAACTGTTACAACTTTTGTTGGCTTTAAATTGATTGGCTCATCCAAGCCATCATCTGTTGTTTCATTTATTGAAATTGCGATATCTTTACTGTCTGTCATTGCTATTAGGCTTTCATCATCCTCATGCATTTCTTTAGATATTTTTGTATCTATAGTTTTTAATGTTGCAACGACAGATACTTTCGTTGTTTCTGTTGTAGTTTTTCTAAAATCACTTGACTGTTCACATTCAGCATCAAGGTTTTTCTCAAAGTCTATTAATTCCTTTGTCATATCCATGATTCTTTGGATTATTTTGTTAAATATAATATTATTTCTTTTATTTATTTATAATTTTACTTTTGAACTTGAAAACATTTTAGTTTTCTTCGTTGTATTTATTAGAGTTTCTTAAATGTCTTTCTGTGATTCATTCATTTGTAATTACAATATTATAATTTCTAAATCTGAAAAAGTTTAAGGAAAGATTTGTTTAAATAATTTGGATTAATTTACTTTTATTTTGTGTTTTCTTAGATTTTTATTGTATTTATTGTTTGCCGTTTTGAAAAGTACAGTGAAGCTCTCTTGAACAGTTCGATTTGTAAGGAATTTTGTTAAATTTCTGCAATTCAAGTGATGGAGAAGAAATCTTTCAAAAACCAGAGACTTTCTTTCTAGAACCTAAACCATTCCTTTCGATTCAGTTACAATTTAGGACCCAATTTTTACAATTCGCATGACGTCATTTCAAATCAAGTTATATAGTTTCGCTTATGAACTTCAAAAGCTTTAACTTTTCTAACTTTTATGATAAAAAAAAATATACGAATATATATAGAAATATGTATATGAATTTTTGCTTACTTCCTCAAAAACTGAATGATTATCTAAGTAGTTGGTATTTGAAGAAATAATCATACATGTTCCAATGGATTTCCCGCATCACCTTGATTCTAATTCAAAATAAACAACATTACATAAATGACGAAATTCGTGTCCGTTCCGATGTTAAGAACTTCAAAACCACTGAACGGATTTCCTTACGGTTTTCACTGCATTTAAAGAATTTATGCTGGAAGGTTACCTTGTTCATAAACAATTGATTCAAATGATTGCTTGAATGCGTTGGCCCTAACTGGCCACTAGAGTGCGCTAACTATTTTGGGTATGTTACAATTTCTGGTGCAAAATTAAAGGAATTTTATTTTTATATTTTTTTTCCACATGGACTGGCCTGGATATGTAGCCCTTGCGCGCGTCTCTTCCAGACAAAATATGTTCATATTATGTAAACATTTTATACAAAAATATTCTGTAAACAAAAGTTATAAAATAAATAAAATTCCTTGCTAATGAACTAAGTATCAATATCAAAGTGACAAATTCTAAATTCTTTAAATAAAAATATAAATTGTTCGCTTGCATTGCCAGGCACGTCTCTAGGATTAAATAAACTGGAACTCCGATGAACAGTTTTTTTTTTGTATGTCAATGTGTAAAAATACATACACGTGAATCTCTTCTATGACAAAGACAAAGAAGTTTCAAAAATTTAATTAACAAATGATCCCATAACAAATAATAAACGAAAATCATTTCTGAGATTCTCAGAAATCTGACGTTGTGTAGAGTTAAAATTTTCCAATTATTGAATTTTTTAAAAAAGATTCACTTAAATATTCTCATATTTCAATAAAAATAACTAAATAAAATCAATGATATAAATATGATTTTAAAGGTTGAACCAATTCAGTATGATAAGAAGAATCAATATACTGAGCCATATTGACATAAATATGTATAACATATTGTAGTAGTTCTAGCTGTCTTCCTGAAGTCTTTGGATAACAATTCTTAAACTACATATATTGTAGAATTTCAGAACTAATATTCAAAAACATGTATTGGCTCATATGCAAGCGAACTTCGCAATTGAGCTACAACACAGTACTAGTACACAAAGAAATTCTAAAACCTATATGGACTTTTGGTATTCAGTAATGGGGCTGGAACATGAGCAATATAATGCAAATACAAAGGTTTGAAAACAGTGCGATTCAGTCTCTACAGAGATATGCGAAGGGTCATGTGAAGAGACTGAGTGAACATATTAATAATGAAGCTTCCAGCTTTATGATCCTAAATGGTTGGAAAGCCAGGTTTACCTTAACCCAAAAAACCGCATGAAGTCTTAAAGTAAGTAACACCTCTCTATGGTATATTTTTTTAATTTTCTTTTTGTTAATTGATTTGAGTTGAAATATCAAATGAAATTCTTACTTCAATATACGAAAAAAAGTTAATTTTTTTAAAAATGATCGGACACATAAATTTATATTGTGCATAAGTATAAAAATAACATTGTCTTTTCTTTTTTCTTTTCTTTCAACTTGAATTTAACTTAATGTTTTCACTGTACTTTTCTTTATTGAATTAATTTATTTATTTATTTATTTGTTGCAAATTTATTGTTATATTTTTAATTAGAAAAATTTTTAACTATATATTTTATATTTTTATATTTCTTAATTTCAATTATTTTTTATTTGTTTTTTTTTTTGTAATTTATGTCTTTTGTTATAAAGAAATTTTGATTTATTTTTATATTAAAATGATATTTAATAATTTTGATAATTATTTTGTTGTTGCACGCACACAAGTGTAGACACATAGAGTAACTCGAGTGTAATTTGTCATATTTATGTTGTTTATGTATCTATTGTTGTCATTTGGCATAGTCAGAAGGTTCATTTGGCATTAAAATATATACAATAACAACGGCGGCATAAGTCATAAAATATAATTATATTTATTAATGTTATTATTCTATTATTATAATGAAATATGTATGTTTGTAGGTATATAATTTTTGTTCATTATTTGTTGCTACATAAAGCTACATATGACTGTGTATATAGTATGTGTGTATATAAAATTAATATTTATTTAAATATATTTATTTATTTAATTATTTTTGTGTGTTGTTTTTTTTTTTTATACAAGTATTTCAATTAAATCTTATGACTTTGGCACATGACATTTCTTTTTTACTAAATAAATATATGAAAATAAATGAATGAATGAATATGAATATGAATATGTATCTATACATACATATATGGTATCTCGTGTTATTGTTATTATTATTATTATTATTATGATTTTGTTATTGTTGTTTATTTAAAAGTTGTTATTGTTATTGTTATTTTTATTGTTGTTTTTTGTTACTGTCGAACGCATGATATAAGAAAAAGTAACATTAGGTATGCTGCCACCCAATTTCTTTTGAGATACATTTTCTATCTCTAGGCATTTTCATGCGTATAAATGATGATATAAAAATGGTATCTTTGTATCTGAAATTAAGTAAACTTTTTATTTAATGTTACAGCCTCTCCTTTCTTTATCATATCCTTAGTCCCATTCCCATCATCATCATCTTTCTGTTCTGTGCTGTCTGTTCTGTTCTGTGCTGTTCTGTTCTGTTTTGTTCTTTTCATTTGTTATTGTTTTTTTTATATATATATATATATATATAAAAAATTTTGATTTTGATTTTTATTACTTTTTACTGTTATTACTATATGCGTTATATGCGTCGGTCTGTCGGTCGATCAGCATTCCTACTAAGGAAATTTCTTTTTGTTTTTATTTTAATTTTTATTACTTTTTTGTTTTATTTTATTTCATGTTTTTTTATTTGTTTATTTATTTATTTTTATTGCTTGCTTTTGTATGTTGCTTCTGCTGCTCCTTGCTTGCTTTCTTTCATTTATTTTAATTATTTATAATGCGCGCAGCTGTTGCCCAACAACAGCAACAACAACAACATGGAGTAGCAGCAATAACAGCATTAAGAAGAAGTGACAGTAGAAGCAACAACGTAAAATAAAATAAAATAATATACAACAAGTAACAATAACAATAACAACAAGAATAATGATATTTTTACGTTCTTTCTTCTCTCAGGGTATATGGTATTGGTATGTATGTATGTGTGTGTATGTATGTGTGTGTATGTGTGTGCGTATCTGTGTGTTTGTTGTGTGGTTGTGTGTTTTATATTTTAATATTTATCATTTTTATTTATTTAATTTATTTTGCTGTTGTGCCTTTTTCGCTCGTTGCTTTGCTTCATTCAACATTAAAATGAAATACAAAAATATTGTACAATATAAAGGTCCTTCCTTTATTTTCTTACAGATACATACATTTATATGTATGTATATATATTTATGTATATTTATTTATTTATTTACGCTTTATTTATTATTTATGCAGAAAGTAATAAATTACAGAAGCAAGTCGCAGGCGAGTCTCCGATGGTGTTGGCATAAAGTGTTTTTATTACAATAATAACAACAAGAAAACTTATCGAAGACCAAAACAAAAAAAAACAAAAAACAGGAGCACCAACAAAAACAGTAAATTGTTGTATGCGTGTGTGTGTGTGTGTTTGAATATCTTTATAAATATCTGTGTGTGTTGGCTTTACAAACTTTTTCCGTTACAATATAAAAGCGACAACAGCAACAACATTAATGAGAATAATAATTATAATAATAATAATAATAATAATGAGTAAAGAATAATAACAAACAAAAATGAAAGAAAATTTTGCAAGGAAGAAATGCAAGTTATTCAAAGATTCAATGAAAACTTGAACTGCTTTTCTATCCTCATGAAAACACATTCACATTCATTATTAGCCCACACTAGACACCCACTGCATACAGATACATTAACACACAATCACACAAAAGTATCTCCACATATACATAAATACATTCAAGCATATGTATCTATGTGAATAAATTTAAGATCAACTTTTTCTTGTACACTTTGGTTTTGGTTGGTTTTTGGTTTAAGTCAACTGCTGCTGATTCTAACATAAGAAAAATGCGCGCGAAAATTTTTCTTGCCTCACAAAGAAATATTTTCTTAAGTTTTGCTTTATTTAATTTGTGTTTCCCCCTTTTTTCATGATTTCGTGTGCTCCTTTCGTATTTTCCTGGGCGCCTACAAAACACCAACAGCAACCAACACCAACAACAAGAAGCGAAGAGAAGAAAACTTCTTCTTTGAGCTTATGCCGCCTTCACAGCTTCTTAAGCAAGAACTAAAAGAAGGATGCGTAAGAAAGTATCTACAACAAACCAAAGTGTGAGAGCAATGTTCAAAATAATAATGATGACGATGAAAATAACTATGATGATGCTGATACCAATGATGATGATGATGATGATGATGAGAAGAGGGTGTTCTCATTGCTTTTAGGTTCATTTAAGTTTACTTCAGAAAAAAGGAATGGGAAAAGATTGAATGTGTTGGTGTTTGCCTTCCTTCGTTTTGGCTGTGCCCAAGGAGAAGACATACTGACGCTGACTCTGACTCTGACTCTGAAGCGTTTTGGATCTGTATCTGGATAGTGTTATAAATTAATAAATTACGAGTTTTTCTTCTCATTGTTGCTGTTGCTGTCGCTGTTGTAGTTGTTGGTGGTGGCGTTTATTTTCGTTGGAAATATTCTACGATAGTCAAAGATGTGAAGTTGAAGGGCTGTTGATGCTGCTGATGCTGCTGATGTTGATGATGTTGAGCGCAAGGAAAAATATATAAATTTTTATTACTTATTTTATTCATTTTATTTATTTTTATGGCATTCCTCTATCTTCTCCATCTGTATGTTTGTGTGAGTCAATGTTCGTTTGTGTGTCTTGTGTGATTGTGCAAAGGAAATCGATTTTGAATATAAAAAAAAAAATGTTTTATTCATAATTCATTTTTACTATTTTTTTTTTTTTTTCTTTTTAGTCAACAATTTTATTAAACTTGTGCATTTTATTATTTTTTGTTTTTTTTTTTTTCATTTTTATTATAATTAATTTTAATAAATTCAAAATTTATTTTCTGTCATTATTTTTTAATTCAGTTTTCTGTTACTTGTAATTTTTTAAATATTAATTTATTTTAATTTATTTATTAAAAGCAAACAACAAAAACACAATTATTATTTATTTATTATTATTTTTAATCTTTTTCATTGCTAACACTTTATTTTTTTTTTTTTGTATTTTAATTATAATTTTAATTCACTTTTTCTTCATTATAATTAAAAATTAATTTTTTTTTTATTACTTTTTGCTTTTGCCTTCTTCTTCTTCTTATTCAATGTTCAATTTATGAGTTTTAATTAAATTTTGCTTGTTGCTCGATGATGGCGTTGATGATGATGATGATCGTCGTGTTGTTGATGATGTTGATGATGATGCACTTTACAACAACAAAAACAATAATAACTTTGGTGGTTTGGTGGTTTCTTCATTTGCTGTTGTTATGTTTTTTCTTTCTTTTTGGACTTTCTTTTCATTCACTTGTTTTTTTTTTTTGTTTTTGTTTGTTTGTTTATGTTTTTGTCACTCGCACGTTTGATTTTCTTTTGCTTTCTTTCTTCCATTCATTCATTCTTTCTTTGCAATTTCTATGCGTATCTCAATAGGAGAGTCTTTATATATAGGTATGTATGAGAGTGTGTGTGTGTGTGTGTGTGTATCTATGTAAGCGACAACACACTTTTCTAATTCGCTTTTTCACGACGAAATTCAAATTCGAACTGATTGTGTTTTGCCATGAATGAAACCTCGAGACCGAACAACCGACCAACAACGTGAGATACAAACGCCAGCAGCGCAGCTGGCTCTGGTCTCTGTTGCTGCTCTGCTGCCATTGTCGCTGCTCAGTTACGCTCTCACGCTCTGCCCTTTTTATTGGTGTGTGTAGCTTGCGTTTTTCCGGCTTTCAATGCAGCGTGTTTCATTTCTCATGCGTTTCGTATGTTGTGAAACAATTGATGTTTCTTAAATGTACACGGCGAATTCGGTTTGTTTATTGTTTTCTTAAGAGAACCAAAAAGGCCGAAACATTTACCAATAAGGAAAATTATAAAGAAAAGAGAGTCAAAAATGATGTTGAGAAGGTTACTTGTTAGTGTATGTCTAAGAACTGATGGACAATTAAGTGTAGTTGTTCTGAAGTAATAATCATTATGAATTACATTTCATTCAATTTTTATGTAGAAAAACATCTATGATCCATGGGACCTCATACACCATGCTTATGAATCTTGATATATCTTTTTGAAGAAATATATTCTAACCGATCTTAAGTTTTTTTCCCAAACTTATTTTTTTTTTTTATTATCAAAAATATACTGAATCGGATCAAACTTTCGCATAAAACATGATTCATTATCAATCTACAACTGACCCTAATCCATAAGAAGCCTTGAGAATATTGAAATCAACCAACGACAAACGACAGAAACGAAAGAAAATCATCAGTAGAAGTTAGAAAGGGAAAGGACTTCTTTCATAAAAGCGAAACTATTAAAAGAGAGAGAGATAGAGAGAGAGAAGGAAACTGTGTATGTGTGTGCGCGAGTGAGTGAGCGATAAAGGAGAGTAAATTAAGAATTTGCAATATTTTTGTTTCTTCTTATTGTGTCTTTGTTTTGCCGGCATATGCAGTCACTGCGAATTCTCCTTTTCGCCATTACAACAAAAGATGACGACGACGACGAAGCTAAAGACACGACGACATCGTAACGGATGCATTGAAACTACATATATGAGTTGTTGTTATTTTAATAGTTATTATTGTTGTTGCTGTTGTTGTCAGCCATTCTTTTGTTGTTTGTGTTCGTTGTTCGTGTCGTTGGTCTTAAGCGAAGCGAACAACTAAGGAACCCAACGATTTCGATACGAATGAAAACCGAATAACAAGCAGAGAAAGAAGTGCTGCAAAAACGAAACAAAAGAAAAACATCAAAAACTAGTAGCAACAACAACAACATCGAAGATGACGAAGAATAAGCAGGGTATTAAAACTTAGCCACGCCTACAATATAGGAATGATGAAGTGAAGAATGATGAGGAGAGGACACGAGACGTGAAGGCGAAAGTTAGGCAACTAAGAGTATGAGTGTTTATACTTAAGATACAGCGCCCCCAAATGGCCCCAACCAACAAAAGACATTGGCTTCACAGCACACACACACACAAACACATTTAAGCTAATAGTAGTTGTGTTGGTTGCGCTCTCACATTGGTCTCTTTTTCCATCTCACTTTGACTTCACAATTATTCCAAACCAAGTATTTTATGCGCTCTTCTATCATGCAAATATACAAAAAAACACAAATAAAAAACAACGCGAAAAAAAAGAGTAAAAAGTTTGCATATTCACAACTCACGAATAAACGAACAACTAACGAACAAACGAGTAACTAGCGAGCAAGCGACGAACAAACATACGAACGACCAAACGAAATTATAAGCGAGCGACCACAATCGACCGAAGTGAGCACTAAAAAAACGAGAAACGAAGCTTTGCAAAAACAACAAGAACATAGTGTAAATGACAGTGGCTGCAGCTACTCATGAGCATGAGTAGTTTTCTGTGTGGGCTAATGTGTATGTGTGTTTGTGTGTGTGTGTGTGTTGATTGTGACGTCACCTTGGTAGGCGGCGCTTTTTCAACGCATTTTTTCATATTTTTATTGTGATTGTTGTTGTTGCTTTTGTTATTCTATGTCAGATACATTTTGCTGTAAATGTTGTTGTTGTTGTTGTTATTATTATTGTTATTGTAATTTTTTGTTGTTGCTGCTAGGAAGGACATTTGATAGGCTTACGAGCGCATGCAATGATGCAATTCAATGAATTCCGATTTTGTTATTGTAACTGCGACTTTCACTCTTCGTATTGTTATTGTTGTTGTTGTTGTTTTTACAATATAATACCACGTGTTTTTCTTACCATTGACATCAAGGATTTGTGCGTAGATACAACAACATCATCAACAACAACAACAATAAGAGTGATAAAACTATTATATAATTTTCTCTTTTATTCATTCACACTCATGATTTGTTTGTTGATGTTGGACATTTATATTTTCATTCTTTCATTCATTTATTTACTTATTCATTTTATTTAATCCTCTTTGTTTTTATACATTTATGTACATACACGTATGTAGATGCAAAGTATCTGATATTGTTTATGTTTAGTGTTGTTATTGCTAGCTTTTCATTGGTGAAATTCTTATATATATAATAAAACTTAACTAAATATATTCATACTATGTACGTACTAAATTTATACCCTTAACCGTGTGCTTTGCTTATCGAAATATATTAATTTTATTCATTTATTTTAAATATGTAATTGTTTTTAATATTATTCTTTCTTTATTGCATTTATATTTTATTATTATCATTTTATTATTAATTTTAAATGTACAGATTAAAATTTAAACAATGATGAGAGCATATGAGGTAGAATATTTGTATTGTTTTACAATAGTATTTACGTTCTCATTGTGAAGATCATTGGAATGTAGTCTTTTGAGATGTCCGCCTAATGGATTTATACAAACTGAGACTTAAAGCAGTAGCAGCTTAGCCATCGGTGGCGGTTTTCTATGAGCATCCCAAAAAACAACAAATGAAATATTAAACGAGCTTATGTGAGATGCATTTTGCTCAGATAATCGATCATATTATCCTAATTTACTTTCCTGTCCTCTTCAGTGCACAATAAAAAGGTTAGTAAGTCGCATTAACTCAACGATGGTCTAGTTCTCTAAAAGCTCTTCTGACAATGTTAGCCCAGCGTATCGGTCCATTTCTCTTGGCATTCGTATTCGGAATCTCCTCCTCTCTGTTAGTTCAACAGAAATGTCCAAGACCTCTCCTTGGTAACAACAACTTTATTTTCACACCGTTTAATGAAAGGCATAGGTAGAATGCACAGCTAATGGATACACCTCATCTCGATGTATTTAGATCAACAATAACCACAAAACTTTGCTAGTGAAAAATATCCTAGAAATTCTAAGAATCCTATTCATATCAACTTATTTCCAATAGTTCTTTAGTTTTAGGTAATTAATATTGCAATATAATTAAGTTTTGTTTTTTTATTTTTTTGATTTTTTTATTGCAATCACAATATACTTGTACTTGAGAATAAGTTCATTTTTATAATTGTCTAAATAAACAGTTAAATAAAACATAAATACAAAAAACAAAAAACGGTGTGTCAGACATCCCAACAAACCCCTTTTTTTTTTCTTTAATAAATCGAGAAGACTAATATTGAATTTGAGATACAACTACTTCCATTTTTCTTCTAATGGTAACCCTGTGCTGCACTCATGTCACCGTGATTTTCAAGAAAGTGATCAAAATGGTTGTGAAGAAAGTGGACTTTGATGCTCATGTTGCATCCAAGTTGCTGGAAGTGAGACAACATCTTTACAATGCGCTCAACGTAATCATCCCCCTTTCTATTATCTAAGAAATTTTGAATAACCCAAACAAACGAATCCCATGCGTTATTTTCAATTTCTGACATTGACCCGCGAATTTGTCGGATATCAAATATGCCCACTTTGAGCCTTTCTGAACTCAGGTTCAAAATGAAACTAAGAAAGAAGGAAGTAGCTGTATCTCAAAAACTGAGCTGCTAAAAAAAAAACTTGGGGCAGATTCGCAATCTGTACCCTTAATTTAACAAAAAACGAGTCTGGAAAAATTTTTATTGTATAGTAAATAAACTGCAAAGTTTCTTTGAAATAAGATAAATCGAATTGAATAAATATATTAAAATTTATTATAATTACAATATATAAATACATATATAGAAGAGAGCTTGAGAAGACAGAGATAGTTTATGAATTCCAGTTATTATATTGTAGTTACTTATCAATTATTTAATTTCTATTATTTTCGAAATTTAAATAATTAATTACAATATATGTATACAGAAACTTTGTTGGGATGTTAACATAAGTCGAAATGCTATCGGAACGATAAAAATACCTGTACTTGCCCTAAAGGAAAGCAAGTTTATACTATGTTATAATAATTGTCACGGTCGACAAACTCAACAAAAACTATTTCCAAGAAATCGGGGATCTTGAATCGCATATGTTCACAATGTCAGCGGGTTGTACCACTGCAATTTACTTAGCAGCTTAAAAACCATAAATGAAACCTAGAAAATGTAGAAAACGCTATATCATTAACAAATAATTAAATAAAAAGATTTGACAACAAGTATGTTTAATAAAAAAGGATCATTTAAAAAAGGAAAAAAAGTGGCAAATAATTTTTTAGTTTTAGTAACAGGGACAAATAAGTTTACAGCCACATTGGAAACCGACTTGGATATCTGCAATATTAAATAATAATAAAAATAAAAACTAAAATTTGTAACTTAAAATGGATTAGAAACAAGAATATCCAACGCAAGCGATCATGGGCAAAGGCCGGTGACCTTTCATAAACGATTTCAAAGCCTAGATTGACGGAAAACAAGGTTATGTTGAGTGTTTGTTGGAATTGGAAAGGAATTGTCTATTATGAGCTGCTAGAACGTTGCGAAATGGTCAATTCGGTCCTCTACTGTGCACAACTCGACAATCCAGAAAGAGCGACCAGAATTGGGCAACAGAATTGCCTTCCATCATGACAGTGCTATGTCACACACATCATTGATGACCCGGAACACATTGACGGAGCTTCCTTGGAAAGTTTTGATGCATCCATCGTATAGCCCGGACCTTGCATCTTCTAACTACCATTTGTTAAATTGAAATTTTCAGTATCATAATTAACTAAAACGACTAAGAACATAACAAGAAAAGACGCCCGAATATCTTTTTAGGTAGAAAATATAAACTCTGGTGAAATTAGAAAAATTATAAATAAAAAACAAATACCCACAATGAGAATTTAATAAAGTTTTCGTCAAATAATTAATGTGTTTGCTGCTGGAACCAACTTCCTATGAAAATTCCTTTACTTTAACATTTATTTATATAATTTATATATATATTTATTTATTAGAACTAAGATTATAATTACAAATTATAACATAGTATTTAATATGAGCAATAGCGACAGAGGCCACCAAGCGGGTATCGAACCCGAGACTCTTGGGATGTCAGCCCAGCGTACTGACTTCTGAGCTAACGAGCCAGTCTTATACTTTAACATATCGTAAAGCAAATAAATATTTTAGAAAGAAAAGAAATATTTTATTGCAGTAAATTATTCAACTTAAGAAATTGAATTATTACAAGTAAATAAATTAATTAGAATGAGTCAACCACAAACCAAGAGAAAATATAACTTCACCTAATTGGTTTGGCTGTAACAAAAACCAGGTTAGCCATATTATGTGGACCCATTTTCCCAGCGGATATTAGCCTTATGTTCGTCTAGGGTCCTTGCCTTGTTGATATAAACTTTAAATTCACAAAATTGGATAGTAATACAACTGACGATATTATGAATCATTAAACAAATTCGAAGCTATTTTTTCTGAAACTAACAAAACTTAATACAAAAATTAGAAACTGTAACTAAGAAATTAAACTGTAACTAAAAAATTGATGTTAATTAATTTTATTTATTTATGTGTGTAGAATTTAATTCTTAATTCTACACATTTCGCCAAACTGCTTAATTTTAGTGAATAATTCTATAACTCAAAGTCTCCATGAGTCAAAATTTTTTGTACATTCTATTGTATTTGTCCACCTCGACAAGTTTTTGTGTAAGTCGTATAAATTATATAGAAAAACGTAACATTAGTCTTAGCAACTTTTAGAAATACTTATATTGGAAATGGGATTATCCTGCTTGAAACGTAATCAAATGCATGAACGCATATTTTTTGGCCTTATTCGAAAAAAAAAAAGAATATCGACGTCATCAACACATTCTTCGAACATAATGGCGACGCGTGCCAAACAAGTGTTTATACAGCTGATCGTGTACGTATAAGAGTCTCCAACACAATAAAAAAAAAACTCAATGTCAACAGGCAGAAAGAAGCCGCACTTATAAATGGTGAAATCTAATCGAAAATTTGACCAAAGCCATTTGAGCCCAGTCTCAACTTTCGAACGAAAGCAAATCATAAAGAAAATCCAAGCCATACTTTTTTCCCTTACTTAAACACCACGTCGCAAAATGAAAAACTCCCATATTTTGTGGAGAAGTATAGTATTATCTCTGCATTTTTTTATTATTGATCCAATTGGTAAAGATTAGGAATTGTTGGTTATCTAATAAAATTTTGTATCAACTAAATCATTTGCAACGAATACGAGGCTCATTCAATAAGTAACGATACAAATCGCTGTAACTATAAAACGATTTTTTGAATCAACAACACAAAACTTTGGCTACTTTTCAACATAGTCCCCGGCAATATTCATACACTCGCCCCATCGTTCTTCTATTTTGTATATACCTCTGCTATAAAACTTATTGGATTGATCTCGGAACTCCTTTCCACCAGATTTTTAATTTTTTCATTGTGTTAAATGTGCCATGAATTAATATCACACCTTTAGTCAAGAGTTTAAGACAATTTCTTTGAATTACAGGATTTAATTTGTTTGTTTGTAATACACATGTTGCCCTAAATTAACGCGTTAATTCGAGATTCTAAGGAGGCACTTGCAATTTCAACCGTTCATCCACTTCGTTGCCCGTCACGAACACTTACACGGTCACTTTTAAACTGTTGTTCCCATTTGTAACCTTTCGAACGGTTCAAACAATTCTTCCCGAGCATTTTCAACATTCCATTCATCATGTAAACAATCAAACATTTTTTTTTTTTCGAAGGAAAGTGACTTAAACTCGTTATGTACTAATCTCAAAAATTCTCTCTATTATTGTATTGAAGTTTTTTTTTTCTTTCCTACAAAATTTATTCTAAATTGATTTAATATTCCTATTTTAATATTATATTTTCTAATTCGAAAGAATTTTTTGTTCGTAAAATTTCAATTCAATAAACTTTTTTAACATTCATTTATCAAAATATTTGTATATTGGATGACTCTTTACATCTTACCTTTACCTTTTACAATTAAAATTACCTTTTTTTTTGCATTAAATTATAAAATTAAAAGATTTATTTTATTTATTTACGGTTTTATTGTAATATATTGATAAGTGGATTTTGAATTTGTTTCCAGAGTTAAAAATGTAATTTTATTACCATCATAAAATTTTATTTTATTTTGTTTTAATTCTTTTTATAAATATCCAATAGTAAACATTAACATAGCAGGCATGTAAATCCGAATTATTTTAGATGACATCTCAAACTGTAGACTTGTAAAGGTATTATACAGAGGATGGTTGATGCCATTCGCTGGTTTAATGCAAACTGTTTTTTTTTTTTGATTTTTTTTTTTTTTTTTTGAAGTGAAACTTCTTTAGCGGCGTTGGGCAAAAATTTGCACTAAAAATATGAGAGAAAAAATACAAATCGTCACGTTTTTTACCCCCTGTATCTCATTAACCGCATTAGGTAGAGACTTAAAATTTTCCCAGAATGTGTATTTCTATTGCCATATGCCCAACAAATACATTTCTGGAAAATCCTTCGGAAAAGTCTCAAAAAAGAGATCATATGTCCACCCACAAAGACATATATACACGGACAGACAGACTGACAGACTCTGAGATGAGTTCTCTCTGTCTGTTTTTAAGAAGTTTCACTTCTATCACTCGTTTTTTTTTTTTAATATATTCATGGTAGTTAATTTGTTAATTGTTGCATTCAATATGGTCATCGTTAAATTAGCGAATGTTTAACCACTTGCAAAATTATGTGACATTAGGACATGATTACTTCAAGTTAAATAGTATGACAAAAGGCCCACACACAACAGCCATAAGCATATACAGCGCCTATAGCAATAACTTATAGTGTCTAAATTTCAGTTTAAGAGTGCCAAAAACAAAAAAGTTTTTCTATTAAGAACCTAAATTTTAATGTTTTAAAACGGTTGTAACTTTCTAAAGTGAATTTTTTTATAGAAATTAACTATTCCAGATTTACAATATAATTTTAAGCCTTCTCTTAATTCAAATGTCACTCCTCTGTTCTCTTCGTCTGTAGACATATTAGCCTGGTAATTGGCTTCGTTTGATCCATATCTCTTTTAGTTTGTTGGAAAAATTGTAAGTATTTTTGAGTCATTTAAAAAAAAACTGTAATTTTCTTTGAGTGACTTAAGAGTATCTATGATGTTGGCTGCATAGATCGACCAGTTACATAAAAAAAATCAATAATCTGATACAATTTGATATTCAAATGATTCCCCCAGTTGTACGAAAAAAAATTATTATTAGCGGCAATCACCAGTTCACCAAGATCGGTGTGCTGCAGCACATTGAAGCCAAGTGTAGCAGGCAAAGGGAGGCGTTTTATTCCAGTCCAGACTAAAACTGCAGCTCTTTTACACGACTGATTGTCATCTGGATTCTTGGCAAGATGAACATCATAACCCGACAATTTGAAGAACGATCGAGATGTAAAGTGAGTCTCGCTTATGAGCATTATGTCAATTTTATGGTTCGAAGTAAAAAGACGTCTAAGCCAATGGCATTCCAAATGCCAATGCGAAGACCTATATGCTGCATTTTTTGGAGACAATTCCAGTCTGGAGCTCCATCATTTTAGTGTAGGATTCCATCATAAGCTCGATTTTAGCTAAAAGATATGCGAACATTCCTCGAAAGCTGCAGGCAATTATGTGGTTGGCACTGATACTTAAATTCATCTGGTTGCACTATATTGCGGGTAATTTGATTTTTAGTTTGAACAAATGGACCGATTTCTGGTGGCTTCTGCGTATGGAAAGTTGGCAGATGTATTTACATTTAGTTGGTATGGTTTGGAAATAAACGGACATGGTTTTAGCTGATTTATTACCTTCGGGCAGCCAGTTCTTGATAAGCAGTACAGCCTTTATAGTTGGCAGTATGGGGCTCATCGCAGTGGACACATTTGGTAGAGAAATCAGGAGATTTTTGGTATGAGGTAGAGGCGTGACTGCCACCACATTTGACACATCTAAAGCTCTTTCGGCAATAATGCTTTGTATGGCCAAATATGGGAGGGGAAATTTCTCCACAGATGGATTATCCACGTGTAGGTCGCAGTCCATTGGCAGGGGAGTGCTTCCAATCGTTGGGTCGCGCTGGTTATTAGATGGTTCCATCCCCGCTTCCGCAGAAATCGTATCCTCATCACCAGAGAGAGAGAAAGGGAAGCTTAATGAAGCGATTGGACCAGTTTGGTGGTACAGTCCGAACAGCGAATGTCCTGGAGGAAGGAGGAAATTAGAAAAGTGCAGGACCAGACTTACATTGAACGGTAATCGAACCCACGACTCTTGGAACGTCAGCCTAGCGCACTAACTTCTATTTTTATTTCTACTAACATACTACACTATTTGTGATTAGATCATTTTTTAGATTACTGAAACTCCCTAGCGATATAATGAGTTGCTTCTTAAAAAATTGCCTTCGTTACAATAGTTTTGTTTTTGATTTAAGTATTTCTAAACTTCATGAGCATTTCAGTTTCATAATAAAATTGCCTCCAAAAATTTTACGTCAAAGAAAGTTGACTTCATTGAATGTCGTTTGCCACAGCCAATCAATCAATTTTCGACAATTGCCACTCGATCTTTAAGTGTCATTTCCTTCATTCACGCATTTTCTCTTTCTCCTATTTTCTTTTTAGCCACTTTTTCAAATGCTGTCCACTCAAAAGCGGAAATGAAACCTGTTTCCGCTTAGATAGGAAGCAAAAAAAAAATTTTAAAAACTAAGTATAAAGAAGAAACTAACTGAAAATGGCTTCCGTCCAATAAGAAACGAACAAGAAAAAGGAAAATTAAGAGGGAAAAACAAACGGGGGGTGGGGTTGTTGTGGCTTATGAGGTCCTAGAGCTGTTAAGTCGCGAGAAAAAAAAATTTCAAAGTGAAATTATTGAAATACACTACAAAACTCGACAAATTGAAAGAACTAAACTCAATCTCATTCTATACTGACTCATCTCACCTCACGACTCTACCGCTATCACAGTCGATGTCAGGGACTCAAACTAACGGAAAAAAAGTTACAAGGAAACAGAAAAGCGCAATGCAAATGTTAAAAAGAATAACACAACACATACATACACCGAACTCAAGCCACAATAAAGGACATCCGCCGCAGCAAAGCAAAAGAGTTAAAAATTGGTGGAAAAGGAAAGTAGTAAAAGAAAAAGATGTGAATGGCAGCTGCGGAAATGGACGATGCCACTAAAATAAAGTAACGCTAAAGGACGATCATTGCGATGGTAACGTAACGTCAACGATGACGACGCGTTGCGTTCAATCTTCTCATATACTTTGAGCAGACTCACATACCATTATTTTTTTCCTTCTTTTCAGCTTTTTTCTTTTTTCATTTGCTTGAGCCGTCACTAAAAACCATTTTCCTTTTCCGCCAATATATGCGAAACTATGTAAAATAAACTAACAAACATAATCGAAGCGAAAAAGCGTCGCTCATTGGGTACAAAAAAATAAATATAAAAGCAGTCAATGATATTGTAAATTTTGTTGGGAGAAGATGACGTTGACGTTCAGGACTACTTCTACAATCAAAATATGGCGTATTAAAAATTACTTCCAACTCAAACTCAACATTTGAAGTCGAATGTTGTTTGTCGATCCATTCATGCTTCGGAGATGAAAGGTTTTTATTATACCATATCTTTACTATTAAGTGTGAGAAAGTTGGCACCCTTTTTCGAGGATTGACAGTCGCTACAACAAAAAACAAGTATCTAATTTTTATGAAGGACACCTTTAAATGGTCAATTTAAATCTTAAAGTGAATCATCAAATAATCCAAATTAAGTTCTTATACTCATACAATAAATACGATAAAATCTATTGCTATTTATAATTTTAGATCAGTTTATAAGAAAAGTACTTATAAAAATCATATTTCATGTTATTTAATAAAGTTCGATAGTCTAACGTAGGGATCGGCATTTGGATTAAAGAACCACTTGAAGAGATCCACTTGAACAGTAGTAACTTGAAATCTAAAATAGATGGGAAGTTGCATTCCGGAAGTAAAATGTGTTTAAAAGCTTACACTTTCATCCACTTCGTTATACACAATACTATATTTCGTAATTTCCAGTACTTTGTTGAATGTATTTCAGGATTGCTATTTCGTCTGACGAAATTACATAAATTAGCAGGAAATTCCAAACAAAAAATATAACATAAGGATAAAAAAACTGAAATTCTGAAATTAGAATCTAAGTTTATAACGGGTGATTTTTTAGCTACTTTTTTTTGCCAACATGGTTTCTAACAGCTGACGCGGTTTACGTGCCTTGTGTTACTGACAAACACGTTCAGTTTGGTCTATAATTTAACCATGAATCGACTTACAAACGAACAGCGTTTACAAATTATTGAATTTTATTATCATAATTCATGCTCAGTAAGGTCAGTTTGGTCGACCTTCTGAGACGGCTACTCAGAATGTTGTGACTAAATTTCGCACCCAATTTACACTATTGGACAATAAACCACCAATACGCATACGTAGAGTGCGGACAGAGGAAAATATCGCAGCAATTGGGCCTCTGTTACTCCACTACGTGGAAGATTTTTCCGCAAGAATCTTGGTTTAATAGCGGACAAAAAAAAGCTGGTTCAAGAACGGACCTTAGAAAAGTTGAAGAAGATCTAACGAAAAATTTTCTTCAACGGTGAAGCTCATTTCTGGTTGAATAGATATGTCAATAAAGAAAACTGCCTAATTTGGTCCGATGAGAAGTCTCAGGCAGGACAAGAGCTGCCAATTCACCCAGAAAAATGTACTGTTTGGTGCGGTTTATGGTCTGGTGGAATCAATGGCCCGTATTTCTTTAAGGATGACGATGGAAACAACGTTACCGTCAATGGTGCCCGCTATCGATCAATGATTTGGAACTCTTTTTTTCCCAAAATACGCGTGCGGAACGTGGTCGACGTATGATTCCAGCAACACCATATAGAACCCGAATCAATGGACCAATTGAGAAATGAGTTCGGTGAGCAGTTTATCTCGCTTTATGGACCGCCTAGATTATGTGATTTAACGCCTCTAGACTATTTTTTGTGGGGCTATGTTAAGGCTCATGTCTACATGTCGACAAGCCTGCAACGATTGACGAACTGGAGGCCAATATTGATCAATTTATTCGTGAGATACCGGCCGATTAGTTTGAGAGATTATGCCAAAATCGGATCCAGCGTATGGCCTATTTGCAGCGCAACCACGGCCAACGTTTACATGAAATTATCTTTAATAAATTAAATTATATCGATCGATCTACCGACTCAAATAAAGATTTCATACATTTTTCTGCAATCTCTTAAAAAATCACCCGTTTTACTTGTATATATCAGTTTTATATTGTTTCTAAGACTATTGAGCTTCATATCATCGTCTAAGGGAGCATTCCTTTGCTCCTTCCATTCTAAGCAAATATTGAATGTAAATATAACCTCGTCTGGTGTAATTTTCTTCGTATTGTCCGTTTCTCATGTTCAGTGTTTCTTCATGTCCAGTGAGAATATTGTCAATACAATCTTCTTCAATTTGTGCCCCGGTCGCCAACTTAGATTCAATAATCCATTACTCGATTTCAAAACGAGAAATTTACTGCAAAGATTCTATTTCATGCAGCAGAGTTCAAATAGATATATAAAAAACAAAAATGTTGCAAGTGTTGAATAAAAATTTTCCGAATCTCGCAAGTACTGCAAGAACCGCGTTAGTATATTTATTTGCACAATATCTTAACAAAATGATCGCATAAGACTTATTGCGTTTTAATTGAATCAGCGATTGCAAAAGAAAGAAAATCCTGAACAGATGACTATGCAGTGCATCTATTGGAGGAGTGCGCTCTATCTTCAAATCTAGGCAATCAGCGTACGAGGATGATTACTAATGATTCATAATAGCCGATGCAGAATTAGAGGGAGGTTTGTTTTTCCAAAACAAAGATATAAATTTAAAAAAAATGTAAGTTTTCTTGATAAGTATATTTTTTGCAGACATGCATGCATGGGGACATGCAAAAATTACTAAAAACATAATTGTTTTATTTCAATTATAAAAAAATTATTTGCTTTGGATTGTTGAATTTAATAAAATTGTTGAATTTAATAAATACAGTATTATAAGTACTAAAACAAATTTATTACAAGATTCACCACTCTTCGAGTGTTTGATTAAATTTAAAATCCATTAGCGAATCAAAGAAATGCAATGGTACAATTACAACAAGAATAGTACTTAGCAACCATAACAAAAAGACCGATATGCAGAGTCAAATCTCAGTTTACGCATATACTCCAATACAATAACATACGAGTACATAGGATAGTAGGTATCGCTATCGATATGCGTGGAACATCAATATGTCGCCAGCGACAAATCTATAGCAGCTTCCTCGTGGTACACATGAGACTACGGGCTACGTAGAATGGTGGCAACCACTTCTACAATTGTAAAAGAATATATTGTACGTTGGTTATAAGTAAACGCGACAATACCGAGCGAGACCAATGCAATGCACAGTAGCTAAAAATATCCAAAAAAAAAAAAAAAAATAGGCTCAGTGCGAGTCAAACTTGCACACGGAGGGTTCCGTACCAAATTGGGGTTTGTATGGGAGGTACCCGCTAGTGGTTCAATTTTCCAATAAATGTACAGCATCTATATCAAAAACTTATAGTGTCTAAATTTCAGTTCAATAGTGCAAAACCAAAAAAAAATCTAATAAGAACATACATTTTAACGGGGTCTTGTATAGGAGGTACAGAGGGTAGTTAGTGGTCCAATCACACTGAAATTTCGAGACTATAACTTTCTAATCCATTTTCACCAACCTTAGTAGAGTTCCGTTAAGTACCCTTTGGGTCCGGCACCCTAAAAAACAGATGAAGAACTGGATGACTTGGCTAAGAGAAAGAAGATAGAGAAAAATTACATGAAGCAAACATTAGATTACTTGCTTGCTGCAACTCGTTGTTTATTTCTATTGTTCATGTCATTGTTTTTGTTTTCGATCTTAGTGTTGTTGCTGATGCTGTTGCAAGGCCTTGTAATGCCTGCTCTTGGCATAAAACGACGGGGCCTTCATCGTCTCTAACTTTTGCTGAAATTGTTTCAAACAAAAGCTTCTAATGATTTTTCGCCATGTTTTTTGTAGGCCTTTCATAACAACAACAAAACAACAAAACAACAAGGCAACACTGGCAACCCCACCGGTCAGGCTCAGGCCCATCCTGATACTTCCTCACATAAAAGCTGATGTTGTTCTTCTTCTACTTTTTCTCCTTCTTGTCGATGTTGTTGCTGGTCATTGTTCGTGGCAACATTCAAATCGCAACGTTGCCATCGTTGTCGTCATCATCATCATCATCATGGTCATCACCACACTAAAAACGCACAGGCACCACAATGCTTCGCATGCATATTCCTCGATTACTTGACTCCTCGATTCCAAGTGCTGCGAGTCTGAGACGACCGGGTCAGTGTTTGAGGCTTAATACAAGTTGAAGCAGCGGCAGAGTTTAAAAGGAGTTGGACCTCGCTTGGCTGGTCAGACGGAAATGAAAAACGAAAGAATTGCTACTGCGGCGGCTTAGCATCCTCTATTTGGTATTGGTATTGTTGTCAGTCGCTGCATCACCGCACCCAAGCACCGAAGCACCTAAGAAGCATTGTCAGTGTTGGTGGCAGGGCCACCATGTGCCCACCATCACCGGCACCACATGTCGTGGTAGCGCGCTTCGTTGTTGGACTAAAAAGCAAATAAATTCAACCGACTCTCAGTGGTTAGAGTCAATTTACTGTGTGCTCCAACTTAAGCTGCCATCTCCTGATGATACAGCTTGGTATGAGGTCTTAGCTTTCTTGCATATCTACAAATACTTACGTATATATGTATATGTAGTACGTAGATACCGATACAGGGTATATTTACTAGCAGAAGCAATGATTTCTATGAGTCGTACAAAATGGAATAAAATACCAAGTCATTTACAACGAGTTGAATCACACACTTTGATTTCATCTCCAATCACATTTTCTATTATTGCATAAGAGCAACCAAAACAAATCAAAAACTAAGCACAAAATGGTTATCTTTTTCGCGTACTAACACCAAAGTCGTCCTCCCACCAAACTAATGCTGCCATACAAAAACACAATAAAAGAAAAAAAATCTGGAAAAAAAGAGTGCAAAATGCGTTCGTTTTAAGCCGAAATATCATTTTATATTTTTGTTCTAAGTCTGGTAAAAGACTACAACTTTTCCCATAAGCGAATAAAGTATAAGGAAAACAACGCGTTTCCGTTGCATTGGTGGACTTTACAGTTCAAGAGATCACATTAGAATCCTATTCTGGCTAAGGTCGACTACCGAAAATTTTACCAGCCTATCTACTTCAGATACTTTGCTGTTCTTATTGCAGTTTACTTTACCACTATTTTGTGTTAGTATCTGCAACACAAGTTTTTTTTATTGTTACTTTGTGGCAGAGTCACTTAGTTGGTTTCTCCAGAAACCATCAAAATGTTTCTGTCAATTTCTTGTATGTGTTAAATGAATAAGATTTCGTTTCAGTAAGATTGGCGCTAAAAATTTATACAAAAGTCATGAGAAAATGATTCTGTACTCATTAAAAAGAACATAGTGTATCTGTTGATTTTGATACTTGTATTAGCTAATCACATTAACAGCTTCATCCTTATGTCATGCACCAATTAATGTCAAACAGAAAAGTAGGCACAATAGAAAATAGAAAATGAATAAACAAACAAAATAAATATTCTTTACTTTGGTAAAATTAATTAATTAAAATTTTTTTAGCGAAAAATAAGATACTAAGTTAGATAAAAACTCAAATTCAGTGCTAACCTTCATTAACTTGAAAGTTCTATTGCTCTAACCCATGATCCGTAGAAAGTCAAAATTTTCACAGATTGTGTACTTCTTATGGGCCTGCAGCAGCAAATAATAAAAATAAAATAATTGGGGTCCTCACGAGATTGCATAAACCGTATAAACTAAGTGACAGTTAGTCTATATAAAAAAAAATTGAACATTTGCTTAAAATTGTGCGACGAATGAGTTGCCACATTGGTCGAAATGGTGAGACACCAAAAATGTGCAATAATAATAAGTCATTTATTGCCATTTCTGTAGTTAATTTAAATAATTTGTCTTTTTCGCTCGTTTTCGGCATTTATTTTTTAGTTACATTGGCAGTTGTGTTTGCGAGAACAGCTGATTGTATCTATTTATACATTGCCACCTGTTTCGATACCATCATGAGTTTGTATAAATTGCGGCTGTTTTTGCAAACTCGTGAGGACCCAGAATGTTAAAAATTTGAATTTGCACTGCGCACAGTTTGCACAGCATAATAACGGCGCTCTTTTGTTCACAGGTTGTTCGCATTGGAAGGGAAGTCGTTTTAATTATGTCCACCTTTCTATCTGTTTGAGCGTCGTATATCATTTATGAAAAATAATATAGAATTCTTTTGAATTATTGAAACGAAAATTCTTCAGCGGCATTGGACAAAAATGTATACCAAAAATTTGAGTGAAAAATACAAATCGTCACGTTTTATTGGTTTCTGTATCTCATG
Source organism: Amiota minor (assembly GCA_037043295.1). Classification (NCBI taxonomy): domain Eukaryota; kingdom Metazoa; phylum Arthropoda; class Insecta; order Diptera; family Drosophilidae; genus Amiota; species Amiota minor. Next base: position 103,344 of record JBAMAW010001644.1, read on the forward strand.
AACCGCACTAGGTAGAGAGAAACAAAATGTGACTGAAACTCTTTGACTTACGAGCAAGATGAAATGAAAATACAATTGATGCGATCTTCTCGAGGTTTCTAGATTTAAAATCAATAATCATATTTTAGTTATCATCGACCACCTATATTTCATAAATTGAAATTTAGTACTGAAAATTTGCATCAAATGTTCATTAATGCATTTTTCGTAGTAACATAGCATAGATGTAAAACACCATCAAGGGCTCCTGAGTGTCAAGCGCACTCCCAATTTTTTTTTTATTTGTTTTTCTACCATCTAGTAATTAGATGTTAAAACTATTTTAATGTTTTAGTGAAATTAAGAAATTAATTTATCATTATATTTAGCCCTTCTAAACTGCTTCTGCTCTCAATCATAGATTATTTTTTACCTTTTACTTTAATCTCTTATGAATTCTTATTTGCTTTTTATTTTATTTATAAATAAAAATGATCTTTTTTTTTAACAAATTTAACTTTTCCATCTACATAATCGATTCAAATTTTTGAAAACTTGGATGAATTGCATTTACATCTGTTATTTTTTTTTTTTTTTTTTTGTTTTTAGTTTACAGAGAATTAATGACACATTAAATTGAAATTTATGATTTAAATGAAAAATTTTAAGGATATTATTTTTTTTTTTCTGGTGATCGGGGTTGTATTCTTTGCTGTTTGAAGATGTCAATGGGTCACGATACTGCTTTTCTCGTGGCGACTTTTCAACAAAAGTTATCACGTCATATGAATTGTTATTTCTGTTTTTTTTTTTTATTATTTATAAATAAAGGTGATTTTTTAAACTTTTTCATCTACATAATCGATTTAAATTGTTAAAAGTTGTATGTGTTCGTTTTAAATCTGTTTTTTTTTTTTTGTTTACAAAGAAATAATGATAAATTACATAGAAATTTATGATATGGTTTTTTTTTTACTTTTTAATTTTTTTTTTTTTCGGTTTTGTGAGTCTGTAGAAATTCATTTGGTCCAAACAAGTCTCATGGCAACTATGCAACAGAAGTTATATGAATTGTTATTACCTTTTTTTTTATAAATATTTTTTTTTTAACAACTTAAACTTTTCTATCTACATAATCAATTGAAATCGGATGATATGTAGGTGTTTTTTCTTCCAATCTGTTTGTTTATACTCTTCACGGGAGTGAATAGTATTATTAGTTTGTAACAGTTTGAACAATACATTTAATAAGATCTAGTAGGGAGGTCGATAGGATGCAATCTTCTCAGCCGCCTCGGCATTGTGACCCCTCGCTTTTTGCGTCTCTTTAAAAGGCGCCTGGCTAGTACGTTTGGATGATTTACCAACCAAACAATATAGTCCTTGGCCTGACGATTCATCACCGTTCTCGAGGTCCGCTGTGCGCATAAACTATGGGGTCCCAGAAATCATGCGCAGTGTATTGTCCTGCAGTACACTGACCTTGACGATATTTGATTTTGCTGCTATACCGTAGTAAGCCAAGTAGGAGCATTGCTTTGTATTCCTGCTATTTAGGAGCGAACGCAACCCGGACAAACATCCGGTCGTAAGGTGTACGTCATATTGGCACATTTCATTTCGTTAACGCCAATGTTCCATCTTCTTGTCCAAAATTCAAAACTATGCACATATTGTTGCAGATTGACCCTGGCTTCGTAATTGCACCTGTTTTTGGAGAAAATTGCCGTATCAGCAAACGTGGCGATGATTAAATCCTCAGGATCCTCTAACGGTAGTTTTGAGCCATTGGGCGTACCATGCGTGAACAGGGTATAGAGTGTCGGCCCCAAAACGCAACCCTTTGGAACACCTGCGCGAATAGCCTCGATACTAGACTCCACACCATCCTGTTATTGAGGTAGCTGCATACTATTAACTATAGTTGAGGTGGTAATATACTCTTCAGTTTACTGAGCAACCCGTCATGCCAAACTCTATCGAAAGCCTGCTTGATGTCGAGATACGCTGCCACGACGTACTCCTTGGCCTCAAAAATAGATATAATGCAAATTTTTGCTGATCAAGCATATATATCCTTTATGGGGTCTCAAATGACTCCTTCTGTCTGTGACAAGCTTATAGCACATTCCACTGCGTGAAGATAAGAAAAATTAAATATTTTTACATTTATAAACTTCTATTTGATAACAGCAGTGATTTCAGGAATCATTATTTCAAGCTATCACTAGAACTGTTACATACAATTATTTATACTATGATCCGGATGATGATGATGATCAGCTTAAAAACTTATCTCATGGTGCTTGTAGTAAGTAAACTTGTCCAAACTTGTAGCTTACAATTAACCTTGACATCTCAATATAGGGACGGTAACGGATACATGCCTTTGCGTTTAAGGGATCAAAGTTTTTCGAGCAAACATATTCATTGTTGATTTAAAATAATGTGTTTCAAGTTGGCTACTGATTTTAACCACACTAATTAAAGCAACGTTGAATTAATGAATTAAATGATAAAACAAACTGTTCAGTACTTCATTGTTATAATTTGTAAAATATGAGTGCAAAAAATAATATGCTCTCTACAGATTTTGGTCCAAGTCGGTTTCTCTTTTCGGTTATTGCGTTTCCAGCCAATCCTCGTTCAGCAGTTGCACTACTAGCAGATATTGAATGAACTTGCAGTTGCACTTTAGATAAGTATGGATACAACTTTTCATTTGATTTCCAACATTTGAATAACAGCTTTACCATCCAGGTATTGGTGTGAAAATCGTTTAGCCTATTATGAGAAAGTTGTATTTACTTATTACCATACTTGTTCCAAATTGTGTTGCGAAACGCCATCTGTGTTAAGTTAGCATAATTGACCTTGATATACTCAATAAGCCCTTAATATACATACTTTAATACAAATGTAGTCATGAGGAACACATTATTAAAGGCATTGTCAACATAATCATTTGGATCATTACCATCATGAGAAATCAAAACTGAGTAAACTCGAAAACACTTAACTTTATGAGTTTTCCTTCTTCCTTTTCGTCCATCTGTCTGCCAGTCTGTCTTTCCATCATTCTATGCCTGATTGTGAGTTGGCGCCCAACAAGTGTCTAAAGCCATAATCCGTTTGTTCTAACATAAAAATAAATCTGAAAGCGCAGCTCATCTTTACCAAAGCCTTACAAATACATGATATCAAACAATAAAATGGATAAAAAAAAGGTTCATTCGTTGTTCGACATTTGTATCCCACAGCACAACCAGCATTATTCTTTCTTGCATGCTCCTTTCTATTCTTTATATTTTCATACTTGGCTGCTGGTTTTTATATAAATATTTTTTTATGTTCACCACAATGAAATCCAACGAGCAGAAACCAAAAGCATGCCAGAGCTCATACCATTTCCCAGTCTCAATTTACACGCGCGACATTCAACGCTCACTCAGCACATTATTTGCTTGAGTCCTTAGAATAAATTCCTTTTTAAATATATATATAGTATATATATATATACGTTTAAAAATATATTGTAGAAACTCTTTGCATATGAGTAGCGATACCATACATTTCTGGCGTTCCTGGCTAGAGGCTGACATCATAGTGTCAGTGTGTCGCTGTACTTGGCTTGCCTGCTTAGTGCGATCCTTACGTGCCAGGATAAGCCAACTGTGGCATGCCTTTTGGGTGTTGAAACATTGTCGACACTTGTTCACTTCATCGTTTTCATCTTCATCTCGGCGCCAGGGAAATCCACAGTTGTTCTGACAATGTTCTGCTTAAGTGTTATTCGTCTATGTTTATTCGAATGGGTTTGTGAGTATGTTTGGGCACATGTGCGAATTAAATGTGCCGTAAAGGATCCCAATTTTCCGGTCACTTAACCGAAAACCGAGAATGTGCCACAGTATTTTCCCTGCATGAGTATTTTTCTATTTGTTTCCTTTTATTTTATTGTTGGTGTATCTTAGCAAGCGTTTGTATTTTTCCAACAGATTTCCCGAAACCAAGTGCTTTAGGTTTTTAGTTGAAGCTCAAGGATTTATTTTTGTATTGTTGAAACGCATTGCTTTGTATTGTAGTATGTACAATGTACATACATATTGTATATCCTAAAACAGAGTGAGAATTAATTGTTTTTAATTGCAGCACGGGGAAAAAATATAATATTTATCCTTTATTTTACCACATTCATAATCCCTCTACAAAAACTTAAGTAAATAAGCTAAGAAGCTTACACATCTTTCATAGCCGCTCTGATGAACATGCATGAATGTTATAGAAATAATTAAAGTAACTACATGGTTTCTGTATCGTAATCCTATTTGGGGAACAAAGGTATCAATTGTGTCCATTTTATTAAGTTTTATAAAGGTTTTATTCTAACATACAAATTTTGAAATATATAGTTTTATTGGAACTACATCTCCCAGTCGTTGGAGAACTTTGATTGAATTGTATTATGTATATAAGGCGTTACGATAAAGTCGATTCTATTCATCAATATGTTTTCATATACAAAATTCCTTTGGAATACGTATTCATGTAAAGGAAAAAAAATATAAAATTTTTGTTAACTTAATTTTGAAGTGTTATAACTTTTAAACGGTTCGTTGTATCTGGAAACACTATATATTTTTGATACTCTTCACGCAGCCTTCCTCAAAGCAAATGGAAGCTTCATAAGCAGTAGCAAAGCTTGGATTGATTGCAAAGAAGGTGATGCTGTGTATGTGTGTAGGATTGGAAGAGTTTCACCCATCATGAGCTACTACCATCTGGACAACGATTGATTCGAATGTATTCAGCCAACAATTAATGCGGTTGGACAAGCAATTGAGAAAAAGCGGCCAGAATTAATCATGGCACCGCTGGACTACACACATTTTTGACGACCCGGTAAAAAAAAGATCTTGGTTGGGAAGTTTTAGTGTATCCTGACATTACACTGTCTAATTTTTATTTATTCCGATCTTTGTAAAAAAAATATTCTAGTCCCTCCAAAATTTTTAATATGAAATCATCGACAACTTAATCGAGCAGAAAAAAAAAGAAGAAGGTCATCGGTTTAAGTTGTAGTTTACGTTGAGGAGCCGCATCTGCCTTTGTCCGTTTTGATTGCCTTAACGACTCCTAATTTGCTCTGAGCCGTCTTCTGCCACCCTCAAAGCATCTAGCGTCCACAACATATAGGAACATGTATTCTAGAAGAATTTTTAAATGTAAGTTAAAGAAGCTGTAATGAAATAATATAGATGTAATGGCGAGCGGACAAATTAGCATAAAGAAACGAGAAATTACAACAGATGAAATACGGTATAAGGACCGCATTAGAAAACAACAACTAAGTACAACATTTATCGAACATAAAACATGTACGATTGTTCAGCTAACCTCCTTTAGCTTCCCTATTATAATTACTGATTACTTTGATTACTTCTGTTAGGAGAACTCACAAAAGCACATAATGTTGTACAAAAATACAAGTATTACAAAAATGAATAGTAATTGCAAATCCAAGCCGCAGAAGCACACAGTTATTTTATTTTGGTAATACTATGTTTAATTTGTACACAAAATTTGCACGTATTTTTTAAACGTTTGCTGTTTGTGTGGCGCCCTTTTATGCGTTGTTTTTTGAGATCTCTTTTTGTGTAGGTTCATTATGTACATATGTATGTCATACAAGTAATGCTATTTTCACAGTCAGCTGACCTCTGTGCTGCGAAGAATCCTGAGCGAACACCGTGTTATTTAACAACAACCACATGGGAAATACTTTTGGATGTGTGTTTTCCTGGAACACAGCTGATCCCAGAAAGCTGTGACAAATTTGCTGCAAAATCAGCGTAGGGTTGCGCTGTATAATATCCATCCATGGTGATGTTTTCTAGGTGAAATGGGATTATCTTAATCTTTTTTCTTTCAGCGCCAAAAGTAATCAACTGATCATGATCATAATAAATTTCAAATTGTATATTTTCTTTTGCTAAAATTATATAAAATGCTTATCAAGAATGGAAAAATCGGCCAAGTGCTAGTCAGACTCGTACGCGGAGGGTACCGTACCAGATTGGGGTTTGTATCGAAGGTACTCCCCCTAGTGGTCCGATTTTACTGATTCCAACAAATGTACCGCACCTATATTAAACACTTATTGTGTCTAAATTTCTGTTCATTAGTGAAAAGAAATAAAAAAGGTTTTCTATTCCAATAGATATATATCGCGTATATCAAACTAATATTGTCTACTTTCTGTCGACATGACAAAAAACAAAAAAATTTTTTTAATAAGAACCGGAATTTTATTGGGGGCTTGTATGGGTGGTGGCTGGGTAATGGTCTGCGGTTATTTTTCTGGCAACTTAATCGGTCCAATTCATCAAATAATTGATATAATGGACCGGTTTATGTACAAAGACATTCTGCAGAGCTCCATGCTCCCTCATGCGGAGGAAGAAATGCCGTTCTGTTTAGAACACACAGAACACAATCACTGAGGCCGCAAAACCAAAACACAATAATTTTAACTCACTGTGGAAACAGTATAAGACAGTTTTTTAAATAAAGTTTTTTATTGATCTTTAAATCAAGTAGTTGAATGTTCTGTTGTACGAACTTCAATAACACGTTTTCGTCATATAAATGGTACTTTTAAATGTGCTAATGACTCGATGAGATTGATGTTTTCGATTTTTTAAAGGCTTGTACAGATGCGAGAAAGTATACCGTCGTAATTTTGCCAATTTACAGTGAGATGCTCTGTCTAGTACTCATCAAGAACAGCATCAGTGAAAATGATGTATTGCAGTTTTGCACAGATCACAATCTAATTGCCGACTAGAAGATACCACATTTTATTCCATGTAACACAGATCCCATAAATCTCTACAATATGTCGTACTTGGAAAAATCTACTGGAATCGAACCTGCAGTTCGATTTTTGATAGAAACTCGTTTGATGGGAAAAGTGGCTCGTGGACATAATGACTGCGATTAATATGCAAAAAATTATTGTATTTATATAAAACACCAACCCAATTATCAATATAGGTAGACCTACAATACTACTTATTTATATCATTGACATAGAAAACCCTTCAAAAAGTCAATTAGAAAAACATTTACAATAAAAATGACGTCAATTTGTTTAACTCAGAACTAACTTACCTAAATACCATTCAGACTAATTGTCCAATTTAAAGGATATTAATTTCATTAAAAAATTTGAAATCTTTCTTGTTTACTCCTATTTAAATAAAATTATTGTAATTCCCACCAACTTATCATGCCTCAGCACAAGCACAGCTCATATGACAATTTAATCGCTGACATAATGACATATTTTTCACACTTGCCTCTTATGGGTTTAGGTCGTACACCGATTTCAGGCCGGAAGAAGAAACTCGTGGACGAAATGTTATCCTTTGCGGTTAACTTTATTATGCAAACAAGTACCGCCACATGGTAAAAAAAAAGGTTATCTTAGTCAGTGTATGTTTTTAATATAAACAAAGTATAACAAATTAACAAGGACATGTCGAAAAATTATCTCAGCATGGCTAGAAGAGACACTGAACCGGACAGAGGATAGCGACGACATAATGGCATGAAAAGACAATGAAATATGTTACATATGTTCGGAAGAACAGAAGAGAGTTGGGACATTAAGAATGATGATGATGATGATGATGGCGATGATGATCTGTGAAATTGTTTTCATTTTATTATGTTAACACAAAGGACAGCAGGCGATGGATAAAAAAGACATTTTTATATAAATTTATATTGTATATATAAAAATGTGCGCTCGTTGCCCGTTTTTTGTTACCAATATCTTTGCTACTTATGAGACAGCATACAATTGTTGTGACTTCATTTCAGTGTGTGTATGTAAGCAAAGGGATCATCAGGACTTCTAAACTTACAAGTGAGTGTGTGTTCCTCGCAACATATGTGGTAAGGTTTAGACACTGAATAACGATGAGGACGACTACGACGATACAAGTATTATAGGACAAAAGTGTGCGCTGCTAATTACGTCTGGAAGTGTTGACCAACCGCAATGGCAAGGACTAAACATACTCAACCATCTTAATACATCCCAACGAAAAGTAAACTAGCTAACCGAGCAGACAAGCTACCCAACAAGTCAAATGAAACCTTAGTGCGGGCGCGCACTTGGTGTGTCATGCAAATGTCCTGCAACTTTGACTGTGCGTCCTGCCGGCGACCATATCCAACGAACCGTAATGAGGATGATGACCAACCATCATTCCATTACTCCTTTGTCCCGTGTCTGCGTGTGTGTTTGTTTGTGGACGGATATGCCCAGTTAATTAGCAAATTAAATTGAGTAAAGTGGTTTACCGCTTTGGCCTTGTCGTCCTTGTTCAGGGCCACTTGTGCCGGAAGTGTTTGTAAAATAATTTATAGTAAATATATTTAGCAAAGTGTGACATATTAAATATGGACGGACACTAAGTGTGCTCCACACTAAAACCAAGCACTTAGTACTCGAGCTCGTCATACTACTCATCAAGATTGACAGACAAATGAAAGCTTACAGCAGATCAGCAGCAACCAACATCAGCAGAAGCAACTTGAACATAATTTCATTGCATCGTCAAAGTTTTGTAATGACGTAACACAAGGATAGAGAAACCCAGTTACCCACCCTGGTAATGACAACTCGCCCGTACATCACCCACACAGCATATGTATAAGGCCTGATCAGTTTCCATTTTCTCAACAATAACAATGCATTTAGGTAGTGGTGATGGTACTGCTACTCTTACTCAGTCGTTCATTAAACTTTCTGTACACCAGTAGCATTGTATGATTGATTTATAGGCAATGCATTGAACGTCATTGCTCATACGTACTATAAGCCCAATGCCTCACCCAACTGGAATCTACAATACTAGTAGTATATGCATGTACTATATAGTATTTTTCTTGAGTGTTTCTCGCATTTCGATTTATTTTCTAGCTTGAGTCTTGCACACACCCATTTTTCTGGTCTTTTCTTTACTCTTTGATAGTTTTCTCACAGCTCAAGTGAATGAATGGGTTGATATGAGGTTGGGTGAAATGAGGTGATGTTAGTTGTGTGTGTCCATGACTTTAGCTCTCTTTTTGTTCGATGTGTTGCATACTTTTCGAGCGCCTACACATATTACTCAAACTTAGATAGATAGATAGATAGATGGATAGATATTTGGACGGATGAACGGAGGAATATACATCTTCTTGTAGCAATACTACTATATACAAATGTATGTACTTAACATGAGCACACTACACTACAACAAAGTTGTTGTCCTCTGTCTGGAGCCTTGGTAGGCTCTATGTGCGTGATTCGTCTGATTATATGTTCCTTTTACGAAAGGCGGAGCCTATAGTATTCTTTGCACGCCTTTTTTCTTGTTCTTTCGATTCTTAGAGATGATTTTTGTTATTTGTTGCCATTGCTGCGTGTCTTTTATATATACTTACTTTCTATTGTATACATATATGACGTTAGTGTAATTCCACATATTTTTTTGTTATTTGCGCGATTCTCTTGATTTTTTTCGATTTATATATGCATACATCCATCGAAAGGGATTCTTTTTTAAAATAGAATTTGCTTCTATTTACGCCTTACACGCCTTTTCGATATATGTCTGTATATATCAACTACATATATAAAGAAATCCCTGTGATTAATTATAATGGAAATACATTTGTCTTGGATTTTGAGTGATATATTCAGTGTTGTTCCAACTATTTTTGTTTTGTGTACTCGTATTCGTGGGCATGTTGTTGTCATGACTTCTCGTATTTCTCAAATGCTTCGCAATGAAGGTATGTATTTGATTTCATCTCGTCAAGATTATTTATTCAGAGGGTTTCTAAAGATGGTACGAATTCAATTTAATGAAAAATATTTTCAATAAAGCATTATGTAGCTAGCAACATTATTGATTCAAATTTTGATAATAAATATTAATTCTAAGAAATTACTCTTCTTAAGGAATAATTTGTCTTCAAGAAGTTTAATTATGATACAATATGTTTATCTAAGATATTTCATACACAGTCGACTGATTAACGAGCCTAATGATCAGTTAATTTTCAAATTAAATTTAATTGATAACTTCTTCTAATTGTTCAAATCAAACTTAAAAACCATTTTATTACTTCACCTTGCTTTCACAGCTACATAAAAAAATCATACTCTTTCTAATGGAGATTTTACGCCACAAGCAAGACAACAAAACCAGGATGTGTTGAGCTAAAACTTGTCTCTAGAATTTCAATTCGGCAATTTTAATGTTGAAGATGCACCGCGCTCTGAAAGGCCAATTTAAGCTGATAAAACAAAAAAAAAAAATCATTACTTGGTGCAAACCGGCGAATAACAACTCGTGAGATCGCGGAGAGATTAAATTTATCGAATTTGACCATACATGTTCATTATATAGGTGCACTATTTGGTTTTGTCGTAAAACTAGGCATAAGCGATCCCATGTTCTTACGGAAAGAAATTTGTATCGTCTCGTTATCGTCTGCGATTTGCTTCTCAATCGTCAAGAAAATGATCCATTTTGAAGCGCCTTATCACTGGGTAAGAGAAATTGGTTGTCTACAACAATGTTAAACGGAAGAGATCATGGAATAAAAACGATGAACGGGGACAAAGCATTACGAAAGCCAATGTTCATCAAAAAAAAAAAAAGATGCTGCTATCTATTATTTTTTATTATAATTATTTATTTATTTATTGTATTGTAGAAAACTTAATTTTACAATACAATATTATTATTATTATCAATTTTTGATAACCATTAAGTCGGGGGCTGAATTTTCTTTCCTGTTTTAGTCATTCAAAAAAAAAAAAAAAACGGTGGGATTTGCAAGGAATTGGGTTTTTTTTTTTTTGTGTTGAGTTTTAACCGAACAATCATCATCGATCTGACAAAATTGGAGGCAACAATAGAAAGAAATATGATATTTACTTAAATTAATTTTTTTAATTTTGCTTTAAGTTTTTTTGTTTAAATCTTTGCTTTAAACATAAGCTAATGTAATTTATAAAATCTTTATAAATGATATCTCTAAAAAGAAAGATACCTTAAAAGGCTTGGATATTTGGGTTTTCACCTGACTAAGCGGATTAATATTTGTGAATCATTGCTCCAACGTAACGAAGAAAATGATCAATTTTTAAAGCGAATCATAAAGGGTGATGAAAAATGTTAAATAACTTGAATCGAAAACGATCATTGAGCGTGAAAGATGAACTGCCTCTAACCACATCAAAGGGTGATATTCATTAGAGGAAAGTTATGCTGTCCGTTTGGTAGGATTGGGCAGGTATCGTTCACATTGAGCTGCTGCGACGGAAAGAAACCATCAATTAGGATGTGTACTGTCGTCAGCTATTCGAATTGAGCAATAAAATCAAAAAGAAGCACCCCGGCCTAGCCAATCGGAAAGGCGTCATTTCTTACCATGAGAACGCACATCCACTATATAGCCCCGACCTTGCACCATCAGGTTTCAATTTATTTCGCTCTCTCCAAAACTTTTTGATTGGTGAAATATTCGAATCTGATAAGACAGTCAAAAACCACTTGTCTCACAATATATCTTAATCTATTCTTAATACTTAATCAGGTTGTAGCCAAAATCTTTTAATTATTGTGGCAATATTCTTAAAGAAAACACATTTATAAATGCTTATGCTATCTTTAATTAAGGAGTGTAGCCATTCGATCACATTATCAATATTTATTTTACTATCTGTTTTAATGGACAACATGGAAAGATTGGTAAGTCGCGCGTTGCTCATTGTGGGCTTTAAGTAAGATTTTCCCAGGTTTAAATTTCAGAAACTTCTAGATAGTCCATTGGACCTCTTCTTAGGAAGATGTTATGGAGCACTCCACCTTACCTCTTCTAATCTTTTGATTGATACACCTACGATTTTTATTAGAATTCCATTGGTATGTGGATTACGAAAAGTAGAAATAAACTCTTTCTACTGTTCCGAAAAGGATTACACTTGCTATGGTTGCAGCGTTGTCAAGTTGACACTCTCCAGCTGCGTCAAGATATTTTCAGTAACTTCCAGTGCAGTCTTTCCAGCAGTAGGGAAAAAACATGGAAATGATTCCTTCACTTCAACTTAATCGCTTTTGACATTTCTATTTTTTAATTTGTTTATTAAGGGAAAAAACCTTATAAATTTGTTAAATTATATGAAAGTCGAGCTTAGCACTCTTCTACCTGTTACTTCTGTTTCCTTTAAGATAAAAAAAACATAAACTAGGCCTAAAAAGTATTATCTAATTATTATTACACATATGTCTATGTCTTACTACTACATGGTATGAGATCGTCACCATAAGTTTATTTTTTGGCTTCCTTTAAGTCTCTAAAAGACGTACTTATTTAAAATCTCAGTCCATTGTTTGACCGGAAATAGTCTATATTTATATTTTTGTTGTTTGTTCTTCTGTACTTGTGGTATGATATGATCAAGCAGCAACAATGGAATGGAGGTGTGATTGTAGCTACTTAATGTCATCTATCAACCGGATTACTTTACTATGTACAATAATTATACCATAAGTAGTCTCTCAATTTTAAATATTTCCCTTTTTGATTTCAACCAAAAATTTACTTTAAAATAAAGAAAATATTTTATTGTTTGGGTACAAGCGATGGAGATAAAAATCAACAAGAGACATTGTAAAATTCTTGTCTTTTTTATAAAAAATGGAGTCAACTTCAAAATGTGAAATTTGGAAAAATGTAAGAGAAACAGAAACACTAACAAACCCTTCGTCGATAGATGAGGCCAATACTTTTGCCCCCAACTCCCCACTTCCCCCAACATAGTTCTCTTTTCCATTTCACGACCACGGCTCATTGCAAGAGACATTGCATTAACATACGCTTGAATATCCTTTGTACAAACTGCCTGGTTGTACAAATCCTTATCCTTCTCTAAAATGTTATTGTTTTTTTTTTTTTTTTGTCGTTAGATGTCGCTTTTCCTCACTTCACTTTACTTCCCATCGTCGCATTTCGTCTCGTCTTTGTCAATTTTTTCATATAATTTTTACAATTTTCTAAACTTTGTTCTTTTTCGTTTATTTATGATTTATTTTTTGTCTTTTTTGTGATGATAAACAAAAAAAATCACGTATAAAGTTTCAATTTTCTTTCGTTGTTGCTTGTTTTATCCTTGTTCTTTTTGTGTCTCGTCGTATGTACGTCGAAATACATATTTTTGATGTCCTGCTATATAATAATTTCATGTGACGTCGACGACAACGACGACGATGCCGACATTGAGGACAACGCTCTACATCGGACACGTTGTCATTTCCTTTTTGAGCTTTTGATATATAATTTTGCATTTTTAATGCTTCACTTGCCGCAAGGATAACGTATGTACTTACACACGTATACTGTTGTATCCTTAAATGTACGAGTATGCATTGGTATATGCATGTCCTGGTTGCACTTTAGCAGCACATAATCTCATTTATTTTCTGGCAAAACGCTTTTCCAAATCAAATTTCCCGCTGTCCGAAAATCCACTTTCTTCTTTTATTTTAATGCTGGCAAAGAATCACGTCCAGCAATATTAAGAGAAATAAAGATGTTGTTAGTCTGAGTTAAATGGAAATATAATTTTAGCAAACAATTTTGCATTAGTTTTGCACATTTTTTCCATTTTTTCCTCCTTCCTTTTACTCCGACACATTGTATGGAGATATATTTTGGGAAGGTCCCTCGTATCCCTTAGTCCTCTTTTATGCATTCATTTCGACATCAAATGTCGTTCAAAATAAATAAATTAGTAAAGTTTTTATTTTGATTGATGTTGAAATTACAGTTCATTTTTTTTTTTTTTTTTTTTTTCTTAACATTTTCATCTGAAAACTATGAATGGAATGTTGATTTATGAAGAAAAAAAAAAGCAAATTAGAGGAGATATACATAAATATTTATATAGTCATATTTTAAATACATGACTTCTATCTAAGTATAAAGTGTCTGATCTCATTTCCTTAACTTTATTTTTTAAAGTTATAGATTTTCGTAGAAAATTCTATACAACCTACACACTGCAGATCTCCCCATTCCTGATGCATATGAAATGAGCATCACTCCAGAATAAAAGTTTCTCGCGTCTTTCGCCCATGATATAAGCATTTTTTACTCTGCAGGTTGCAAATACGAGGCTGTGGACGGACTGCAGGAATACGTTAATATTTAAGCTTAAGGTCAACTAAGATAAATGTACCAATGTATTCTGTATCTTAAAGCCTGGAACGCTTGGACTTCTCCTCGATAAAATACTCAAAATCAGAGATCATAGGCACCAGGGTACCGAGCTAAACTTATAAAATTCTAATGGATCCTCAACAGCAGAAGCAAACTAGCGCCACGCAGCAAGCAAACAGTTCCTCCAGACCAGATCCAGACCATGCAAAACAAATCCTTGCGCCTCCTCACTCGCCACGAATGTTTCTGCTATGCTATTAAATTCAGTCTTTTCTAGATAAATTTGGGGCTCGAGAAAAGCCCAAAGGGTTTCCATTCCGAGAGGTCGCGCTGGTCATTCTAAAATTTAAATTTTTTGTGCTTAAAGCCATGACCACGTCTCCAGACCCACAGCCGTTGTCTTGTAGGAAAATCCACTTTTTGCATCTTCTTCTGCATAAAAATAATCATCCGTTATATGTCTGTTTACAGTTCATTCTTGTGCTTGGAATTTATAGCTCCAAACAAAAGTTTTGGCAGAACGCACCCCACGCCAATAAAAAGCCTCCTCCAATGTTACACTTTGAGAAATATCGACGTTATTTTCTTAAATCTCACCATTATTATTTGAAATTCATTTTTCTTCTCATCCGAAAACATTATCTGAAAGAAAGAAAGTGAATGTTTGGATTGCGCTTAAGAATATGTCTAATTTAAACTCATCTGGTGACACGTTTTTCTTTGCGAACTTTATGCGAACCATTTTATGGCTTTCTAGCAATGTTGTAGCAGGTTTCAATGTTTATCGTACAATGAGTTCAGACTATTTTCTGTTTTGTTTTTGACTCTTAGGCAGCATTCTGTAGCTATCTGATCAGCACTCTTCATTGAGTTGCTTGTTGTCATGTTTCATTCTGCCTCGCCTATTTTTTGCATATCCATATTTGTTTTTTAAAAAATTCGGACTACAGCATCAGACCGATCAACTTGTCTTGCAATTTCTCTTTAAGAGAAATAATTTGGCTTTTCCCGAGTTTAGAGATGTAAGTCCAACGAGGCTTTTTTTTTTTTTTTTATTTGAAATATTATTGAGTAGTGGAACACAATTTAATGCAACTTTAAAAGTTATGTAAAGTCGACATTTTGTCATCAGAACCCCGAGTAGTAGCACTGGCGAAATCCTTTAACTTAAATCGTGCTGAACTCATCGCTTTTAAACCACGACAAAATATTATTTTAAAGCAATTAATCTTTCTATTTGCCCTGCCCCCCTCTTAGGAATTTAATACAAATTAGAAATTTGAATAACAACAAAAGCCAGTCTGCATATCCTTTACCTACCTATCAACTATCCAGATGACTAATACATATATCTAACCCAAGCCAAGGACCTGCCAGCATCTTTTGCGGCTGCAACGAATCAATAATAAGCGCAGACAATAAGCGCCAAACCTAAGTTCATATATCAATCTGAGTGTACTATGTTTTGTTTTTTCATTCCTTTCGATTATTTTTTGTACAAAGAGAGTGTCCTTTGTGTCCCCACATGCGACTGTCTGCAATTTTCAAGTTTTTCTATTTTCTCCAATAAGCAAGCAAGCGCACAAAGTATGTATATACAATATTAGGCATGATGACGATGATGATGAGGAGGAGGATGCCTTCAAAACCAGTTCCGCATTTCCAAAAACTGCCACTTACCGCATTCGACATCATTTGCATTCGCCAAATATAGAATAAAATCAAATCAAACCGAAAATAAAAAAGCACAAAAATATAAATCGAAATCGCCAACAAAATAATAAAATAAAAAAAATGAAAATGTTATAAAAATGTCTGGGGTTGTTGTAGCAAAAGTGGAAAAAGAAAAAACTAAAAAATACTAAAATCAAAGAAATAAATTAAAGAAATAAAATAAAATTTCGGTTATCGAAGGGAAAAAATTCTAACTTGAACAGAAATCTGCATTTACTTGTTAGTTTTTTTGTTTTTTTTTTTTTTTTTTTTTGCAATCTGCACCGTTAGACCCAAACATACTCGCATGTACATGAAGAAAGGAATGGATGGGGAGGGAAGGGAGGAAGGTAGATTCATCCTGCCGCTATAGAAAATATCTTATTGTCTGAACGTCGGAAATGTTCTTCACGTATGTGCGCGCCATCCATTCTCCCATCTCAGCTGGTCTCATGGTTGCTGCAACCATTAAAACCAAACAACTCTCCTTCCCTTTCTCTCACTTCTTTTCCATGGACTCTCGGACGTTCTCTTTTCGCATAAACGTGTACGTGTGGTCCTGAAGTAAGAAGACCTTCGCAAGGGCAATGCGACGCGTAGCAACACCTCGCAAAACATTTCTACTATGCACAGTTGGACCTCTGACCACTCCATTTTATTCAATAAGGCAATGGAACCAACAAAACAGAGGAATAGCCCAATTCAATCGAGTTCGACCATAGCTGCTGAAGTTGAGGTTACTGTTGAATTTCGCGATGCGAGTCTTTCGTTTCCTTTACTTGTTGGGAGTGTGTTCCTTCTCCTTTAACTAAACTCAGTTGAGCTGAGCTGTGGCTATGACCATCATTTGTTTTGTTGCTTCTTCTATTGCTGCCTGTTATTCCTGTAGTTATTTCTTTTGTCCTTATGACGAACAGATTGGCGATGACAGTGGTGATGGTGCGGATGGTGATGATGATGACGACGTTATTGGTAGCGTTAGCGCGGTGTTGGCCCATTTCAATATTTGCATTTTTCGTAGACCTTATGGGGAGAGCATAGCAGCGTCAGCAACGTCACCATCATCATCATCTGTCGCCATTGTATTCTCAACATGCATGCTACATGACATACACCATTCACCCATTACCATCACCATCATCTTCATACTCATCCTTATCTTAATCGTCGTCGTCGTCGTCGTCGCCATCGTCATCATCAACATCGCCATCGTCGTGTGGTCAGAATTATTTCCTGCTCTGTTTGTGCATATATTTGTTGTTCTAGAATTCTTTACCTACACCTTTGTGGCTCCTTCGTATATTTCTGTTATTGTTGTTAATATTATTGAAGTTGTTGTTGTTACTGGTCCATCATATATCATGTTCATGTAGTTTAGCACCTTCTTACTCTTCTCCATTTCACTATACCTACTTTCCATATTAATCCGGGGCTTCCCTTACACTCGTATGACTCTCCCCTCTTTATGCATTTTCATTATTTTCATTTTCAATTTCAATTTTTTTCGCCAATTTGTAGTAGTTTATTTGTATATTCTCCGAACCCAGATACCCTTTTATTGTGAAATTTGTACTTCTCTAAAAATTTGCAGTCGCTAGCTTAAAGTGATCCAAGGTATTCAAACACAAATAATGGTAACTACCCTTTAGCTTTAAATATTTAATGCCAGCGATAAGGAAATTGGAGATTATTAGCACTGTGAAACCTTTCAGAACCATAAAACTTCATATCTTACTATAAAATTTTAAGGTCCTTGGGCCTTAACAAAATAAGAATACTTCTTAAATTAGAAATTTCTCAAAAGAAGAATGTCCGTCTTTTCATTTTATATTTTGAACATTAGAATATCGCATTTCATGACTACTTACCTAGCAATCAACTTATTTAGTCATCCAATTCTAAGTACACAGAGCAGGGGCAGGGGCCATTTACCGATACGAGGATTGCTATTTATATTTCTGGCCTAATAATGGAAAATTAAATATTTATGATCGAAATTGGTTTTATTGTTTTTTAAAATATTCTTTATGCATTTAAACCAATTTTCGAAGCACCTTTCCACTCCGATTGAGGTAACCCTAAAACATGAATTTGGCTCTTCTTTGAAAACTTTGAATACGTTCGTTTGCTTTTTTATTTCGGGCTCATATGCATATTTTTCCAACATTTCCTTGCACCAATCGGCACTAGCCTTCCTTTGAGAGTTTGTCGTATTATGCGGGAACCAAAGTATATCAAAGTAAGTTTTTAGCCTATCTATTATTATGGGTTTCAGATAATTCTCATTCTCCCATTCTCAGTATGCTTTATAAAAACGAGACTTTATCTATAAATTACTTTTAAAAAACCTTAAGAACTTTTGTTTATTTTGGAAAAATGAATTTAAGTTTCCTCTTCCCATTTTACTCTTTTAAATCTACATTCAACAATTTGAAATTCCCAACACTTGTAAAATTACGAAATCAAAATCATAACACTCAACAATCTCAATTAAGTTCACAACCAAAAATTTTAAGTATTTTCCCAAGCAACAGGTTTATTTATTGAAACATTTCGTCGCATCTCACCTAAGCAACCAACGAGATGCAAATTCAGCCTGTCTCTTTTAAGTATCAAATTCAACATTTCATAAGAGATGCCAAGAAGTCCGTAAGTCTCCTTACCCGACATTTGCCAATGAACCCTCAAAGTTCTCTGTTTGACAAGCAGACATTAGCAGTCACCCTTATGGCGTTTACACGCTTGTAGGAAACACTTAACAAATCTTTAGCAATAAACACTTGCTACATGCATGTGTTCAAAGGATAAAAAGGATTAACACCAGTCCAAACGAAAGCAAGAGAGGGCAGCATTATCAATGACAGCCAAAACCACAATAACAGCAACAGCAACGATAAGTAACTTCTTCTTTGCCAAGTCAAAGCGACATGCCACGCTGGGGGAGCACTTAATGCAAAAATAAAGGAAGACGACTTGCCTCATTTGGTGGTGGACATGACTTGCTTGTTGCTGTGTTGCATATGCTTGGCTTGCAAAGTGCCAAAGGAGTAAGTGTGTTGAGGGCGTGTAATTCAAATAGAAACGATAGACTGCCAAACATAAGGACACAGAGACCAACCGACCATGGGACGGACGGACCCTTGCATAGCTTAGAGTAAAGCAATTGAAACTTGTTGCTGCAATAAATATTCCCCAAACATAAACTGCAAGAAGTCTAAAATCTCTGACGACGTCGCAAATGCTTCAAGAACAATGCAGGCACTGCCAACTGAGTCGGAGACGAAGGCAAAGGAGACGATGATGCCATAAGCAAATGTGTTGAGAAAGTCATATAGAAACACAGATACATATTTGCAACACATTATCCTGTAGCAACAAGAACAATACGAACGACCAATGCACCATTACCAGCAACAACAAGGAATACCAGAACCACATCAAGCAAGGAGCAACATAACAAGGAGCCCTGGTGCTCTCCGCAGGTCGAATGCATTTGACTCGGGTTCGCCATTGAGTTGACTTCAAAGGAAGCTCAAGCGAATGTGATGTCCTCTCACTCCTTAGTGCGCTCCTTTTGTTGCCTTCCTTGTTGCCTTCCTTGTTGCTTCCTTCGACTCAACCACAGACCAGATTCTGAGTGGAGCAAAAGAGACGACTCACTTTGTTCATGCATTAGCTTGGCAAGGCAAGGACCAACCTTCCTTCATCGTGTCTGGCATTTGTCTGACAACAATTTGTAAGCACACAATTAACCAAGTGAAGTGACTTTTGCAGCTTCCTTGGCACCACAAACACACACACACACTGAATCATTCAGATAAAACATTACCATTGGTCTTGACTTGGTTTGACTTGGTTTGGTTTGGTTTGACTTGGTATAACTCAACTCAACTCAACTCGATTTGCTTTGGTTTGGTTTTGGCTTGCTTACTTTTGCAATTTTTCATGAATGAGTCGTACTCTTCTCCTTTGTTGTCGCGTTTTCTTCTGCTTCCAAGAATCCTTCTCTTTCTTCCTCCTTGTTGTTGTTCGTTGTTGTTCTCAACATATTCTGTTAGTTGGGGGAACCGCAATTCTATGTCAAGGTCGAATACCGGAGTCAGCAACATCTGCAGCATCATCATCATCATTTTCGTCATCTTCAGAGTTAAACTCTTTCCATCCTTCAAGTATATCAAATTGAACCTGGGCTGGGCAACCCTTGTGGAAATACAACGAAACTGTTTGTCTACAACTTTGACTCTGAGATTTACAATTCATATATGAAGAGTATGTACACATATGTATGTATTTAAGTTACATAGAGTGAGTATCAACTTATAACTTTGAATTTTTGATTATTTTACCTTAACTACAAAACAGAATTTGCAATTTTATATTGTACTTTTTATTTTAAAATGTTTTTCTTTTCCTTGGAACTCAATTGTAAGGTAACAGTATTTTTTTTATTATTGTTTATTATATGTATTTTGTAAATTATACAATAAAATACCTAATGATAAAAGAATACTAGCTATTGTACTAGAGCATACGATTTTAATTGATGTCACTAATTTAAGAAGTCTGGAAATCCAGGATCACAAACAATAAATGACCAGTGTGCTTGTATAAAACTCTAGAAATGATGGTAAAGGGACAAGTCTACCATAAATTATTATATATTGCTATTATTATATTTATAATATTGCACATTATAATTAAATAATTTAGATTTATTCTAATGTTATAATATGTCTTTAACGAAGACCAAGGCTCAGTAGTTAATGCTCTAATGCCAATAATTAGTTATAAGTATTATTTTATTTTCGTTTTGGTCCTATTTATTAATTAATTTTTATTTGTAAAAATGTTTTAAAATTAATTTTAATAAATATTATAAATAAATAAAAAAGTGCATTGATAAATTTATCAATACTTTCCTATTGTACATTGGAAAGAACTTGTCTTCAGTTGTACTGCATGTTAATTCATCAGAGAATAAAGCGAAAAAAAGGTCAATCTTCGGGTTAATTTTTTCGTATAGAGTACATCTTGTAAGTAATATACATCAAATTATGATGTTGATGTTTTAAAAAATATAAACAAATTTCAATTTGTCTTTCGCTTTTGTTAGAAATGATTTTGTATACAAAAAAATTTACTATTATTATTTTATAATACGAACAAAAATACATAAATAAAAAAACTTGAAATAAAAATTTTTTAACAATTTAAAATTTGTAATAAATTTTTTTATTTCCATGAGCAAACATGACCATCATGGTTCTAAAAAGAAGATAAAGCAGATTTTTTGTTCAACATTCAGCATGACCAAAGTGAATAAGAGAAATGTCCAAAGTAGCAACTACATGAACAATTTTCCATCTGAAACATGACCATTTTCGATATTAACCCAGTGGAAGACATTTTATGTGTATTGCGTTTCACCCAACTGTGTGAGTGAGATAGAAAACTTGTCAAATCAAATTTACAATATAGCAAACGATGCGCCTCACGACTCGGCTCGAAAAATTTCGATCCTACTAATAATAAGATATAATCTATGTACTTGTTATTATAGAAATGGGTTTCTTTCTTACGACAACACTACACTAAGCAGAAGGGGTTTAAAACAAAATCCAATTACAGTCAATTCCATTTACCTATGTTAAACGCAAAAACTTAAAGTTGGAGATGCTCAAATCACTTCGAAAGCCGATATTTATCCAAAGGTGATGCTATCTATTTGGTGGAATTTCAAAGGAATCAAGTTTTTGAGCTTCAACCGGACAATACAACGATCAATGCTGAATAAGCCTATTCAAAATTTTTTAGACTTTAAAAATTTTGCTTAAAATGAGGATTCACTTAAATCAGTTTTTTTTGCTAGTAAAAAACAAAATTTTTCAATGATTTTCTACTTCATTTCATATATTGTATTTGCTCTTATACGTTATCTTACCTATTTTTCTTTAAAGTCATCTTTATAAGTATACTAATATAGGGGAACCTTTTTATAGTTGGATATTGTATCGTCTTTGTTTCATAACTGTTATTGGAATCAGATATATTTATTATTATTATTGCATATCTGAAATATTGAAAATAGCATGAAAAGTAGAACATTTTTGCAATACTTCGGAAATCGGAAATTGATGGGGATTCAAAAAAGAAAGTTATTAAAGCAGTCAAAAACCATGTGTATAGAATGTACACTATACATGCATGAATCACATTAAAAACTAAAATATCTTCCATAGAAAATCCTCGCAGCAGCGCGGACAAAAAGAGCCAAAATATTTTAAACATTTTTACCAGAACTGCAGCTGCAATCGGAACTGATTTAAGTCTCGCGCATTGTATCTCGTCAACAACAACAGTTCAATCACCCTGCTGAGTGTCACATGCGATTTTATGAAGCGATGGATCTTCATCCCTTATTTAGATTCTTTTATATCCGCACTGGAGCAGCGTTTTTCGAATGGAAATTTACCTACTTTCTGTTTAATATAATTTAATGATAAATATGTCCTTGTTTCATTTTAAAGAGAAATCAAAAAATTTCAACCATTTTTAATTTTTCGATAAGGAAGCAGAGTATGACAAGAGAACTAGACCTTTCGGAAGTGTTAAAAAAAAAGGGGAAATATTATTTCCTTCAAGAAAACACGCAATCCTAATTTCTTTGGCACAGCCTTGTATAACAAGGACAACGATGCTAGAGAACCGTTTAATCGGTCTTTGTACACAGAAACATGGTTCAAGAAAGTGGCGATAAAATTGCACGTGAAGTTTTTCTCAAGAACTTCAAAGATAGTAATAGTAGTAAGTAATAGTAAGTGTAATAAAATAATTTTCTCCTTTTTTTTTTTTAATTAATAAACTTTTTTGTAGTCTGCATATTATTCTTTTAACCTTGGCTGCTTCCCAGAACAAAATAGAGGGTATACTAAACAGGTAAATTGATAAAAAAAAAATTATGTTGCTAAGCAATTGTTGTACGAAAATTTGTAGTTAGCCTCGGTTATTAAAATATTGATTAGATTAGGGAAGAGAGAAAACTAGTCTCCTAGGGTCTAATATAACATCCTTTTGAAAACCATTTGGATCATAGGTGCCTCATAGATGGTGCTTTATATATGGGCGTAAAGTTTGGAAAAAGTTTTAAAATTAATCAATTGAGATCTTATAAAACAAAATTAACCTAATTAATTACACTTTTTAAATATTGTTATGAAAGATATTAACTGGAACCCACATAAATAACCATTAAGAAATATATTCTTTCTTTTTGTATTATGTTTAGATTGATACAAGTTTTTCGTTTTTTGCCTATGTATACTTTTTTTGATGCATTTTTTTTTTTATATTATAGTTGTTCCATATTTCTAATCTTAAAAAACAATCCGAAATCAAGCAAAGTTTAAATCTTTTTGCAAAGCTCAATATCTTATCAGGCTTAAATATCAATAATACTAACAATATTTAATTGTAATTCACTTAAAAAATTTATACAAAATTTATAAATTTCGATGGGATTTAAATAGAAATTTCAGATTCACATGTTTGTTTGAATCTAAAAACAAAGAAATGAATTGACTTTCTCAAACACTCGACATTAGTATTTATACAATAATATTTAATTGCAGATCTTTCATTATTTCATTGATAAGTTTAAATTCTATATTCAGACACATTAAACATTAACCTTTCCACTTAGTACCTACGATTGCTATTTACTATTTTTATTAACAATGTCAATATGTTCTAGAGACAATGCTTCCCCCGAGTTATCAACAAATTTGGGGTACAAACATTCCTTTTTGATAATCTAATCAATTAATATGAACACTAATCTCGATTAGTACCTACTTTTAAAGAACCCGACAACTCATTTCCATCTCCAAATGTTTAATCTGTTCAAAGTTCATCGAAAAGCGTTACGTAGTTTCCAAGCGATTCAAATTTTATTTTGACGCCGCAATTCAAACAATCAATAAACTTGATCGATAAGGGACTATTGCACTTATCAGTCAAGAACAACATGAGAGAACAACCTGATGAGAACAAGGATGGGAAAATTAAAATGTCTGGAGATTGAGATTATGAAAAATAATTAATTTCTTTCACGTGCATCGAGAAAATAAAATTTCTTTAAAATAGACCTAAATGTCTGGCGACTGAAAACGAAATCAATATGAGAAATTCATAATTGCTAAAACATTTAAAACCACTTTAGGTAGAATTTCTAAAACGCATAAAAGAATCCAAAAGCAAATACCAATATGTGTTAATACAAAAGAAATTTTTTTTCAGTTTAAGGGGCGAATTTTTATACTCTTCACGCAGTGAATAGTATTGTATTATAAGTTTGTCATGAAGTTTGTAACAGACAGAAGGAGACATCGGAGAGTCTATAAAGAATACACACTTATATATTCTTGAACAGCTCGACGAGACGATTTGATTAGCCCACGAGCGTCTGTCCGTCCATCTGTCTCTCCGTCTGCCCGTCTGTACGAGTGCAGCCTAGTCCCTCAATTTTTGAGCTAGAAACTAGAAATTTGCCACAAAAATTTCCTTTCACAAGACGCTGCATATTTGTCGAAATCAGCCGAATTGGACCACTAGGGGGATATCTCCTATACAAACCAAAATCCAAATTCATGTTCTTTTTAGAAAAACTTTTTAGGTTTTTTGTACTATCGAACTGATTTGGAAACTTATAAGCTTCTCCACCAACCATGTACGAGTAAATTTCAAACCATAGCATTACTGGATCGTATAGCTTCCCATACAAACCCAAATTCAAATTCAGGTTCTTATTAGAAAAACTTTTCTGCTTTTGTATTGCTGTGTGTGTACTGACTCTATATGCTCAACCACAGTAGCGTAGGCAAAATCGTTTTCTACGAGTGCGTGAAGAGTATAGCAACTTCGGAATAGCCGAAGTTAAC
This sequence comes from Amiota minor, assembly GCA_037043295.1. NCBI lineage: Eukaryota > Metazoa > Arthropoda > Insecta > Diptera > Drosophilidae > Amiota > Amiota minor. Next base: position 128,264 of record JBAMAW010001644.1, read on the forward strand.
CGTCTTTTGTCTTGTTATTTTAAAATTTTGTTCAAATTGTTTTCCAACTGTATGCACTTCCATGTTCGGACTAATCTATACAACCAAACAGTGCAGCATAGAAATTGAAATGAAAACCTGTTCTTATCAAGTAAATAAAAGAAACATCTCTAGGCATAGTCACTCATGTAGTAGATTATGTACAATTTACTTTTAGGGTGGACCGAAATCTTTTATCGTAACAATTCTTATAGTAGTGGATTTTTAGCAATAGACACATTGCTGGCATTTACTATACTAGTATATTTGTTCAATACTGTGAATTCCAAGCCGTGAATTTACACAGAAAACAAAAACAAAAAATTGGAAGAGGCAGTCATGGGGAACGTTTAGTTTTGGTGACAATTCAATGTTCAATAAAAAGATAGAAGTATCGTGGGAACCCCTGTAGAGTTCTTTCGTTGGATAAAGGATGAAATTTAATTTAACATAATTGGGAATGATCAAATCTTAGAATTTTTATGATTGCTTTTTAGTCATCGCAATCACAATGAGTACCAAGTAAGCGAAAAAGCCTGCGATTACTTCTGCTGAACGCACCCATTTTGTTTTCTTTCTGTAAACTCATAAGTTTTTCCCCTATCAGAAATCGCTCAATCGCTCTATGAAAGTTTTCACTTCAAAAGTAATAGGCTAGTAGAAAGATTTGTCAGTTATGGAAAAGTTATAACAGAAAACATAATAATTTGGTTTAATACCTATGTACCAAGTGTGAAATAGATTCATCTTAAATTTATAAATTCTAATTTGCTCTGGGTCCTCAAGAGTCAAAAAAACACACTGGATAGGGGATACGAAAATCAGACTGCTCGTTATATTGACATACCCTTACGGTATTTATGTTGCTGATTTTGATTGCTCTTAACTTCAGTATTCACCTTCGACCTTACCAGCATGGGAGACCCTGACGATAGCCTTTTCACTAGGGTGGAAACATATACATATAACTAACTGTATCCCTTTTTTCTTCTATTTTGGTCCACCCTAATGTATGAGTATACGATTGAAGTATATATATACATACTTCAGAGCAATCCAAATCATAAATAGTACAACGCTTGTTGTTGCACATAACATGCTTGACCCACGCAGTAAATAATTATCAGTAAATTACTTTCTTCTCTCTCTCTCTCTCTCAATACATGAAAATCAAGTGAGAGATAAAGCAAGGGAACGATTTCTGAGTACAGAAAACAAAAACTCATTGAAAACATTCGATCAATAGTGGTTGCCTTGAGACTTGGGCTCAGTTGTTTTTGGGATACGAACGAGTGCAGAGTGCAGAACAAAAGCGTGGAACGAAGTGAAATGTCGAAAATTTCAATTTCAAACAAAAAGAAAAACTGAGTAAACTTAAATATTGTAATATACTCACACTCACTTTAAATCCTTGAATGAGAAATCGGGATAACAAAATTTTATTTCGTTGCATCTGCCAAGTTTAAGTTTTGCAAATCCTCAAAGAAAATAATCTCCAAATATATTGAACATAAACAAAAAAAATAAAAAACAACAAGTAAAAATACTCTACATATTAAATCCGCGTTATCGGATCATACTGGAATAATAAACTCAAATTACCAAACTATACCAACGGCCACAGCAATAAAAATGATGTCACGTACAGTAAGGTACACATGCAAGTGTGGATTAAACTCAAGATAATAATCCTCTAATCATCTCTAATATATATTTTTTTTACTCCATGCACAGGGTCTTCAAACTAATGTATATCGTTGCTGGTATACTGATTAGCAACGAAGAAATTTGCGATACTATTGATCGCATACAGATTGCACCACGCGTTGAGGTCAAATCGGAAACTTTGGGTGTTTCACCCAAAAAAGTGCAAGGCCAAGTTCAAGATAAGAAATCCCGACTCACCACGTCCAAATATTATAGATGGCTACAGAAATTCAATGTTGTTCGTATTGTGAAGAAATGGCGTGAATTTCTAAAAATCCAATTGAAAGATTTCAATGTCTGGACGATACCAAATTATTTGCTCATTTTTTCCTCAAGTTACATAAGTAAGAAATTATTCTTAAACAGAGACTGTGATATTATCTATAAGTAAAAGTTAGTATAAAAGAAATTTGGTGGGTAAGGAGTCTTCTCCAAACCCAATACCTCGAATGTCAGAGAATAGAGAATAACATAGAAGAAGAAAAGTGTTACTCGCACATTTAGAATTTCTTTATTAAGTTAAATATTGTAGAGCTTAAGTTGAGTCGTATAAGTTCAAAGTTATAATAAAATTTATGTTAAAATATTGAATTTGTTTTCTTGTTTATTATAAATTACAATACAGTAAGTTTTAAGACAAGGAGAAAATATTCTTATTAAGCTTTTGTTGGTCCCTTCACAATTATGTAGGTATTTATTTATTTTCTATTCTTTAATAGTTTATTCGATTCGACTCCAAATTTATAAAGGTAGTTAGTTATCCATTCTTATAATATTATAATAAAGGTTATCTCAATTAAATTTCCATTCAAATCCAATTCAAATGAAAGTTTGAAACACAATTCATTCAGTTCCACTGTTATTTAATTTACCACTCACTCATTAAATCTTTCATTGAACAAAATTCATTCCTACCGTTCCGTCCAACCCTTTAAATATTACCAACAAATGAATGCTGTGAATTATCCGAATTATCCGGACTGATCGAATTCTGGGGTGTACGATCGCCGGCACCATTTCCACGTACATTCAATGTAGTATGCAACATGTTTGCAATGCTATCCACATCAAGATTCTCATCAGTAGCAGATATTTTACGTAAAGCAGCACAAACAATGCTGAGATCACCCTTAAGCTCACTGACAACAGCAGTGATCTTCTGGGCATTCGAAAGCACCTCGACACTCAAAGTATAAGGATTGTAGCGTACACCAAACGGGCGTTGTATGCTCTCAGCGAAAGCTCTGTAAAATGTTAAAGGAAACAGGTTTATAGGTTTATCAAATAATATTACTGTTATTTTTATATCCACCGCATTTGTTCCTTGGCCTCTTCAAAGGAATCCGTATAATAGTAAGCATTCTGATAGGAAGTTATGATGCATTCTTCCTTGCAAGTAATTTCCGGTTCGAACTTCTTTATCTTATCCTTCGCTGTAATTGCATGTTGTAGCTCAGCAATTGAGCTTAACAAACCAGCGCCATAAACCTTGAAGCTGCTATCAGCCTGCTTACATAAACCGAACTCAACCGTGAAGAAATAAAGCTGTTGATGCGATTAAAAAAAGAAATAAAAATGTCTGGGTTTGTCACTAACACATGCACACAATCAATTACCGTGGCCAATTTTTCAATATCTGCATCGGAGGCACCCAACGAAGCCAAACCAATCTCTTGTGAGAATTGAGCAAAACTTGAGTTTGCCAACAATGGCATGTGACCCAAGAGTTCATGACAACAATCGCTAAAAATCAAATTAAAAAGTTTCATCTTTTCAAACGAGCACAAGGACAGACTTACGGCTCCGGTGTGTAAAATGGATCCGACGAATGTCGTATGTATTGTGTGCAATGGAACACACGAAAAGCCAAACCAGAGAGGAAATCACGCGGCGATAGATAACCAGCTACGGGACGTAGCTGAAAACCGGTTTTGCGTTTCAAATAAGTGCTTACGTCTTGCAGTTGTGGCACATTATCATCGCGATAGCCACAGTATTTTACTAACTCAGGCCAGTTCTCCATATACTCTGGCACTGCATGAAGCACATATAGACGATGAAGCTCCATGAAAACCGTTCCCCTTTAATATGAAAATTTGAAATACTTTGCTGGTACAATCACTAAAGTCATTTTTATATGCCATAAACTTACCAGGTTTTTACCTCCTCCGGCGTGTATTGAACCCGGGGTATGGGATTTCCACTAACAATGAATTAATTAGTAAATAGAATTGATTTTATTTTAAAACAAACTTACTGCTTAAAATTGTTTGCAATTGCGGAAAATTGTTCGCGACGTTTGCGATAAACCGGATCCTTAAAGCCCGGATGATCAGCGTCCAACTCAGAGCCATACATAAGCACATTTTGTGCCTTATCCAGATCGGCTATTTTACGAGGAAACCAAACCATGTCACCGAAATCTATTTGATTACGTTTGAAAATGATAATACTGGAATTAAGAATTAATTCTTAAGAGTATTCATGGTCTGAATATTTACCAAAACTGGAGCATGCAGAAAGTGATGGGGCTCGAGAAAGCGTATTGGAATTCACAGTGGTATAACTCACTGAATGAACTTCTCGATTCAGCATTTGTACCACTTGATCCAAACGCCTTGGATCACATTCAACATCAACAAGAACATCGGCCTATAAATTGAAGTTATAAGGAACTTTCTCACAACAATTATTGGAGATCGATTTAAATGTTACTTACTTATCTTAGAATTTCAAAAGTGTTCATGAAAGTTGTAATCAATTAAAATTTGAATGTTTAAAAGCAGTAATCTCGTTTTGGAAAGCACTGATTAATAAATTCAAAATCAATTTGCTATATCTTCATAACGATAAGCAAAATACTAAAAACATTTTAATTTTCTTACTGATTAAATCTTTTATATAGTTCTATTTCATGTTAAACTTTGTCAAAGTCTGTGAGAATAATCTCAGAAGATTTTATCTAACAGCCTTTCCACAGTGAGTTGAACTCTGTGTTCCGAAGAACACTGAGCGGACACCGTGAAAATGTCAAAGAAATTCCGCATTATTTTAAATCAACCATAGGGAAAACAGAGTTACTATTATAAAATGAAATGCGGCATTTCACCGAAATGCATATTAATTAGGCTCATAAGTTATGAGTTAGTCAGGACTGCAATGTTTTTGGCTAATGCTGCATACTTTTAGGTGTTTGTTGTCTGCCTGACCCTTCTTTTTGTTGCGCTTAAACACAAAGCAGCTGAATATGATTTTAGTATACTTGCATTTCAAATTGTAATTTTTTTGTTAAAGTTTTAGAACACACAGAACACAAAAATTCCAATGTGCCGCAAGACTAAAACTCATAAATTTTAACTGACTATGGAAAGCCTATAACCTGTTTTCTTTGCTAATATCATCTATTGCTATTGGTGGTAAGATTTGTAATGATCTTCCATTCAATACAAATTTTGGCACCATCGGACTACCAACTTTCCCTAAATTTTAAGGATTCTTAGGCCAAAACGTATGGATTTTGAAAGAAGCCAATCATCATACTGTTCTCCAAATTTCAGAAATGTTTCAAAGTCAACGGGGACTAAAATACACACATGGTTTTTTGGTCTTTCCTAAAATACCTCTAAATTTTTAAAATGTTTCAGAAATAATTGATAATTGATGTAGGAAAACTACCTACTTAAAACTTAAGAATGAAAACTTGAAATTTAAAATTTTACTCATATTTAAGAGAGACGTTTGTTTTCAGATGACAACACCCTGTGCTAACGTTAATACGATGTTGGAGTAGTATTACTCGGGGAACCTACTTATTGTAATGCTCCTTTTAATTTGAAATATTTTAGACTCAACACAAATAAATAAATGTGTTTCAAGGAATTTGTTTCCATATTTTTGAAGAATTTTCATATGAAAAATGGAAACTCTTTGGACTCTGCTATTAAAAATGTATATTTAAGAAGTGTAAAAACACTTTTTCTAATTTTTTTAAAATTGGATTCTGAATATTTCAGTTCCGCTTACGCAATATGTCAATAGACGAAATTGAACTATCGCCCCATCTTAAATGGAAACGAAAAATCTGATTTAAAATATATTTCCATAAGAAATAAATTCTACAACAATGTGTTCAACAATATTATCTGTTATTTCTTTTTTAGAATTTGATATCAAAAATCCAATTCCTACCTGATTGGTGGCGTTTTCCAATGGTGATAATTCCAAGTGCAATACATTGATACCCAATTCTTGGAATACTTGCAATGCACGCGCTAGATTCCCAACTTGATTTTTGAGAGTGAATATGATTGAGATGCGATCGCCAGGTGAAACTTGACGATTACCCGGCGGTGGCGGCGGTGCAGTAGCCAAATCGGCACGACGATTGCCGTCAGCATTATCCTGCGAATAATTCAAATAATTGGAATTGGTGCCATTGGTGTTGACATTGGCATTAGCATTGGATGTATGTGCAGGCATTGAAGAGTTTCTTACGAGGCTTGCGTGATGTTGGTGGTCCTTCTTAAGCGTATGCAGAGGACTGCCTTGCTTGACGGCCCACTCCTGTTCGCCACTGCGATAAAGCCACAAACCAAGTAAACTTTTGCCTGATGCACTCATTTTAAACAAATTTATTTAAAATTTAAGTTCAGTGTCTTTAATTGGAATTTATCCAAGTAGTTCTTTATATTCACTGAAAGTGTTTTGAGTTTCAATTTTCACTTTTTTTGCACTTCTTTCACTTTTCTATCCGTACGCGGCGAATTCATTTGGTATACTGCAAGATCCTGGCTGATTGTTGTGTCTTTTATAGCATTGATACAAGTCACACATACACTGAAATTTTGCTATGAGTATGCGTGAATAAGTGATAAATGTGTGTGTATGTATATCTGTCTAACTACACCAGCATATATATATATCTATCTTTCTATCGCAAGTATTATGCACAGCATACATATTCAATTGTATTTATTAAATGTGCGTGTAGTCGAGATAAATGTGTTCAAGGATATACAACGAAGCTACAAGTGATTCCTTGTTTGGTTCTGCAACAATTTGCCAGTTACAGTTCGCTATTCTTCTTCGTGCCAACCATCTTCCGCTCTCCCTCTCATTAATTCATTCATTCTCTTATCTACACCCACACATTTTTGGAGCTAACTCCACCTCCGGGCCGTGTGCGACACGCTTACTTAAGCTGCTCACTCACTAGGGCCAATTTGATTGGCCAAATCATTGTGAAATCAGGACAGAAACGCATGACGTCATTTGGAAATGTTTTAGAAAGAAAACTTTTATGTAACTATCAGCAAAATTTCACTTTTTCCAATTTCCAATTGGAGTTTTTCACTTTACTTTTTGTTCTTTTAATATACAATAGTTTTAAAAAATTATGTCTGCTCTTGACTTGTGAACAATCAATTAAATTATGCTGGTATTAGATTCTTGACTAATCTGCTACATTCGAGTATGTATTTCCTGTTGTGTTTTATTGAATCTGGAAATAGAAAAGGCTAAAAGGCTTACTCAAAGTCTACTTGAAGGCTGCAAGAATTGAATTCTACGATGAAATCCTTACAAAAATACCCAATCCGCGGCCCACGTGAACTCTGAAAGCGATCCAATGCAAACTAGCCGACCGAAGTGACAAACAGAAATTTCTTTGACCAATGTTCCGCACAGGCGAATAACCTGCGGGCCAACTCGTCACAGATTCTTCCAATGCAGCCTACGAAACAAACAAGTTGGACAGCCCTGGTTTAAAATATCTTTTCCAATTTATTTTATTTTAATTATATACATATGTTTGTTTGTTTCTTAGGCGCGGCCAAACCATTCATCTGATTGCAATAAAGTTTTTTTCTATGTGTCTCGTTGGTTCCAGCCTTGGGCTTAGGATAGTTTTGGCTCCGGTATATGGTCTACTGTTGTCGAGTATTCTATTCGATTAAAAAAAAACATTGATTTTACCGTCGAATAATTTAAATCTATGCGATGTCTTAAGTATCCAAGAGATGGAGTCGTCAAATTATAGCGTTTCACTTTTTATACTCGTCATGGAAGTGAACCACCCATTTGAATTCATGTTCTTATAAGAAAAACTTTTTTGGTTTTTGTCCTATCAAACTGAAACTTGGACACTATCAGTTTCCAAGAAAGGCGCAACGCATTTTTCGGAACCAGCCCAATCGGACCACTAAGGAGGGTACCTCCCATACAAATCCCATGAAGAGTATTTCATCTTCGGCATAGTCGAAGATAACGTTATTACTAGTTATTATTTGTACTTTGCAAAACTTAAGCACCCACAACACATCATCAAATAATGATAGTGCGAAAATCAAAGGAGGATCAAACAGTTAATATGTATTATTATGTATAGTGCTAAGTTAATTTGCACCAGCAATTATTTTAATAATCTACGGCTTGAAAACTTAGAATTCTCTAAAAGAGTATCAATTCATAAATTGTCGCACTGGTTCAATATCAGTCCTTTGTTCCATTGTTTGACTTATTGCAGTGACAAATTTCTTCCTGTTTCATCAAATAATATAATATAATACATAATCAAGCTTTTGTCCCTGGAGGCGAATGATTAATAAAACTTTCCAGAGATCGTAACTAATAAAATTTATTTAAAATATTTCAACAATATTTAAAATGCAAAACTGATTAAAATGATTGTAATGATGATGTAGTATGATAACGCTAGCTGTCCCGGAGGACTTTGCTACGAGCGGCACTGTTTGGGTGTTTCTGCAGCTCAATTTTCACTTGATTGATAGTTTTAATACCACCAACATTTTTTTGTTGTTGTTGTTTTTGCTTTGATCGATTGATTTTAACAAAAATTATGTCTTTAAAATGCACAGGAACACTATACAAAAATTTCATCAAAATCGATCCAACAGTTTCAAATTCCATAGGCTTTGGACCACATACAAACATGCATCCAATTTTAAACATAGATAGATGAATTAATATATCTAACTGTTAGCTAAAGGTGCAAATCGTTTAACTTGTTTGGAAAGAATCAAAATCAAAATATGCAGCTTTAAGATAGAATTTCACCCGCAATGGTAGATACAAATTTTAATACGTATTTCTTAAATGATATATTCAACACCGAGTCATAAATTTAGTTTAGTAAGTCCAGCACAACCTTTCTTTTATTACTGAATACTCAATAAAGGAATTAATATATTGTACAAACCTACATCACTTCATGATATACACGTATGTATATCCTGCCTGAAGCAAAGTAAAGTCTCAACGAGGTGAAAGGCAAAACCACTTGATGCTGCATCCACATCTCAGTCCTCGTCCTTTGTTGATTTGGTAAAAGGTTTCTTTTTAAATGAAAGCAAAAAACGCGTCAGTAATAGATAAATGGTGTTTTATTTACTAAACTACTTGCGTTTGTTGAGTGTTCTAGAAACGACCATCGTTCCCCGGCACAACTACCTTAGGTAGGCAAGTAAGTAGGTTGAGTAGGTTGAGGAAGATAAATAGAAAAAGGAAAACTAGCTACTACTTACTATTAAAATATGCGTGTGCGATAAAAATAAAGGAGAACAAAGAAAAAGGAGGAGAGTCAAGCGCCTCAACATTAAGGAATCGGCATCAATACTTGAATGACAGTTGTCAGACTCACAGTCTGACTAAGTCGTTGTCAAATAGTCTGACCGACCACTATATCCCATTGTTAGACTTGTTGCTTTGGCATTGGCTTTGAACAAACTTCCTTCTTTAGTGACTTCCTATGCCGCAAAAGACTTCTTCTGCAAGTCATTTAAAGTGATTGTCTGTGAGAATAAAACGTTTATTTTTCTAACAAGGAAACCATTTTTGTATCCACTTGAGAGTTTCACAAAGCGCCAAGTAAGATGAAAAACACACACGCGCTCTTCTATCCTTTCCCTTTCCGCTATAAACTTAAGGAAATATATACGTACAACGATGAACACGACAAATTTAAACCAATAATGGAAAAGACTTCGACACGCTCCAAATTGCTTGCATTCAAAGAATATTCAATATGGATAATGAGTTTAATATGAATACAACAAGTTATGATACTCGTAACTTGTGAAAAGAGGAAGGCCAGAGAAACTAAACAAAAAACAATTAGAGTTGAGCCAAGTTTGCAGATTTTTCTTATAATTAAGTTAAGCAAGCTAATTTAAAGCCAGCAATTGTACGAAAAGAAATAGCAGTCAATTTAGTTTGAACTGCTGGATATTTTTCATGCAAATTATTCATATGATAATTCATGTTCTTTAAAATATTTGTGAGTCTTTTTTAAAGATTTTATATACCTATATATATATATTTGTCTTTGAATAACCAACTCTAAACATTAAAAATATTGTCAACAATGTCAACGATGTAAAGTCCAAAAATAATGTCTATGAATATTTGTTCAAGAAAACTAAAAAAATTGATAATTGAATATTTATATTCTAATAAAAAAAAAACGAATAGCTTCAATAATATTTGTACATAGTTTATAATGCTGTAAAGATCTTAGAAACCTATAAAGTTTGTATCACCATGATCAACAAGGGGATTGGAGCCAATCAAGGCTATGTATGGGGTTTTATAAAACAAAACAAGAAAAAAGATGATTAACTTCGCCTATGCCATTGTTCAAGCACTCCTAGAAAATGTTTAAGAGTCAATTTACATACAGCATTTCCACATTGAAACCGAAATATCTGTCTGGGAGCTATAAGATCCAGTAAACCTAGGGTCTAAATATTGACATGGTTAGTGAATATGGATCAGATACTAATACTATCCAAATTTCAGTTCGATTATACAAAACATAAAAAAGGAACTGGAATTTGAGTCTGTCTTTGTATGTGAGCTATACTATTTAGTAATCCTAGCATCTTGAAATTTACATTATTCGTAAACATGGGTGAATTGATGGTGTCTAAATTCCAGTTCGATAAAACAAAAAACAAAAAGTTCTTTTAATGAGAATTTGAATTTGAGTTTGCATGGGACTCAGCTGGTTCTGGTAAAAGAAAAGTTTTTGAAAATTTCAGCTCTTTAGTTCAAAAACTGAGGGAGTAGTTTGCATATATACAGGGCTTCATCAAATCGTCTCGTCGAGCTGATCAACAATATATATACAATACTTTATTCGTTCTCCAATGTCTCCTTCTGTCTGTTACAAACTTCATGAAGAGTATAAATATTGTTATGATTAAGTCTGGATTAATCTGGTGAGATATTGTTAAAATTATATTAACATTATTCCACACAATTGAATGTTAAAAAAGTAACGAAGAGCAAATTCAAGACATCTTTAATAGACAATGCTGCCAAAATAGCTATAAACAATTGTCTGCTAGAACCTGAAAAAAGTTTTTCCTGTAGTCCTCAAATGAAGAGAATTTCATAACATTCCGAATTGACAAGAAATAGAAAAAAAATGGGCCAAGTGCGAGTCAGACTCGCACACGGAGGGTTCCGTACCAGATTGGGGTTTGTATGGGAGTTAATCCCTCTAGTGGTCCGATTTAGTGTTTAAATTTCAGTTCAATAGTCCAAAAAACAAAATAGTTTTTCGATTAAGAACCTGAATTTCAATGGTGGGTTTGTATTGGAGGTGCCTCTCCTAGTTGGCCGATTTGGCTGATTCCAACAGATATGCAAAAAAACCAAAAAAGTTTTTCTAATAGTAACCTGAATTTTAATGGGGGTTTGTATGGGAGTTACCCTCCCTAGTGGTCCGATCAAACTGAAATTTCGACAATATAAGTTTCATCCAAATTTCAAGATCATGGGATTACTGGATCGTACAGCTGCCATAATTACCAAAATGTTTCTTATATGGGGACCCCTTTAAGTTTTTGAAAATATGTTAGTCTTAGTATTTTCTGTGAAAATTTTAACTCTCTAGCTATTACGGTTTATGAGATATGACCCGAGGACGGACGGACGGACGGACAACGATAATATATAGCCACCAACCATCCAAATTTCAAGATCGTGAGATTACTGGATCGTATAGCTGCCATACAAACCAAAATGTTTCTTGTATGGGGACTCCTTTAAGTTTTTGAAAATATTTTAGTTTTAGTAATTGTTGCTGATGCCCGGATAGAACTACACATTCTGTGAAACTCTCTAGCTAATGCGGCTTATGAGATATGACCCGAGGACGGACGGACGGACAACGAAGTCTCTACAATATGGTTCCCTTTGGTACCCTTTGGGTCCGGAACCCTAAAAAGCAAGTCCCATAGTTGGAACTGAGCCTTTTTGGCAGTCTTTTAACAAGAAATTTTTTAAAGTAAACTTGAAGTGGCATTGTGTTTTTTAATGATTTTTGGACTCTGTTTTAGTTGAGTTTGGTAATTCAGTTTTCATGCTAAAAAGTGAAAAAAAAAAGTATGGCACTTTCAAGATAAGTCGTGTTTGAGTATTGTGCACTTGTTGTACTAACTATAAAATGCCAACTGAAAATTTTAAGTTTTACAACGTGTCTGTATCTGTGTGTTCTTTTTACTAGACGGAGTACATTTGTCGGAACCAACCGAATCGCATCACTACGGGGGTACCTTCCATAAAAACCCACCCATTAAAATTCATGTTCTTATTAGAAAAACTTTTTTGTTTATCGTCTTATCGAACTAAAACTTGGACACTATCAACTTCGAAGTCAGCCGCAGTACATTTGTCGGAAACAGCCGAATCGGGGGGTTCCTTCCATACAAACCGAAATTCATGTTTTTTTGCTTTTTGTGTTATTGATCTGAAATTTGAACAGTACAAGTGTCTGACCCATATTCAACAACCGTGTGGATTTCAAGACCCTAAGATTACTGGATCGTAAAGCACCCACTCAAATATTTCGGTTTCAGTGTTGAAATGCTCTATGTGTACTGACTAACCAAGTACTATCCCGGAGTGATTTGTTCATTTTTAACTTTTTAAAATCTTAGCATTAAAATAAAATAAAAAACATTTCAATTTCACAACTCTAATTACTTAAATACATGTGGAACTCTTGCAAAACGAATGATAAAGTATTAAAAGTTTTTAGGCGTTGTAGAGAACGAAATATTTACTAATCCTAAAGACGGCAAAGGAATTATTCACTTGTATCAGATCTGATTACAAATTCTTTAAAACAAATCTAAACGGTATTTCTGACAGTTCTTTCTTATTTCAATCCATCTCTGATTTTCAGCCAAATAGTAAAATTGGTACAAATGTGCTGTGATGAAAAAGAGGTGGGAATAACGGAAACTCGTATGTTTATTTTTTATATTCTGACCTGATATGTTCATCTTTCTTATTATATAATACTTTTGTGGAAAAAAGAGTATGTTTTTTCAAAAACCATTCAAAAAATCTATCTTGCCGTTTTAAGCTGTGTTTATTTATCACAATCCATGCATCAATCCAACCCCCATAAGAGGCATGTGGCATCGTAATTTTTATGTTGTACTCTATGTTTGTCGTTACCCTTAATCGCTCAATGTTTAGTGAAGCTCAATGTAAAACTGCGCATGTCAGTGACTTGTCAAAATCCAGTCCTGTTTGAAAGTTGTAAACAAAAACAAGTTTTGCTCCACAGAGAGAAGGAGAATGTGACAGCGCAAATTAAACTGACAGTTACAAATTTCCCAATTAGAAGCAACCACCGAGTCGCGATTTCTTTATGGCAAATAGTCTGAGAACGAAAGCCAAAAATGTCGAGAGGAAATTATTGATTTTCACACGAACTGAAACGACTTTTGACTTTTTGTCTTCAACAAAAAATTTAATTCAAAACGTATTTTTAATTCAAATACTAAAAATATTAAAAGTTACAACAAAAATAAAATCAACGAAAATTGTTGACGTGTTTGCTTAGTGTGCGATTGGCTGAAAAGCCTTTAAGCCAGCTTAAGCAAATCGAGGCCAATTCACATAGGCGCACGGTAGCATAAAATCATGGCCGATAGTGAATTTGAGGAGTTCCATAGGCCCATATTTGAGTCTCATGCATTGGTAACAACTTTTACAACCGCAACGAGCGCAAAGAAGAATAACGCGCACACATTTTATTCGTAAGTATCCCCGTGATGATGCCTAACAGTATTGGGATATTAGAGTGCGAAAAATCAATGTACAATTGACAGCATCCTACGAAGTAGACATTTCTTCTTATATCTAAGAATTTTTTCCTTTTCCTTCCACACAGTCTTATACCCAATGATGATCTCGAAGATTCACCGTCATCGAAGAGTGATATTTCTGATCAGGAAGATGGCATTTGTGAGCCATCATCAAAACAGAAGCTTCATCATCAACATCACCAACAACTACAGCAAAATGTTGAGGACGATGAACTGGGTGATGGCCTTAAAGTCATCTCATTGTCATCGGACGGTTCATTGGACACAAATGATTCGTTCAATTCTCACCGACATCACCCATTAAATCATCAAGATGCCATTGGTGGTTTTATAGGAGGTAGCAATACGCCTCAACCCCATGATGATGCCGCCACAGGACAGCAACAATTGCTAACGCCAAATTCGGCAGCTGCCACAGCACAACAACAACGACGTCGGCGAAAATTACCCGAAATACCCAAAAATAAGAAATGTAAGTCGTAGTTTATTTATTTGCGCCTACACACATTGTACATACATATGTAAGTAGTAAGTAGGCCCATGTAGAGAACAAAATCAATACCAAGAATCCAAATACCTTAAATTTTTTTTTTTATAGATTTTTATTTGGTTTCCCCCATTCGTGGAATGTAGTTGAACTTAATTTACACACAAATTCGTTGCAGCTTCCATTCTACATCTTTTAGGTGGTACTGGTGGCACGACTGGTGCCAATCTCTATGGGCAAACTACACTGAGCGAAGAGTTTACAGGTCGTTCACCAAATCAAGTTATTGGTGCACCGCGGCTCAATCAACAACGCTCATTTCTATCGCTCAAATGTGGTTATCTGCTTGATGAAGACTCCAGTCCCGATTCAGAGAGACTGCAGAGTCTCGGAGATGTCGACAGTGGCCACAGCACAGCGCATTCACCCAACGACTTTAAAAGCATGTCACCCCAAGTTACCTCGCCCGTATCACAATCACCCTTTCCTCAGCCTTTCGGTGGCGTTCCCTTCAGTCAGCTAGAATTGCTCGATGCCACACACCGTGGTTTGCATAAGTTCATACCACGTCATCATGATGAGATCGAAATTGAGATTGGCGATGCCATCTACGTGCAAAAGGAAGCTGATGATTTATGGTGTGAAGGTGTCAATTTACGCAGTGGACGCCAAGGTATCTTTCCATCAGCATATGCAGTGGACTTGGATTACAATGAATTTGATCCTACGGTGCAACAAGTAAAAAAGGAACGTTACCTTTTGGGTTATCTAGGCTCAGTAGAGACACTGGCGCATAAGGGCACCGGTGTAGTCTGTCAGGCAGTGCGAAAAATTGTTAGTGAATATGGCAATTCGCCAACGGGTCAAGTATGCATACTAGAAGTATCTGATCAGGGTTTACGCATGGTTGATCGTTCATCACCAAATGTAAGTTGGATTCATCATGTTCATTGTGCGTATTCCAACTTAGTTATCTTATTTTGGTATTGCAGATTAAAAAGGAAAAGAAACCCTGCATCGACTACTTCTACTCATTGAAGAATGTCTCATTTTGTGCATTTCATCCACGTGACCATCGATTCATTGGCTTTATAACCAAACATCCGACTGTACAGCGTTTTGCTTGTCATGTCTTCAAGGGCACCGAGTCTACAAGACCCGTGGCCGAAGCTGTGGGGTAAGTCTACAACCTATAAATCAATAATTCCGATAACTAATCAAATTTCTGATCCCACACAATGAACAGCCGCGCCTTTCAACGTTTCTATCAGAAATTCATCGAAACGGCTTATCCCATCGAGGATATCTATATAGAATAAGCAAAATTTATTGATGAAGACGCAATGGACAAGGCCTAAGCATCTAACGCATTCGCATATTAATCCGGTTTACGCTTATATTTTTTTATTTTCTAGACAACAAAAATGAAATACCAAATGAAACAAAACCAAGTTTTCATATTCAAAAGAAATTCACTTTTTTCCGAAATAAATAATTATAAAAAGCAGTTTCAATTTAAATAAGTAATTCAGATTTATTTATCAACAGTGAATCCCATTTACCATAGTATACAATATTTTCAAATTCTTATAATCATAGTTAGTTCCTTCACCCAAATTTTGTAAGCCCTCCACGCAATAGTCATAGTACCTAAAACAAAATTACTTACTTACCTAAAATTAAAAGTATATTTGAATTTTAAGTTAAATATCCTAGGGTATATATAGTAAGGTCTATTTTACCTAGCGTTCCGATCCTTTTTCTAGTCTTGTAAATAGTTAAAATTGTTCAAAGCACATACAAAATACACGAATAATGCCAAAGCGAACCTATTTTTTTATGAAATAAACTTATAAATTTGAAAATGAAATCCTATAAGGACCCTTCTAAGCGATTACATAACATAGCCACAATTTAAATAAAAATAAAATCATGCACAGACAAGTCTCAAACCAACTATAGGTATATATCGTATAATAAATAAAGTACCATCGTAATTGTCTCAATCTAAAGTGATGAAACATCAAGAAATCTTTACAATAACACAACTTATGTTTCGCTAAGTACTTGTTATGATATATAATATATAATCTATAGATCAAACTTACTTAGCAACAAAGAACCCCAAAGTACTATAACTTTAATAATAGCGAGTACAACGCAATATTCAATCAGTTAAAAGATATGAGTTTAAATCCATATAATAATATATATATATATATATATGTGTATCTAGAGACATGGATCCTTAACTTCAGAATAATCAAAATATACAATTCTACTCGTATTGTATAATGGACCCGAGTCAATGATTTTTTTTTGCAAATATGTTGAGCAGTATCAATAGATTTGATTCTCATCGACAAATATTGAGCTTATGTTGAATGGACAACACCAGATAAATACTAGCATAAGCATATATATATCAACAATCCATTTTCACAATCATATGTACTATCTCTAGATACAAATGTTATATACAAATTTATACGATGTGTATGATATATAAGTTTTGGGTGTGAAATTTTAGAAGATTATTAAGTATTATTATTATTGAAAAATATTTAGAAAAAAAAAACAAAATAACAAAAAGTATATAAAAATTTATCAATTTGTGAGAATATAATGGTAAATATACAAAAATATATAATTGATATACATATATACATAAAATATATATGTATATCTTATTAAAAATATTAATTTAAAATGGTTTTTGTTTCGGACTAGTTAAACTACATATTTTTTTTATCTTGACTTTAAATGTCTAAATATTAGTATGAGTTTATGATGGATGTTTTAAAATCATGTAAGTAAAATTTTATTTATTTATTACCCGACTACGTCGCAGCAAAAAGGAGGATTATGTTTTTGACTGATATGTATGAGTAAGTGGGTACCGATGTTATTTGCTCCCTCCTAAATTCTAAACTACTTTCCATAATTTGTCAAATGAAGCATCGTTGGAAGTGTCGTTACATTATATTCAATATGACGCCTTCTTGTTCAACTTTAGTAGAAGGGTGAATAAAGTGAACATTGGATGTAATCGCAATAATTTAGCAAGTAGACCCTCAAACATAGTTAGTTACAAGTTTATATCATGAGTCCTCCAATGTTTTGCTTTATCGCACGTCGTACAACAGTATTTCATAGGAAATCTTTCATAGAACTTCGAAAGTTAAGTCATTTCCAAACCCATCTCTTTGCAGCACTTCCCACCCATTAACACCCATTAAGAAAATAAGAAAAAGATGAAGTATGTTTGAATTATTTATGTATAATTTTTTCTATATATTTTCTGTATTTATAATACAACTTAAATTTAAATAATCTTTGTTTGTTTGTTTGCTTATTTGTTTCGTTTTAATTTGTTTTGTCTTGTCTTGGTTAGTTTGTTTTTTCTTAATTATTGCAATATACTTTAATATTTTGACTTTTCGTTTTGAATAATAATAATTATTATATTTATTATTATTGTTATTTGACATAATTACAATTTGTATTAACATTTAACTTAATTTATGCTTCAGTTTAATTTTTTTATTTATTTATTTAATAATTATTTCATTATAGGCGATTGTTACTCTTTCATAATTTGTTTGTTGTTTGTTGTAATTTATTATTTGTTACTGTAATAATTAATTTAATTACTTATATTTTAAGCACACACTACACATCTCTCAATAGTCTCTCAACTAAAAAGAATTCCCTAATAATACTTAAAGAACTATTTATTTGCTTCCTTGTCCTTTTCTGGTTAGTTTGATTTCAATTCAGTTTAATTTAATTACAATATTTCTTTATTTTATTGTGTATATTTTAATTTTTACAAATATTAAAAAATTCAAATCATTTCAACGCTTAAATATTATTTAATTTTAATATTTAAAAAACTTTTGTAGGCATATATCAATAGAGGTTTTTCGATACTCCATTCAATGTTACGTACGTAATGAATTATTTATTTATAATTTAGTTTTGATAATCTAGTTTAATATTTTTAATATTATTTATACATACAAATACTAAATAAATAAATATTAAAATATTTGGTCTGTTTTTTTTTATTATTTTCAATTGGAGATTATTAATTTTTTATTTTTAATGTGAACCATTGTCCATTTTGGAAGGCAAAAATCTTTAAAATTATAAATACTTGTACATATAATTGAAATAATAATAAATGATAGATTAAATGCAAATAGAAAGAAAAAGGTAATTATTGAATATAAAAGTTATAAAATAATGAAAATAATAATCTGATAGAAATAAGCGAAATTTCGTGAATCAAGAAATGGAAAACTTTGAATACAAACTTATTTCTATTGCCATTTGAATTTTATTTAAAATTCCATCATCTTTGAACTCACCCAAAATTGGTATCAGTAAAAAACTACCATGTCTATTTACATACGAGTATATTCCTACTAACTAATATGAGATTCAATACAATAAATTTCTGCTTAGACGCGTTCAATTTTATAGTCAACATAGTATAATAGAAAAAACAATACAATATCTTACACACCAATTTGTCAGAGACCCCACATTCATAAAGAATAATATAGAATATATTATCATAGAAAGAAGAATGAGAATGTCAAGTCCATCCAGTGTGCCAGCTTTGGAGTCACCGAGCTAAAATTTAGTATAGATAATATTTTGAGAGTTCCCTGAATACTACTTGAAGAGATAGTCGCGGTACAATAACTGAATGACTGACTTTTTTAGTTCCCACAAATCAAAACCATATGCTAGTGAAATGTGACAGTTACCATAAAATTGGATTGTGAAAGATATGAAAGGTTCGGTAAACCGAAGTATAAGTCCCGCTGATTGCCGATTCTCCTCAAATACCCAATTTAACCTAGTGAGTATTTCAAAATATCTACACATTACAAATTTACATACTAACAGCTATTAACTAAAAAACTGTAACAAAATGATAATCCACAGCAAGCACAATATTTTTTCTGATTTGTTTTGTTGTTCATCTATAAGTAGAATGCTACTACAGTATAGTATAATTGACAAGTGTATTCACCTAACCGATCTCTTCCCAAACACCACTTCCTCTTTCTTATCCCCACTCCTTCCTCTCTACTCTGTACTATATTTTTTTATAATATATGATATTTTGAATTTGATTATTCGTTACAGATTAATGTTGGTGTTGGTGTTGATGTGGATGCGGATGTGTATGTTGTTGATGATGACAAGGACACGGATCCTGCCTTCCCCACTATGTTATTTTATGTATGTGTATGGCATAAATAAAAATTTTTATATAGGAAATAAAAAATGAATGCAGTGCAAATTGTTTTTGTTATTAATTTGTTGTTTTTTGTTTTTAAATAAGGCTTTTTTTTGTTTTATTTAAATTTTTGCTATAAACTACACATTTGTTTAAAATTAATGCATTTTAATAATAATTTTTTAATAATCATAATAATAATAATAATCGTCATTTATAACTTCATTTAATTAATTAATATATATATATATGTGTATATATATATATATATATATAATTATAATTAGAAAAGTTTTTTTTTGTTTTAATTTATGCATACAATTTATTTACAAAAAAATTTTTAATTTTTTTTTTTTTAAATATTACCATAATTAATAATATAATAATTAATATGATTTCGGTTTGTTGTTTCAGTGTTTTGGAATAAATGTGTACGTTTTTTGCTTTTCTTCTTTTCTATTTTTACATATTTGTGTTGCTTATTATTTTTGTTTTGTATTCATAATTTTATAAATATGTAATAATTATTATAATAATAATAATAATAATTTCATTTAATTTCTTCATTTTTTAATTTAATTACAAGTTTCGTTTAATAGTTTTTGTTTTTTGTATTTTTTTTTTGTAATTTTTTTTATATTTAATGTTTTTATTTATTTTTTACGAAATTAGGCTAAATTGTTGTTTTCTTTGCGCTTACAATTAATTTTTGTTGCTTGCCGTCTTTGTTGTTACACAGAAAAAAAAAATAACTATGTTTCCCCTAAGTTGAAGACCTTAAACACTAGGAATACATAATACGCATGAGTTATGTATAAAGTTATAGATTTATATCAGTTATTTATATCTATATATAATATGTATCTATTTATGTATGCATGTGTATATATATGCACGTGGAGACAGAAACACGGGCAAACACCCACTTAACACAACAAAACGCAATACTGACAGACATCATCACTTTCATCCACCATCATCATCATCAGTGAGTCAGTCTGGAAGTCAGAAGGAGTAGAGTATTGAAGCGTAGAGTTGGCGGGAGTTTGCTCACATGATTGTTTGTTTTTTGTTTATTTATTTATTTTATCCACTTTTTTAACTAATTTTAATTCTCAAAAGATCTAACAAATAATGACTAAATGTCTAAAAACGCGCTTTAGTATGTTCTTGTTGGTGTTGCATCCTAATAATTTTCTGTAGTTTTACATTCATTCTTCATTCACTTGCACTTACATACGTACGAGGAGCATGTGTGTATTTATTTAAATATACATATAAATAGGGTTTTTTGTTTTGCTTTATTTCGTATAATAAATATATTTATGTTGTAGTAGTAGTAATGGTGTTTGTTGTTCTATGCTTAGTTAAAAATATTTATTTTGATAGTGTGTATGTTGTTTTATTGAATAGGATTAGGAGAAATTGTTTTGAAGGTTTGGACTTGGTTGGACAGATTGATACCTCGTCGTTGGTAAGGGGGAGCTAGAACTAGCGAGCATTCCGGTCAATAATATTTTAAATTGTATTTAGATAAATGTATCAAAATTAACACTTTTTTTCTTTTTATCAATATCTTATAATTTTCTTATGTTGCGAATTTGCAGCGACACTTTATATGTACTCAAATAATAGTTTAGAGTTGTTCTATTTTTTTTTAGTCAGTACAGAATTTTAAAAAAAATTTTTTTTTGTTATTGCTGCATTTGTTTTTTGCTTTCTTGTTTTTTTTTTTTTTTGTTTGTTTAATTAAACTATAATTTATTTATTTATAATAATAATAATAATTTTGTTTTTTGTTACTTTACAATTTTTTTGTTTTTGCTTTTTAGCCCGGGGTCCTATGAGGCACCAAAGGGCATATACAATAATATCGATGATTACAAAATGTTGATTCATGATCACGCTTACTTAACTTAAATGAAGAATGATACAAATAGAATTAGTTGGACAGTAGGACAGACAACAGACCAATAGTGAGTGAGAGTTAAAGAAAAATCTACAAACTAACTGTACAAATCGATAAAATTATCATCAAGGATGCAAACGTATAAAACATAAAACACGAAAAGACAATGATAGGATAGAACAAAATAATATATAAAACAAGGAACATGAACAAATAATAATAAAAATGAGACACATGACAAAACATGAATATAAATACAATAATTAATTAATTAAAATATAAAAAGAAAATATATATACATAAAATATATTGCAGGCAAGGTCTATTTGCCAAAAAAAAAAAAATAAATTACAAAAAATAAATTTAAAAAAATATATATATATTGATGAAGAAAGGTTGATATAGACACGAGTATTGATTTTGGGATTTACAATAGAAATAGATAAGAAAAGGATATTTATGATTTATGATTATCATCTAACTTCACAGTCTTTTTTCAATGGAAGTAAGCCGCTGCCTCCGCTGCCGCTATTGCTGTTATTATTGTTGTTATTACTATTTATATTATTGTTATTATTTGAATTGTTACTATTCATGCTACCGCTACCGCTGCTGCTACTGTTGTTAATGTTGGTATTGGGGTTGTTGTTGCCCGCTGCCATAACATTCATTGAGTAGTTGTTAATCGATGATGAATTTGAATTACTACTACCAGATGCAGAAACGCTGGCTGATCCTAATGAATTGTTACTATTCTCACAGTTCTGATTGTTACTACCGGTGGTGTGGGTGTGGGTGCTAATGTTGGTAATGTTAATTGGCACATTGACATTTGACACAGTGGCACCGCCACTGCCACTGCCACCACTGCTATTGCTGACCAATGTATTTGTGTTGTTACTTCGCGCTGCATTTAAAGCATTTACCAATGATAAGCCAGTTATCGTCTCCTCAGGCATTGATGTTGCCGTATTCGAGTCATGTACATCAGCGCTTTTACTGGAATCAATCACTAGGCATGGTGGCGATGGTGTACTTATGTCCTTGCCCATTAGTACAGCTGGTGAAGCATTGGCATTTTGCGAGTGCGGTGTAAAACTACGACTACCGCCCATCATTAACGCAGGTGATGCAGCTGGTGAAGGCAATTCTTCGTTTCCACAATTTGAGAGCCCTTCATCATCGTTGTTGTATGTCGAAGGCGCCATTGTAACTGGCGTCAATGCTGCCGGTGATGTTGTGATATCCTTGTCACGTTTGCTTTCTCGTTCACCAGACTTTCGATGGCTGCTGCGATTACGTTTTTCACCGCCAATAACATAACCACCACCAGCAGAAATTCGCGCAAACTTCAGACGTATGGGCGCTTCGTCTTGTTTGGGCATTGGTGCCTCCATCAATGGTTCATTTAGCGATTGTTGTAATTGAGGCTGTTGCTGTAATGTTTGTTCAGTTGTCACCAATGCCACTGCTGCTTTTGTTGTTGCTGTCGCTATTTCAATTGGCGTGATTTCTTTGGGCGGCGTTGCCTTACGTTTGCCGAAACGTATAATTAACTTCGGAGGATCTCCAGGCGAGGCATTTGCCGCATGCTCAATTAGCGTTGTTGTCATACTGTCCTTTGACATAGAAGCTGACGCCTTATTGCGCTTCTTTTCTTTCTTATCCTTTTTCGGTTTAGAGCTTTTTTGCTTCTTAATCGGCGGGTCAGTTGCAAATGCAAGCTTGGTATCCTCCTCTTCGTCAAAATCTTGCATAACCATTCTACGAAAGTTCATTGAATCACGTTTTAAGTCCTCCAATGTTGGTGTTGCATAGTTTGACGTAAGACGTTTTTTCGGCGGGCAAGCACGACGTGACATTTCATAACTATAACCACCAGCACTATTGCCTTCGCCTATATTACTCGATCCTTTTGTAATGCCAACCTGATCGTTGGTGGCTTGTAGACCGCGTATTTTGATCTTCAGTTTTGGTGCAGGTTCGTCCTCGGAACCTTCCAACGTTTTGCTACGCCCCCGTCGCTTTCCAGCACTTGATGCAGCACCAGTTTTAACGGAATTACCGTTATTGTCATTACTGCCCGAAGAGCACGCACTCCGTCTGCGTCCTTCGCCACCACCTGGCGGTAACGCTGCATTATCATTAATATCATGTATGACAACGGCATCCAAAGAACGCAACTCACGACTGGATATATTTTTCTTGAAACGCTTTGATGCAACCGCTGTCGCCACCGCTGGTAAACCTGTCGTTGTTAGATCATCTATATCGAGTACACTGGCATCTGTAGTACGGATAAGATCCAATGCCGGATGTGGCATGCTATCCGAAGCGACTGGCAATCCACACGAGGAATCATCCATAAGTGTATCCTTTTGGACAACATATAGACTGAGTAACTCCTTCTTTCTCATACGTCTCGAATTCATGCCACTACTGCTGCTGCCACCACCACCAGCGGATGTTGCGCTCACATGTTGCGGTCATTTGAGAAACAGTCGTCTGCATAATGCTGCCGCTGGCATTTGACTGCACCACAGTGGTGCTCGACAATGAAGTATTTGTAACGGTGCTATAGTGATCTGGATAGGCTAGTGGACCTTTGATCTTCAGTTTCAACTGATTGCGAGAATCCGAGAGCGATGCTTTCGTCGTTAGTGTCGTGTCTGTGTCATTTGAGACCTCTTCAGATGTCGCCTCCATTGAGGTTTGCAAATCGGGTGGCATAAACATATCCGAAACGACAACAGCATGATGATGAGTTGCCAAAATTGGTGCAGATTGATTTGCTTCGGTGGAATGGAGGGCACTATTTGTGATCGTGCTTGTTGTTGGTGTGTTCAAAGTCGAGTTTGTCATAGTCGTTGTCGCCGCTAAGACATTGGATGTTGTTATCGACTCCAATGCTCCCGTGTTATTCATCTGTGGTTGCTGCTGTTGTTTAGTAGTTGATGACATCGCTGCCAGGCCAGTAGCACGTAATTGAGATTGAAATTGACGTTCATCTTCTTCATCGAACTCTGACAATGTTTGATCTGCTGTACCCGAATCAAATGCGCCCAATAAATTGTTGTTGTATGCCTCTTGTGAAGCGGAGGTATGCTGTGGTTCGAATCCCAGATTATACGTGCGCATATCAACTGGTCCCGGTAATAGAGGCTGCATATTGATGGCATGCAATAACGATTGTTGAGCCGTTGTAGCCGCTGCCGTTGGTGGTTTCAAAACACTGTTTGCATTGCAACTGTTTGCTGCTGCTGATCCCACGCCCCGTACTTTACAACTGGCATAGCTCGTGTTGTGATGTGTGGCTGGCTCATAGCTACGGCGACGGTCGCGTAACGATTGCAGATTCTCAGTGGCTAATTCTTCATCATAGTTGAATTCAAACGGTGTGCCAACTAGATTGTTTACAATATGGGTGTTGCTGCCGAACTCAGCCATTGGCGGTGGAAGCGGTATGATAGTGTTTGCGGTGCTGCTACCGCGACCTCGTCCACGACCACGGCCGCGCCCTCTTCCAGCACCGGAGTTGGACCCACGTGGTGCACGCTGTCGAGGTTTGCCGGCAAGCGTATACGTCAAAGGATCATACTTGGGTGGTGGTTTTTGTACCACTGATGCTGATACCACCGCGACTGCTGAATTTGTAAATTCATTAAGTGCATGCTGCGCCTGTTGCTGTTGGTGTTGTATCTGCTGCTTGGCAAGCAATTCCATTTGACGTGGTGATTTACCTGGTGATTTGTGCTGTATTTGTGGTGATTTGTGTGAATTGCGACGTGATTGAAGCT
The DNA here is from genome assembly GCA_037043295.1 of Amiota minor. Classification (NCBI taxonomy): domain Eukaryota; kingdom Metazoa; phylum Arthropoda; class Insecta; order Diptera; family Drosophilidae; genus Amiota; species Amiota minor. The sequence continues at coordinate 153,582 of JBAMAW010001644.1, forward strand.
GTTGTTGTGATGTTTGTTGCTGCTGTTGATTGTACCGCGTAGAAGTGCGTTTAGTTGGTGAATCTTTTGTGGGTGTTGTCTGAAGCTGTTGCTGTGCTGTTTGAGGTACTACTGTTGCAGGAGGCGGTGGACCCGTGACTGCTACCGGCACCTGCGGCGTCGGCATCATAGCCTCCGAACAACTGTTTAGCAATGAGTTAAATGGTAAGTTACCATCAACCGGTGAGGTCAGATTAAATTGATTCGTTGCCGATGTCTGTTGTTGCTGTTGAATTGCTCGTTGCAGCGGTGATTGGTGTTGCCGCCTCAAGAGTGATGATGTTGCCACAGCAGCTGGACCAACTAGTGATGTTGCTGCAGACCCACTAAGATTAGTACTTGAAAAAGCGGCAGAGCCACCATATTGTGGCTGTTGTTGGGAGCCTGTTGGACCATTACCCACAATATTTGCTGGATACATAGCTTGGGTCGCATCCGGTTGTTGTTGCGGCTGGGCCGCTTGTGCAGAAGGCATGCTGGGAAACATGACAGCATTGTTCGCTGCTGCATTCGTTGGTGCATATGGCATTTGATTCATTGTGGTTGCATTCTGATAGAGATTCACACCGTTATATTGATTTGGCCCAGAAGCATTATTCGGTGTCTGAGGTTGTTGTTGGGATTGTTGTTGCTGATGTGTTGATGTTTGATGCGTTGGCGTCGTGGTGGGTGTAAATGTTTGATTATTGTACATCATAGAATCGATACCATTAACCATTGGTGGATGATTGTAGTTCGATTGCATGCCAAAGGTGTCCAATGCATTATAAAACAATTTACAATTTTGTGTTGCATCATTCGCCTGTGCCTGCATGGAATGATGATGCGACAACTGTTGCTGCTGATGTTGTGGCGTATGTTGTTGCTGTGGAGTATGTTGTTGCTGTGGAGTATGTTGTTGTTGCGGGGTATGTTGTTGCGGAGTATGTTGTTGTTGCGGAGTATGTTGTTGTTGTGGAGTGTGTTGCAAGCTCGTAGGCGGCTGATCATTTGATTCGGACACAGAACTAGGCGACGATGAACGTCGTGCAGCTATCAAATCATTTTCGTTCCAAATCCTTGAAGCTCTCATGCCACCATACGGTGATTGCATCCGTGTGTTGTCATCATAATCGCAATCAACACCAACACCAATTTTATTGTTACCTGAAATGACACCACTCACAGCACCTGTAAAGTCCAAATTATTCTTAACGTTCGCAGCTGCCGCAGCATGTAAATCAACAAAATCTGGTGTCGCATTTGCGGCTGTCAATTTATTGAAAACATCAGCAACATTAGACGAGTTCTTGCGGTTCGTTTGTTTGTCGACTCCAACACCTGATGATGCTGCCAATTGTTTTTCCAAAAAGCAACTTAATTGTGGAGGAATACGGGATTGTTGCTGTTGTTGATTGTAATTGTTGACAACAATTGGCTGCTGTTGTGCCTGTTGCATTGGTGAAATGGCCATGGCTAATCCTTGATTTTGTTGTTGTTTATCCAAATAGTGGCCACTACCCGTATTCAAATCATTGTACGCAACCATGTTACCCATATGGCCACTGCCACTGTTGTTGTTATTTGTGGCTGTTGGTGTTGCATTCGGTGTGTTGGTCAAACTATTGCTATAGCTGCTACTATTCACTGTCATTGGTGAATCTTTGATGGCTGCTGCAAGCACATTCAATTGTTGTTGCTGCTGTTGCTGCAATGAATCATTCAAATGGGCATTGGGTGTGTTGCCGCTCAATTTATCCAAGGAAAAGAGACAACTGTTCGCTTGTTGTTGCTGCTGTTGCATTTGTTGCTCCTTTTGTACATGAATAATATCCTCTGGATCAGCAGCATTGTGAAATGGAAATACTGATGGTATGGCTGGTGTCGGTGGCAACATATCCACATCCTTGCATTCTTCCAGAGGTTTGCTGCGCTGTTTGGTTTTCCGTAGTTTCTCTAGAAGGTTACGTGTTGCTTGAGTACTATCCTCTTCCGAAACCTGTTTACCCGGAGTACTTGTGTTCAAGAGACTTAAATTACCCGGTGGATTCAACACACTTGATATGCTTGATGCGTAATTGTTTGTTGCGCTGTTGAATAAAGCATTATGTTTGGAGTCCTCCATCTCAAGTATGGCATCGACAATAGGTTGATGCGTGGTATCCAAATCACATGATTTCGGTAAATCCAATGATTTCATATTGGCTAAATCCAATTGGTTATTTAATTGAAGGTGCAGCACTGACGGTGTTGATAGTAGTTGCTGCAACTGTTGTTGTTTTTGGGCTGGAGAGGCAGCAATTGAGGCTGGCGAATCGACCGATGATTGTGGGGTCACAGTTGCAGAAGCAATCAATGATTCCATCGAATTCAATTTTGGATGAATCAGCGACTGTGTCTGACTATGTTGTTGCTGGCGTTGAGGTGTGAGTTGTTGTTGCTGCTGCTGTTGTTGTTGTTGTTGTTTTGATCGTAGGCTTTCTGCGGAATTCGAATTTGAATCCAATTCTATAATCTCTGGTGGCTCTGCTGGTATTATAGCCACTGCTGGTGATGATAATGATGCAGAATATTTGCTGGCATTCGCTAATTCATTTTTACGTTCTTCCTCCAATTCGCGGGCCATTTCCATTTCATTAAGAAGATGTTGCGTATGGTGAGTGTGTTCTTCTGGAGACATTGGTGGGCTACCAACACGTCGCGTTTTTCGACGTCTTCGCGAACGCCATCTGCTGCGCCTTCGTCCGCTATCTGACAAATCGCTAGCATTTGAAAGTTCATCATCATCGTTTGTGGGCGTAGGCGAGGGTGAAGCAGGTACAGGTGCTGCGGGTGGTCGCTCATCAATATCAACTGACAAATCAGCTAACTTGTTAACGGTTGTATGCGTTTGTGCTGTTGTCAATTCTTCATCAATATCCATAGGCACTTCACCGCAATCCTTTGTGGTATCAATGATTATTTGAGGTGTACTTGGTTTTGGCACAATGGTCTCTTCTTCAATAGCTGTTTCTGGATCAATGTGATCAGTGCTTCTGCTTTCTATTTTCTTTGTTGAATCTTCGTCATTGGCTGGATGCGGTTGCGTTTCAACATTTATTAAGTTTCCAACGGCATTAGCCGATGCGGCACTATGACTACGACTAATTTCCTGTTCCTTCTTAGTCAGTAATTTATCAAGGGCACCTTGTTGCTTATTTGGCGTTTTAGTGGCTTTGCGCTGAGCAATTTCTGCTTCTAAGTCGGGTGTTGCATCTGGCTTTGAATTATCCTGTACTTTAGATGTGTCATCCTTTGATTGTTGTTGCTGCTTTTTAATGTTTTCCTCATCCTCATCGTCCTCGTCGTCGATTTCAATCGGCTCTAATGTGGCTTGCGATTTACGTCTTTGCGGCATGTGCCCCTTACGGGTGTTTTGCTTTTCATCTTTCTTAACCGGTGGCGTTATAGGAATTGGTGACGGTGGTCGTGATTTAGAACCACGTGTAGTTCGTTTGGGCTTCTCCTCGTCAGTTGTTGTTGTTGTTGTTATTGACGCTAAACTTCTAAGCTTTGACTTAGCAGTTTGCCTATCTATATCAATGGAAGACTTTCGACGTTGTGATGTGCGGGATACTGTCGTCACTGCTGCTGAATCCTCACTTGTATTGCTCGTTTGACTGATGTTGCGATTGTATTGTTTCTGTGGCGAGATCTTTGGTGATTTGGTTGTTGAGGAATTTCGACGCACTGAAGGATGTGATGGTGGTGGCAGCGGCTTGTCTAAAGATTTCCGTGGTGAACGTTTAGTTGTCACTGCCGCAGGCGTTGCTGAAGTTGGTATTGGTATCGTGGTTGTGCGCTTCGCTCTCTCTTGATTATCACTTAGAGGTGGTGGTTTTGATTCTACTTTTTGTTGTTCTTCATCAGAAGAAGAGGAAGATGAATCACTACTACTACCGCTACTGCCAGACGAAGACGAGGAACTACTACTGTCACTAGCCGAAGTTTCACTTAAGGAAAGTCTTGGCGTGGGCTCCAGACGCTGTTGACGTTGTTTTGTTGGAGATGTCTTTTGTTGCTGTTGTTGCGACGTGTTATCCTCTTTGGAACGCCGTCTATTGGTAGTTGTTGCCGCAGTCGGTTTAACTGGTGAAACACTTGTGAGGTCCCTAGTTGACTGGCGTCGCGATACCGGCTTCGTGCGCGTTTCAGTCGGTTTTAATTTACTCTCCTTTTCATTCGGTGTACTACTAACTCCCTTCTCTTTTTCATTTTCTGAACTTACTGCCATCAACTCCATACTTGTCGCTGGTTTTATTATGCCGCTGTTTTTCAATTGCTCGGCCGCTTTTTTGGCTGCCTGACGTTGTGGTACATAGGAAACATTGAAATTCTGAAGCCTTGTTAATTCGTTGGATTTTGTAGACGGGGGTGTTGGCAGAATTACATTCGGAGTATCTTGCGTTGGCACAGATTTAGAACTCACTTCAGTAGACGCATTTGATTTTTGATCTTGCTTCGGCACATTAGTTGTTGTAGCTGTCTTTGCTGTACCATGTTTGCGATCATTCGTTTCACGTGGAATTTTTGGAGGCCGACCTCGTTTGCCACGCTCCGCCGGCGGTCTCTCGCTTGTCTTGGACTGTTGTTGCTGTTTCTCCTTGGTGCGTGTTTTACTGTCAGCCTTATCAGAGGAGTGTTCCGTTCTACTGCCCGTGCTTGTGTCCTTTGGTTTTGTTCGGGATTCCATGTCACGTTCACGTGCTCGCCCTCGTTCACTTTCAACTCCAATGGTGGAGGATGATAACGGAAAACTTCCTGCCGTTGCTAATGCTGTACCGCTGTAAAGGTTTGTGGAACGCATATTCTCGAAAGCTTTCTTAGCAGCCTGTCGCTGAGGTACTACAAGTAAGTCCGCAGGGAAAAGGCTTGAGGTTTGTTCTTGCTTAGCACTCGATGATGATTTAGTACTGTTGGCACTTGTTTGCTTGTCTTGGCTGGTGTCTTTGGTGGCTGTGGTATTTCTTTGGACTTTACCCGCTGACTGTTGTTGCTGTTGTAGAGTAAATTCCTTCATTGCCGCCTTTGTGCGTATCATTTGTTGGCTTTGTGAGTCGCTGACATGGCTTTCAGCCACACGTTCCTCCTCCTTGTCACCACGCTCTTCCACTGCTTCATCGGCAGGATTGGAAGAACTTGAATCTGAATCTGAGTATATTTGTTGCATGCCTATCTTTCGACCTGCTGTTCCTGATATCGCTAAGCTACTCCTCTCACCAGATATCCGGGCACTACTTCGTTCAGTATTTGTTGTGTTGCTGTTGCCCTTCAGCGGCAACAGTTCTTCACTTTCATCGCTTGAAAGGCTTGTTGTGCCCTTTTTCTGCTGCAACTCTTTCACCATTTGCGTGAGAAAATCGCGACCACGATTGGGCGTTATTGCTTTTGCCGTTGCTGAACTTTCGCCTTTATTACTTGACGTCGTTGTCGTTGGCTTTTTATGTGGCGAAGAGCTAAGAGAGGGCGTCGTCGCCGCTGTTGTGCTGTTGGTATTGTGCTTTGACTTAGATTGTTGTTTTTGCTTGGCAGGTACTGACTTGTTGTTTTGTCGCTTCTCCGGCTCCGCGTTATCATCGTCATCATCACTGGAACTCGTTTTAGATTCCTCTCCTCGTCCTTTGCCATCATCGCTTTCTGTATTTTTTCTACGCTGCTTTTGACGCATATCTTTGGTGCGTGCATAGCTCTGCTTTTTTCGAGTGTCGAACGTTTTGTTGGGCGATGATTTTGTCGTAGATTGTACTTCGCTTCGACTGGTTTCACTTGAATCGCTTGAACTACTGCTACCGGAGCCGGAGCTGTTTGAACCAGATGATCCGGAGCCACTCTCCGAGGAGGAATCGTCCGATGATGAACTGCCGCTAGACGAATTGGAGGACGCACTACTGTCGTCACTATGTTTTGATTTACCCGCTGTCGCTGCTGCAGCGACTGCGGCACCACTCTTTGAAGCACGCCTCCCGGCACTCGTCGTTGTAGTCGTCGCTGATCTACGAGGTGAACCACGGGTTTTACATCCACTCCCTGCCGATTCTTTTGCCGCAGCTGCTGCAACAGCCGCCGCCGATGACATTTGCCGACTTGTGGTTTTTGTTATCTTGGCCGATGACGATGAAGATGTCATCGTCGTTGCCGAATTTATTGCACCATTATTAACACGCTTATTGGGTGATACTTTACCGCCAGCTGATATCGTCGCTTTAGTCGTTGCTGTAGGTTTTCTCTTGTTTGGCGAAATCGATGCCCGACCACGCCCTGCACCGCTTTTGCCATAACTCTTACTACAATTACCAAGTAATTGTTCCAAGATGTACTCCAGATTTTGATACTGCGCCGGCACAGTCTCGCTAATGTTCGATGTATAAAATCGATCATATAACGTTGGTCCATCATTTGCATAAATAACCGCTTTCAAATCGATGTTGGTCCCATCGTTTATATTCGAAAGAGCTTTGCTAGATGACTGTAATTGCAGCTGCAGTTGCTTCTCATCGTTCAGTACTGTGATTTGTTTATGGAAGATTTGTTCACGTTGCTTAAACAATGAACGTGAAAGTTTCTCACGCCGGCTGACCATATAACAGAGATTACGCACTCGTTCTAAATCTTGACGCAAATGTACAAGTAGTTTATGATTTTCGAGATCCTGTTGTTCCTGCTTGCGTGCAATCATTTCTACGTCCTCTGTCTTAGGCGGTATCAACTCACGATTATGTCGTGATTTACGCTTCAGTTTCCAATAGTTGTAAATAGATTCAATAGCATCCTCATCTAAATCAAATAGATGGCAACTAATGTCTTTCACGTTTACATGTTTATCGAACTCAGCTTCAATTTCCTGTTAAAAAAACAAATTAAATGTATAGTCATGCAAATTGAGTGATGAATCTCTTCAAAACTTACCTGTAGCCGTTGGGCTCTCGCTTGATTGCGTTCTTCAGAAGTCAATTCGGATGATTTGCGATTCTGACGCCTTCTACTACTTTCGCCGCTATCACAACTTTCCTCTTCTTCGCCACTTGAACTTGAGTTGAGACGTTTGTGTGAATTAGAATTTGAGCCAAACGCGTAATCTTTCTTGCCTCTACCGATGCTGTGCTTTTGACAATATGATCGTAATCTAACGCCATCCTTACAGCTACCCTCCTCGATAATGGCACGCATTTCTAAGCCATGCTGAAACGCACATGTAACATGGTATGCTGTCTTACATGTTTTCACCGAACATTGTATACACGAGCCAACCCGCTCTCGACACAATACACATATCAGTGACCAGCGACTTTGTGGAATGCTTGAGATTTTCGTAATTGGTTCCATGCGATCTACACACCCAATACTAACTTCTGGTATCCAAAGGGCACACGAGACATGTGCCCAATGTTTACCCGATTTACTTGATTTCATTGCGCCACCCTTATTCGGACACAGTACACAATCGGGTTTAATGTCCATTGAACAAGACTTACAAAGCCATTGACCTATTTTCAATAAGAAAAAAAAAAAAACCAAAACCAAAAACAAAATTATAGTGATAATGAAACCATATTTTTATGTGTTATGTTTATGTTTACTTACCCGAAGGAATTGCTGTAATACCATAACAAGCCTGATGCACGCAGATATTGCAATTATCACAGAATACCATTTCGTTCGCTTCCTCCGAATCCGGCGAACGACAAACATCGCATATAACGCTCTCATCGAATTCAATGCCGAGACCTTCTTCATTTTTTAGTATTACCTGAATTTGTTCCCAACATCGAACCTACATACATAACATCAACATAAATTTGTCACATGAATTATGTTTGATTTCTAGTCTCTCTGATTGACTTACCTCAAGTTCTTCGATAACGCGCTCAAATTGCGTTTCATTAATGGGAAAAGCACCGCATTGAGCTCGATCGTTATTATAGAGACGCAACCACGCCTCATCGATCGGGTCAATGTCATAGGCACATGTATTTTCCGCTATCGTAACTACATTAGTTAGACAATGCAACTCCGGTGAGTATGAATCATCTTTGGTGATGCGCAGGAAGCGATTTTTTGGACTGCAAAAAATATCAAAAATCACATCATCAATTGACAATAAGAATAGGAAGGTATATTTATTAAATTTAATGATATAACATGAAGCGATGACTTACAGTTTGAAATCAGGCGTAGGCGAAACAGTAGGTTCTGGCAGGACATAAACACAAGGCTCCGGCAATGAATCTGGATTAACAGGCACTTGGACACCCTTCTCCCATTCTTGTTTCCATTGGTCACTAACAATAAGATATTCATAATTCGCCAATGGTTCTGAATCGGGCAGTTTCATCGCACTAATGAGATCCTTACTATAAAAATAAAAAATAAACAAAAATCATTTATAAAATACATAAATGAAATTAAGATTATTTGTGAATTGAATTGAGAACATACCGATACAATTCAGCGGGCGCCTCCGTTGAGCTACGATTGTATATACTTGACATTTTAATGTCAGCCACTGATCGAGCTTGCCACGCTGCCGTTGTCGTTGTCGATGATGATAAAGTTGACTTCGACTTTGTGCTCGTCGTTGGCAACAACATTGTATCATCCTTAATACTGATGCTGCTGCCGGAAGCTGCGACCAACATTGATGACGAGCCATGATTGTGATTGTTACCATCGATATTATCGATAATATTGCTATTGCTTATAAAAGAAGATGCGGTTGAACCGCTATTACTACTACCGCCACCACCACCACTGCCACCTCCACCAGAAGCACCGTTAGGCGGTCGTCCTTTACGTCGTTTCGTTGGTGGCGGCTGTGGCTCAACATCGAGGCGCTGATGATGCTGCTGCTGCTGATGTTGATTACCGCGTTTACCTCTTTGTGACATTTTTCATTGGTAATAGTTTTTTTATATCAATGCTTGTCCACACAGAGATAAATTGAGAGAGAGAAGTTTATTATAATGTAATATAATATAATATTAACAACGATGACGACGATGTCGACGACGACGACGGCAACAACGTCTTTCCGCTTCGATTACAAAAAGAGAAATTTTTGGTCGGTTGTTTGTTTGTTGATGTTGTTGTTGATTGTTTTGTTTGTTGTTTATTACAACTGAAGAATTGTTATTGTTGTAGTTGTAGTTAATTTGGTTTTCTTTTTGGTAACACGCGCACAACATTTGTGTTTTTTGTTTTGTTTTGTTTTGTTCTTTTTTTTTTTCGTTCTTGATTTTTTTGTTTTGTATTTCTTTTTGTTGAGTAGGAGAATAGATATCTCGGTTTTGTTGTGTCTGTGTGTCTGACGACTGTGTGGTGTGTGTATACTGTGTGTGTGTATTTTTGTATATAAAGTTCCGACTTCACTTTGGATGGAGAGTTAAAGTTTCGATTCGTTTTGTTTTGCGTAATGTTGTTTGAATATCTTAATTTTCTTCTTCTTTTGTCTAATGATGATATTATTTCCTCTCATCCACAATGAGACCTTAAATAATAATACAGCAAAATTTTAGTTTCTCGACATTAAATATTTTTTGTGCGTGTGTTTATACAAATATATATATATGTGAATATATTACTCACTACATGCTTAAGGCCACCGTTGACGCCACACCTGCTGCTGCTGCTGATGTTGCTGCTTCAGACGAATCAATAATTCTTTAGTTGTGGTCGCTCTTGGTCTTTTGGTGCGTAGCTGTTGCTGTTGCCGTCTGGGATACATGGAGACTGTTGCTGCCGCTGCTGCCCAAGCGTTGTGACTTAATAATAATAATAAGGTTGTTGTTGTTGGTGTTGCCGCCACTACTTTGTTTGGGCCACTTGCAACCCGACGGTTCAGCTTGAGCAGCATGCAAACCACCGATGGCAATTAAAAAAACTTCAGTCCAGAATGCTGTTTTTTGGTCCTTCGCGCTGGCCAGAGCACGACACTGCGCTGGCAGCGTTTTTTAAATATGATTTTTTTTTTCGTCTGCCCCTACTGTTGTTGTTGTTGTTATTGTGGGCGTAGGTGGTAGCAGTGTTTTGTACACAAATGCGGCTACTTCAAGGTTAGATCTGTTTGTCGTCGTCACTATAGCCGCCAATTGATTGTTTTGTTTGTTTTTTTTTTTTTCTATTCTTCTCTGGTATTTTTCGATTTAAATTGCACTTTACTAAATATTCTCACAAATATTTTTTGTTGTTTTTTATTTACAATAATTTTGCAGTATTTCCTACTGCTTTTCTGTTCTTTACTATTTTAGTTAGTCTTTCTTCCTCGTCGTTCACATTCACATTTACAATTGTTACTACATTTCGCACAAAATTTATATTGCGTTTGCTGTTTTTGTCGGAGAGAAAATAAAAACAAAGAATTATTAAAAATAATATTTTGTTTAATGAAATATTTTTATTTGCCTTTGCCCATCGTTTCATTTTAGCGTTTGTATTTTCTTTGATGCTGGACTGCTAATGCGTTTTCTTCTTCTTCGATTACTATTTTTCGCTCATTTTCGCCAAAAGTCGTAGAACAAACTTAACTTACACCAATGCACTTTTTCTTCGATTTCTTAGCTCGCACACACACTCGTACAGAATGACACATACACACTTGTACGCATAATATTTGCGCGCATAAACATTTCCTACCAATTAAAAGAAACGACAAACGGCAAACAACGTATAAAAGCAACAAATGTCATTCAATTAAAATTATTTGTATCGTTTGCATTATTAATATTTATCTTTTGTTTATGTTTGCCGCATAATTTACACAGCACAGCAGCAATAACAAAAACAACAAACTATGCAATTAAGTTTCACAATTTCATTTCCAATTCCACACACACGTACATACTCATTCATACATTCATCACTCACTCACTCATTCATGCAATAAATACAACACATACACATTCAAGAACATATGTATGTCGCCACGAAATGCTCACAGTAACACTAGTGTTGTTGTCATTGTCATGCACGCCACTGTTGCTTCGTTGAATTGCGTGCGCGTGAGCGAGACAGCTATCGATTTGTTTTCTTTTAAAAAGATTGAAAAAAATTTTTAAAAACAAGCAAATTTATTTGCAGATTTCATGAGACATTCGACATTCATTCAACTCTACTCCAATCAAATAATTATCATCAATTTCAAGAAAACTCCAAAAAAAAAAAAAATTCAAAACACTTTTGCATTATTTATAGGAATGAAATTGTGTGTTAACATAAACAAACAAAAACATTGACATGTTGATGTTGTGTGTGTTCGTCCATTCGCAATAGTGCAAATCAAAACACTCACACATATATATGTACAAACATATGTATCACACACAATAATCGTGCATTAGTTGAATTTGATTTTATGTACAATCTGAGTGAACATTATTTATTGGAATCTTAGCACTTTTTAGTCAGCCACATAGGGTGGCTGTTGCTGCTGCTGCTGCTATTATTCTTCCTTTGAGTTTAGTTGCTGTTGTTGTTGGCGTTGATGGGGAGCATGTGGGGGATGGATGCGTTTGTTCTCTGTTAATTCTACGTGCGCTAGATGCTCCCTTGCTCATACCACACACACAGCCGCAGTCACATATTCACATACACTCGCACTGACATTCTCACTCGCTCGCCCGTTCGTTCGTTCGCTCTCTCTGCCCTCGGCCATACACACTCCGCAATCGAACACACTCAACTCAACAACTCAATACTCTTTTATGTTAGACACACTTTTTTTCCTATTTTCCCACTTTCATATTAAATCATTTACACATCTCCTATCAAATATGTCCAGCAGATATTCACTGCCATTTGTTTTGCATACAATTTATATGTGTTCAGCACTTTCTAGTATATTTCGTGGACTTTCTGTTTTGTGTGAATCTGTAAATCTCACGCATAGGATGTAGGAAGGAACACCAAGTAATTTTTGCCGCCGCAATTTTCTTACGTTTTACATATTCAATTTGCTGAAATTTGTATGCACTTTGTTGGCGCGCCATCTATTTTGTAATTGTTTACAAATTGAACGCGTTTTTATTTCTTTTGCACATTGAAATTTCGCATTTTTCCTACTTTTTCACATAATTCACGTATTTACAAGAGACGTATAGACAAGTCGCCATTTTTCGACTCCGTCCACAACACTTTACTTTGCAACACTAAATATGCCAGCACCGCACAGCACTGCAACTGACAACAATTACTGAAATCACTACTTTTTGGCCACAGCATGCCCGATAGATGGTGATCGGTACTGCACTTCCGGGTGCTAAGCAAATTTAAAAAAGAAATCTCTCGAAAATTCAACAAGAATCCAATTGAATAAGAAAACTATCATATGCAGTTTTTTGAAATACATATAATTGAAAAAGTTTTAGTGGAAAGTTCTGTATTCGACAGTGTGGATGATTTGCCACAACCACAATGGGTTCTCTGTTTGTAGACGATATCGATGCATGGAAACAAAATATGTAAATCATTTTTCAGATGACGAAGATGAAATTTTCGATTTTGTCGATCAGTTATCTCTCACTCCTTTGTTATTGAAAGCGTGAAAAATTTAATTAGTTGCAAATATAAATTATGAAGGGAATAAAACAAGATTAATTATTGTTATATTTAATTTCTCTCAAAATTGGTTGTTTGTTCGCTTCATATGACCATATGTACTTATTATGATTGATGTCCACATGATATAAACAATTTGGCCAAAAATGCGAAAACTATATTAACCTATTCAAATGGGACAGAGTCATCATATCTGAGTACATATACAAAAAGTTCGGACAATAATGCTCCCAAAAGATTGCTTAAACATTGACATTGAAATATGTAATTGATGCTCACACGATATGAATTGTTTTGGGACAATATTTTATTCAAAAATTAGCAAATATTTGAACAGTAATCATATTGTCTGCACTAAGCATAATAAGTAATTCAATTCAGTTCGGTACTACAAAATATAATATTGTACAATATACAATAATTCGCATGATTAATACTTTGATCGCAATACTTCTCTCACATCCAATTTACAACCTTAAAAAATTAAGAAAAACATATTGCAAATCAAATAAAATCATTTTTGCAAAATTTGTTACTCCGAATTTTCAAAACTTTGAATTCACTTGAAGAAAAGTGGCACGCAGGCTCACACGGCGACAGACTGAGAACGGTTGATTTAAAATCTAAATTTAACTGTAGAAATAGAATTGCTAGAATATAAGAACATTATTAAACGGCAATTTTACTATGAGTGCCTGTTCGAATATCTTATATCGAACAGTTACTGTACTTGCCTGATAAGGAGCACATAAACTAGAGAAATAAAAGCTCTACGAGACATCAAATGTTGCAAACCTGCAAATGTTGTCTAGTCTATATATTTTCATTGTCTTTGAGGAACATCAAGCTGAAATGAGAGAACGAGAGTAAATTGTTTAGCGAGCGATTTTTTATACATTTCTCGCAGTTAATAGTACGAGTATTATAAGTTTTTCGTGAAGTTTGTAACAGACAGAGCCATTGCCGAAGTTATCCTCCATTTTACGTGTTTTAATTTGTAAAAATAAACTATATGCTAATATAAAAATAATTTACTGTAATTTAATATGAATCGATCAATATTTAATGTTTGTCTGCATGTGAATTAAACTTTCATTTCATTTATACCTAAAATAAATGAAAACAGCACACATACAAAACAAAACTCACAAAAAGAAACGAGACTAAACTACAAAGAATTCCTTCAAATTTACGCAAACAAGCACGTACAATGAGTCGGTCCATAAGCATCAACATTTAACACTCGGCATCGCACCAAAGTCCAAAATTGGCCCTAAATTTGGTATTAATTTTTCATCGATCTTGAAGACTTGTTTCATTATCGGAAAACGTTCCATTATAATCGTTTCGTCAACAAATGGTCATGCATTTTCGAGTTGTAAGATTCCAATTTCGTTTTAACGTTAATTCAAATTTAAATTTGAAACTCGACCAATTCCAAAGACTTAAAAGACTATAGAACTTAGTGTACATCTAAGGCCCAAGACTCGATCAAATCTGGCTCATTCACCTCCTCGTTTATTAAAAAATGCAACCCTGTATTTCATTTCATTGCGTTCTTACATATGTATACATATGTAAATACCGAGTACTCTTGAAAAGTAGCGTGTACCTTTGAAAAATCGATTTAGTTGGCCACAAATGTCAGCTCCGGAATTGGAAAATTTTGGAAGAAAATGTCGAGCAAAACAATCGGAGAAGAGTAGGAAGCACAATCGTAAGTTAGATCTCGATTGGGAGTGGCCAAAATTAATGCTGAAAAGCTTTTGTCGTTATTAACATTAACAAAACCCTTATCACACTAATGTGTTCTTTGTTCTCTTTCGTCAACCGTCGCCATCTAGCAGCAGACAGACAGCAAACATCACACCTATTCACCCCATAAATAAAAACAAAGACAACATACACATACGCATACAGACATATGTAAACCTACATCTATAAGAATCAGATTTAGTACAGCAGGAGCAGCAGCAGCGGAGAATAGTACTCCAACGCCACGTCGTCAAATCCTTTAGAAAAATGTCAACACCTCCAAATTCCGGAAATAGTAGTAGTAGCAATAACAACAACAGCAACACGAATACAACGAAAAGTCAACAGCAGCATCAGAATCAGAACCGTCAGATTGGTGACGACACCTACAGCGACAGTAGTAGCATTGAAGAGAACATTGAGGCGGAGGAGCGCCGACGTCGGATACTTAAGAATCGCAATCGCAGCAGTTCGTATATGCAAAGGGGCAACTTGGGTGGTGGTGGCTCTACAACAATAAATAAAGCGACACATAATCATCCTACAAAATCCAACACAATGAACACAGCCGGAGGGGGTGCCATACCGAAACATGACAAAACTGGGAATGCTTCCGGTTCTGCTGGTGGTGCCGGCAATGCAGGTGTTGCTCTAGCGTCTCGACACATGCCTCCCGATCGCATAACACTATGCGTTGACGGCGTCCGATTTACCATTGAACAGGCTTTGGTAACTGCACATCCGAACACAATGCTTGGCACAATGTTTAGTACTGGATTCCAGTTTGTACATTCAAACGAACGCGGCGACTATGAGGTAGCCGAGGGCATCTCGCATGTGGTTTTTCGTGCGATATTGGAATATTATAAAAGTGGTTTGATACGTTGCCCACCAACGGTTTCGGTGCCAGAGCTTAAGGAAGCTTGTGATTACCTGCTAATTCCCTTTGATGCGAATACCGTTCGCTGCCAGAATTTACGTGAGTAACTTGTCGAAGAGCAGCCACCAGCCTGAGCCAAATTAGTCTATCTTTCGCTCTTCTTTTGCTTATTTTCTTTTCTCTCTCTTCCCCTTAATCGCCTTCCAAACAAAGGAGGCCTGCTTCACGAGCTCAGCAACGAAGGTGCACGCCAACAGTTCGAAGTATTCCTCGAGGATCTGATACTGCCGTTAATGGTTGCATCAGCACAACGTGGTGATCGCGAGTGTCATGTAGTTGTCTTACTCGACGATGACATCGTGGACTGGGATGAAGAGTTTCCGCCCCAAATGGGCGAAGAGTATTGCCAGAGTGGGTACAACATTTCAATGTACTTTGTTGTCTTTTTAATTCATTCAAAATTGTCGCATTTCTTCATGCAGCTGTCCATAGTACCGCTATGCATCGTTTCTTCAAATACATCGAAAATCGGGATGTTGCTAAGCAAGTGATGAAGGATCGTGGACTGAAGAAAATACGTTGTGGCATCGAGGGCTATCCAACGCACAAAGAGAAAGTACGCAGAAGACCTGGTGGACGTGCAGAGGTTAGTATTTATTATTCCATTTTATATAATTATTTCATGGAATCGTTGTCCAGGTCATATATAGCTATGTACAGCGTCCCTTCATTCACATGTCATGGGAGAAGGAAGAGGCCAAGAGTCGTCATGTCGATTTCCAGTGCGTCAAATCGAAATCGGTTACAAATCTTGCTGAAGCAAACGCTGATCCTCCGCTGGAGTTGGATGCAAGTATGTAGAAAAAAGCGCTCATGTCCACCGCACCTTTCACTGCCACAATCACTAACTGTCAATCAAAAAATAAACCAATCATGTTCCATTACTGCCAATCTGTTACTAAACTAAAACTCAAAACAAACTGCAATTTCGATCACCAACATCCTTCAACAATTACAGGCGGGAATCCAATACCACCACCACCAGATGCTGTTGTCATAAATCCACAAGCAAACGTTGTCATCGTGGATGGCATGGATGGTGCTGCGGGCGGTGCTCCTGCCATGGCAATGGTAGCTGTGGCAGTTGATGAGGCTGCAGGCGGTCAGGCAGTCATTATCTTAAACGAATTAGATCAAGCTGCCGGTGGTGCTGCCGCCGTCGCCGCTGGTGCATCCGAGGAAAACGTTTAAAAATCATCAATATCCAACGATTGCACACTCACACACACACACACCTCCAAACAAACACACAAACATTCATATAATTAGTTCATACGAAGATATTTTACAATAGAATTAAAAAAAACAAAAAGAAAATATTAAATTATTGGTAACCGTTTACAAAACAAACAAACAAAAATGGTTTGTATCACTTTAGTCCAATGCCCAAATCTACATGTACATATTTTTAAATGTCATGACTAGTTAGAATTTCATTTTAACTAATCATAAAGATTACGTTCTCCTTTTGGATGAGATGATGTCTCCCAGTTCAATGAACGTTCAACTGCCATCTTCCACTTGGCATATCGTTCATTACGCTCCTTCTCACTAATGTTTGGCTTAATGGCACTGCGTGCGATACCAGTTGATGTTGGTAATGGAGCCTCCATGTCAAAGCTCGGCTTTACAACTTTGTAGGCTGCAAGGGCCACACCCTGAACAAAACATCAAAACAAAATTAGTAACATAAGGAATGCAACTCATTTATTTTATAAATTATACGCACCAATGCTGTAGTTTCCGCAATCTTGGCTCGCAGAACCTTGATACCGACCAAATCTGATTGTAATTGCATGAAAAGATTGTTCACCGTCATGCCACCATCTACCATCAGCTTGGCCAGCGGTATTTTGCAATCTTTGTGCATTGCATCCAATATATCACGTACCTGAAAACAAACTGATTCTAAGGTGGCGCGTATGATGTGTTCGCTAGTTGTTTCCTCGCTTAAACCGCAAATGATTCCCCGTGCATCTTGGTTCCAGTGCGGAGCATAGAGACCATTAAAAGCCGGCACAAAGTACACATCCAAAGAGTTATCAACTTTACTTGCCATTTCCTCAATATCACGGGCACTTGTAATCATGCCAAGGTTATCACGCAACCAATTAAATGCAGCACCAGCTATAGATACACTGCCCTCGAGGGCATAGTAAGGACTTGAATTGCGGCCTAATTGATAACCCACAGTGGTAAGCAAGCCATGAGCTGATTGCACAATTGACGTGCCCGTGTTGTACAACAGGAAGCAACCAGTGCCATAAGTAGCCTTTGCCTGGCCACGAGCCAAACATTGCTGTCCAACAAGAGCAGCCTGCTGATCACCCAGACAAGCAGTAATCGGCACGCCTTTTATTGCACCAGCCGATACAGTACCAAAAACTTCTGCACTAGAACAAATTTCAGGCAATATACTTGTAGGTAGCCCAAAGAACTTAAGCAAATGGGGATCCCATTGCAGTGTTTCGATGTTCATTAGCATGGTGCGACAAGCATTCGTGACATCAGTTTTATGTACGCCGCCAGCATTTGCTCCGCCGGTAAGTACATACATTAGCCAGGTGTCGATGGTACCAAATTGCAAGTTCCCCTCCTCCATGGCCTTACGTACGGATGGCACATTGTCGCGTAACCAACGCAACTTCACTCCAGAAAAGTATGGTGACAAAGGAAGGCCGCAAAGCGGTCTCAGATAATCGATGTTCCGTGCCTTATTTGGTATTGAATCAATGAGATCTTCAACCGTTGAAGTTGTACGATTATCCATCCAGATGATGGCATTTGAAAGCGGTTTGCCGGTTTTCCGATCCCACACAACAGTAGACTCACGCTGATTAGTGACTCCAACTGCTACAATGTCCTGTTCATAAATAAATAATAAATTTACTATGGAATTTAGTCATCAGTTCTTTAACACAATATGAAGAGCACTCAGGGGCATTAATTTGCACGTCATGTCCCAATATAAGAAACTATGTCAGCCAGAGGTGCTGGAAATTCTCTTTTCAGTTAGGTTAGAGGTTATGTTAGGAAACATTTTCAAAAGAATAAATTTGCAACTAAAGAAGTTTCAACCTTATTGGAATCCATATTGTAACATATTAATGATTCAAATAAACATTTAGTTTTTTATATGTAATCAAAATTACATGGAAATAATACTAATAATATGTGCACATGAATTTCCCGTCCTTGTCACAAAGTGGTCATATCTTCTTCTTTTAGTTTTCCATTGTTTGGAGTTCAGTAGCGGCATCAATTGCTACCGGTTCAAGCGTGCTACCAGCCGGAAGATCCTTTTGAAGTCAGTTAGAATACACGTGGACTTAGCTTGGACCGACGAATGCCCTGAGCTGATTACCTCTTAATTAGCATCTTCATTCCATTATAACGTGGTCGACAAGTTACTTTCATAACATTTTAATACTCAATTAAACTTTGTGGAAACCGCTTAATTTCTCTTATCTTTTAATGTCTTGTGTTAGGATTCTTATTAGGGCTCAAAATAGGTCACAAAGCCTAAACATAGAGTAGGTAATATATTTTAGTTTATCGTTTACAGTTAAAATTAAGCGTTTTAGCACTTTAGATTTGGCATTTGGCATCACGAAACTTATGACTTTTCCCAGCCCTTGTTAAACAATCGCACTTCGTTGGTCCCTAAACTATAACATGACCTTCTAACTATGTATGTGTATTTAAGACTCTAAATACATTGGTCGTGGTCGGAATGTCTGCCTTTAACCGCACTAAGAATCGAATTGCTTTCATGGATGAAGAAACTAGTTGCAGTGTAGAATTTTTTTATGTAATAATTTTCATTTTTTTGGGAATCCCCGTATAAAATATCTTTTTTGTATGGAAAAGTATGTAAACTATAATGGAAGCACAAGCCGTGAGGCCTCAAGCGGCTGGATCCAAATGCATGAATCAAATACACATTTGGATTTTCTACAATCTATACTAAAGTCCCTTTTAGACCATGTTATCGCTTCAGGAATCGAAATGAACTGACAAAATGTTTGTTTTTGCACGATCAGTTCAAATCATAGTGTTGTCAATCGTTTCAGAGTTTTTGTTCACATATTTTTTATATTGATCTATTTAATAGTGGTAATGTAATAACTGTTGGATATATTTCAATGAGTTCCACAATAAAATCATGGTTCATCTGTTGCATTTGATTACTTTTATCGATATGTCATCGAAATGAACTGACAAATCAACTGGGCCATCAATCCATTTTTTGTTAGACCTTTAAATATACATATGTTAAGTATGTATATCAATATACCAAATAAGAACATACTATTATGAGGTACTGTATGGACAGATGATCAAATACTAATATGAATAGATTCGTCTATTGTGAATATAATTGCAATTTACAAGCGGAAAAACACTGATAAGCGTCATCAAAGACAATAAATAACTACAAGTGTGATAATAAGTAATAATTAGAAACGTAACCAACCATCCAATCCTTAATAGACAAAGAAACCTCGTTGCTTCAATGTCAATATTTTTAAAATATTTTAGTAAACAAATAATTCACATACAAAAGCATAGAATGTCAAATGTGTGTGTTCCTTCGTTGGGCAAGGCCATTGTAGCGGTGGGTCAGATGCGAGCGACCAATAACAAAGAATCAAATTTATGCCTTGTGGAACAACTCATTGCAAGGGCCATTGAAAAGAAAGCAAAAATGCTTTTCCTTCCGGAATGTTGTGATTTTGTTGCCGAGAGTCGTCAGCAGACGTTGGAACTAGCAGAGCCGTTGAGTGGACCCGTCATGACAAAATACAGTGAATTGGCAAAGACCAACAAAATCTGGTTGTCACTCGGCATTCATGAACAAAAGCTGGATGAGAGTAGTAGTAGTGACGGTAAAACCAAGAAAATCCACAACTCGCATGTTTTGTTCAATGACAGTGGAGAAATGGTGTCCATTTATCGTAAATTGCATCTTTTTGATGCAGAAACAAAAGAATTTCGACTTGTAGAATCGGATACTGTGTCGCCAGGCGTTTCTTTGCTTCCACCAGTGGCAACACCTGTTGGACGCATAGGACTACAAATTTGCTATGATTTGCGTTTCCCCGAAACTGGGTTGCTTTTACGTAAAATGGGTGCACAAATTCTCACATATCCAGCAGCGTTCACGTATTCGACAGGCAAAGCACATTGGGAATTACTATTACGTGCACGTGCCGTCGAAAATCAATGTTTCGTTGTGGCATCTGCCCAGCAAGGCTCTCACAATCCGAAACGTAAAAGTTGGGGCCATGCAATGATCATTGATCCATGGGGCGTAGTTCTTGCCGATTGTGGTAACGAAGAAGAATTAGCAGTTGGTGTAGCTGAAATTGACTTGTCCGCAATAGATAAGGTAGTAGCGAGTATGCCGTGCTTCCAGCATCGACGCAATGACATTTATAGTCTAACTGTCTACAATCCAGCGCAGGTTGAAGAGTTTTATGAGGACCGGTCTTTTGCAAATAACAAAATAGACAAACGCACCATTTTTTACGAGACTGAACATTGTTTTGCTTTTACAAATATATGTTGTGTCGTCGAGGGTCATGTTCTGGTATCCACAAAACGCATAGAACAACGTTTGAATGGCTTAAACTGTGCCGAAATGTCGGATCTGTTCACGACCGTGTGCTTCATACAAAGGATGCTGGAAGATATTTACAAGACATCATCTGCCACTGTCACCGTGCAGGACGGAACAGAGGCTGGTCAGACAGTGCCCCATGTACATTTCCATGTGATGCCGCGTCGTAGTGGAGATTTTGGCCATAATGATCAAATCTATGTTAAGATGGAGGACCGCGTTGAAAATACAAAACAGCGATCTCTACAGGAACGCATCGATGAAGCGGAAATGTATAGGAAATATTTGCGACGTTCGCAATAGAGAAATTGTTGATATACAATACTTCATTTTCTTATCACTGTATGAATAAAATACTAAACTAAAAAATTTTAACAAAAAACAAAACGATATTCACCTTTGGATCACCACCGAGTGTGATTAGCTTTTCGACAGCACCATCAATGCATTGTGTTACAATGCGCACCAGCTGCTCTGGGTCTTGCTCACACCATCCCTCTTTTGGGTAAATAGAGGGCACTTCTATCTGATGATAACATACGATTTCATCACTGCCCGCACGAAAGATGATGAATCGTGCTGAAGAAGTGCCTTCATCAATGGCGCCTACAAGTTCCCCCAAAGCCATTTTTCTTATGTTTTCGATTTGCGATTTCTTTTATTAACCAAAGTAAATATTTACGAACTTTGTACGCGCACTAACGGTTATGTTTATGTTCGTAGCTTTGTTTCTTTGGGCAAGATCGGAAGATAAGAAAGATAAGGTTAATGTTTAATGCCAGTAGCTCTGCGCCCATCCCTTAAAAAATGTATCATCCAAAACCATTCACAATAGTCGACAAAATCAGCTGTTTTTAGTGGCGCAATGCAGCCCTGAAACCCAGCTGTTTAATAAAGCAATAGTTGTAAAGCGATAGACGGTTCGTTTCCGTTAGTAAAATATATTTACTATATCATAAATACAATAAAAACTAAAGAATTAAAAAAATGCCTATTAAAAAAAAGCATAGAGAAGGAATAACAGATCTCTTAACATATGATCCACAAAATATTCCAGTCTTATTGCAAATGGCGAAGAACGTAACGAAGAGTGTTTGTGAAATAACAGACAAACGTGAAGCACTCGATTACATCTTTGCGTATATGGATGATACTCACACATTGCTCAATAAACGTCATATCACAAAGGAGCTTCTGTTCCGTTATTTACATAGTCGAATACGAGAGACATCGACGGATTTCTCAAAGGCGGATCTCATAAAACATGTGATAAACTACTGGAACATGAAATACTATGAAAAATCAAGCGCAGTGGAAAAGGTTTCAGAAAATGTCAAAATCAGCGTACCAGAAACAGAAACTCCAATCACCAAATTAACACAGCAAGATGACCACCAAGCGGGTACAGCTGAATTCCCCATAAATTTTTTTGCGCGCACATTCTCCGAATGGTTTTTTGATAATTATAATAAAAACCGCTTTAAACTTGGAGATTTTTGGGCAGACGTACAATTGAATTTGCGTATTATCGCTGCTGATGGTATAAAAGACTATAGTTGTACAGACTCTGAAAACGTTATCAAAGCTCTCATGGACTCGAAATTACAATTTGGATTTCATTTCAATCCAAACTTATCACATGATGGTGTACAGGGCCGCATGGATCCGCACGGTTTAGTCCTAGTTCTTGCATGTGGAACGCTTCATACTCAGGAGAAGTTTGTCGGCGTTTTCGAATGTGTTTCCGGCTTATTGCGCGACCCATTTGCTGATAATAACTGGAAAGCAAAACGTTTGCAACTCCTTTTGCGCAGTGAAGCTGCAGTACATACTCCTAGTCTACTGGATAGTGATAGCCTGCGTGAAACATTATCCCTTCCAACAACTAGTGACGCATTAACGTGACTTTACTAACTCCTAATTTAATTTCTAATTAGTTTTAACCCAAAATTTTAAAGTTATGATACAAAACTTGCAGTGTCGCCACATATGTACGAGTATATTGAGAATATATATATTTATTAAATTTGATCTAACTGTCCTAATCTATGGTATATTTTAATGATATGTTTCTTTCTAAAGATTATAATAGACAGAAATATTGTAAGCTGAACCGCTTCATTCATTAATGAAATATTTATTATATCATAATGCGGATCGAATGATCTCACAGAAATCACCATCACAGGATATTTAAAGAAATGGCAAAATAGAAACAGAGGATTTCTAGCCAGATGTTTCAATATGTTGGAATTAGTGTTTGCAGATGTGCCGATTCGTCAGAGTCTACCTGGCAAGTCTATTTTTTTGACAATAATTCGAAGAAAAATCAACTGTAGTGCAAAAATCTAGTTTAATGGACAGTGAGGCAATAATAGATGGCGTCAAGCATAATCTCTTCCAAGAATCAAAATTTCATTTGCATATTTACCTTGTTCATCGATTTGTTTAATCAGTTTTAACTATACATTGTCTTTTATGACACAAGAACATGAAGTGTCATTATACGAGTATATTTAACTCATTTATTAAATCAAACGAACTCTCATCTATTATTAACAATGGATGTTATGTTCGTATGTGTTTCTTTTTAAAGATTATAATAGCCTTTACCGAAATGTGATTTATTCACTCCCATTCAAAAATTTAAAGCCGGAACTGGTAAAGTTTACTGACAAAAACAGTCTGGTGAAGCTTCCTTCTGATTAATGGATGTTTCTTTTGTACAATATTATAGACCCATAAATTTGTATAATAATTTATTTGGTGAATAAAATACCCAAGCAATCAAGTTTTTGGGTAAACTTTTTAAGATTTCATTTTAAGTACATTTGGTTTTTGCAAATTTTTATTTTATACACTGATCCTCTATATAGGTAGATAACTTTGTGTGATGATACTTGCGAATGTCGATCAGGCACCCGTGCTAGAAATGTAGAGATATTTTTTTTAAAACATTTATTCCAAGAAGGACTTTTAAACTCGTATTGATTGATCCATTCCAAATAATACAATTTATAAAAGTCCGCTAAATATGCCTTGATACTGCACTTTGTTCATATATCTTGCTCCTTTATATTACTTCTTTAGGTTCAGGAAATAATCGCGTGATAAATTTGGCGAATAAGCTGGATAAAGTTACACATCA
Organism: Amiota minor; assembly: GCA_037043295.1. Taxonomy (NCBI): domain Eukaryota; kingdom Metazoa; phylum Arthropoda; class Insecta; order Diptera; family Drosophilidae; genus Amiota; species Amiota minor. The sequence continues at coordinate 177,654 of JBAMAW010001644.1, forward strand.
TAGCAAATTCATCCTATAAAACTTTAGGATTCATATATTCGGCTCAATTCATGGTCTTCGAAGTCAGTTTATCCATTAAAGTCCACTGTTTTTACTATTCTATTCTTTCGTCTTTTCTTGCGAGACAGAAGTTAATCTCGATTATTTTAAATGATTTTTGAACATTGATTTGAAATATGCGTTTGATGCACGGTGAGTCACCTCGTACCAAATCGTGAAACTACTCTGACGTATGATAAGCCTATGTCTAAGTCTCTTTAAGCTTGCCAATTTTTACTCTTCAATCGTTTAATACGCCATGTTGGAATAAAGGTTTAAAAATATGATGACAATATTGTCGATTTTGGAACTAATTTGGACATTTGAATTAAGTTGTTCAATGTGTAATTTTGAATGGATAACGAATGTGCATTGTCTCCGAAAAGCATGTGAGCTTTCCTATCTTCTAATCTCATTTGTTTTCTTTATCAAAAACATATATGAATCAGCCACATATAAATATCTTTGGGCAACATTTATCTTCCACCATGGGTGCCTGTTGATCGACCCGCAGACGTAACACACCTAGAAGGAAGTAAGGATACTAACTATTATTTCCAAAGTTTTAGTGATATCTACAAACATAAAAAATATCAAGCTGATAGAAACCCCTCATGTCCACTACATACCTAAAAAAAAAAAGAGGTATGCAGTGTTGTAGAAACGGGCGTGTGTTTTTCCGTGGATACGTCTTTGTTTTTGATTGTATGTACTATAGGAGTTGGCTACAGAGAGGTTCGACAGTATGAAGAAAATTTGCTTCCCACCATAACGATTACTCCAATACCTCCAATCTTCATCTCATCTAAAATTTATACATCAAGAAAAGTCAATATTGCAGTACTTCCCCCTCCGCCACCCGTAATGCATTCCATTCCTCACTCGAGTGGTGTCATTAGATTTTGGATAAAGATTATAGATGTGCAGCTACAAAACCAAATTGTATCCCCTTTTTGTCATCGTCAGTTTTTTGGATTACACCGTCATGTAAGCAAAAAACATAGACGCAGCCACGTGAAAATGTACAAGTAATTTAACAGAGTCCTTTGAATTTTGTTGAGACTTTGGTGAATCATTTCTGCATTAATTGTTGACAATACGAGTATTTATATATCTTTACAATTTCAAACTTCGAAATGATTGGGCGGTACAGCTGATATATCTGTATCTCATAGTCGAGTTCATCCGACTGTAGTCATTCATGCTCCATTATTATAGGGCTAATGCAGTGTTTGAGTAAAGGCTATTAGAATATTGTTTTTTTAAAGACTTTACCTGATCTTTATCTGAGCAGCGCTTCTTGGACCAATGACCACACAAAGGCTTTCGCTCTAAATCGGAAATGATATATAAAAATCAGTCAAAAAATAAAACGAAAATTTTACGCCAAGCAAATGTTACACTTACGATCAGATACTACTGAGCACTCCGATTCTACGGCACTCATATTTATGGCCTGAAAGATTTAAAAGAAAACAATAAGAAAAATTTAAAAGCTATGAAACAAAAACGTAAATCGTAGTCTTTTCTTCTTTGTACATTCATTACATAAATTCGGAATTATAATGGAAAATAATCTTAAGAATTCAGGATCAGTGCTCATAAGATAATTTCCGATTATAAAGATAATGTACAGACTTATGTATGTATATAAAGATTACATAGATGAAATGAACATATAAAAAGGTTCGCTATGCCCAAAGTAATTATTATTATTACCAGAGACTTATGTCTTCGCTTCAGACGACTTCGGAAAGTCGTGGCAAGTTTATGTAACGTCACCGCCGAAGAAGAAGCTCTCTTCTGTTGTCACTGAAATAAAATTGGTATTTAATAAAGATAGCTTTGCTTATATATTGTTATATGTAATTAATTAAAATATCATGCGCTAGTTCGTTATAAATTTACATAATACAAGAATTTTTATATTTTCCTTAGGCAAACATCATCGGTTACTGTTGTTTTTTTTTTTTTTAAATAATTGTAGGGTTCAGGAATTCAATTCGCATTGACTTAAACTATAAATTTGAACTTATATACAGCAGCAGCAGCAGTAGATAAATATACTTCTAAATCATACAAAACTGAGAGGACATAAATGGGAACAATTTCGAGACTTCGAAAGGCTTGTTCAGTTCAATTTTGAAAATTTGTTATTGTATACACGAATTTTCTGCTCTATTAAGATGTTGGGGGATCTAAATTTGAATAGTATGAACACAGCTTACAAACTAGAAAAGAATTACGTTTGAATAGAGACACATCCATGTAGCTTCCATCACAACATAGTCATGTATAGTTGATGGTTGACGACTTATAGTGTGTCACGTTCACATTTTCTCTTGTATAAATGGATGCATAAGCGCTTGATTCAATGAAATACGTTTCGCAGGATCAAGAGAAAACATATTCTCAAGTAAATCTTTTAGTTGTGTCACTTTGCGATGTTGATCGTCGGGTAAATTCTGATCAGCTATAAGTTCTTGTTGTAAATTACGGGAGGGTTTTATCACTGGCATAACGACGACTTTTTCCTAAAAAGAAAAACAATATCTCAAATTAGAATTATCAAATCTTTAAATAAATAATGAAATAAGTACTTACACGTTCTGTTAATTTATCAATTTCGTGATATAGGAAATTGCAGCTTTGATCGAAATGTTGATCTTTAAATTGTCCTTTACGAACAATACGATTTGGTATTTTGCCTTTAACATCCATAAAATATTTTAACATTTGATTATTACTTTTGCCACTGAAAAGTATCTTGCCCGTGTACAATTCATATATGGTACAACCCGCCGACCATGTATCAATACCATAGTCATAAGGTATGCCTAATATGATCTCCGGTGAGCGATAGAAGCGTGATACCAAATATGGAGTTATTTCATTATCATTTATCGATGAAGCCGAGCCGAAATCACAAAGTTTCAATATTAAATTATTCTCATTGACAAGGATGTTATCTGGCTTAATATCAGCATGCAATATGCCAGTCTTTTTGAGCAGTTTAAGCGCAAGAAATAATTGCTGCGTATAACTACGCACTGCCTTGATGTGAAGACCAACATTTTTCCCATACTTCTTTAAAACCTCTCGTAGGTTCATTGCCAATGGTTCAAATACCATGCACAGATGCTGTTATAGTACACAAATAGAATATCATAGATATAAAATTATTATAGTACGGTTGCAATAATATTACAAGTTAACTCACCTGCTTGTGAAAGAAGTGTCTGTATAAACGTAAACAATGAAAGCGATCATCTGGATCGGCATCATTCAATTTCTTCAAAATCTCCAACTCACGCAAACCTGTTTTATGCCTAAAGAACAGAGTTTGGTCACAACGTCAAAAGAAAAAAAAAATTAATTGTGTCATTTAAAAAAAAAAACTTACATTATCTCATTGTTGCGTATAATTTTTACAGCCACGTTTGCATTACCACGTGCCTGATCTCGCGCACGGACGACATTACTAAAGACTCCTTGACCCGTATAGCCGCAGACTACATATCGCATATCGAGAACTTCACCTACTCGAACACGATAGTAACCCTCTGCATCATCCCAGTTGTCTGTAAGCGCGGGATTTTCCACTTGATGTTTATTTTGTATTATTGTACTGGGAGACTGTGAAATTAATATTATAGAGATTAGTAAACATGCCGTCATATTTTATAGAGTAAAGAAAAGCAAAAAGTTACTATCTTGTGACTCACATCGAAGTTTGAGTCAACGTCTTGATCAGCAAACATATCCCACTCTGCACGTTTTTCTTTGCCATTATTGGTGTTGCTTTTGCTCTGGACTTTTTCACATTTCTCTGTGGATGACATTGACGGTTCGCGGTCATCAAGGTGACGATTAGATGGTGATGTTCCGCTGGAATCATATGAATTTTCTTTGCGTTGTGTTGCAGGAGGTGGCGGCGTTTCGCTGCGTCGTTTCATTTGTTGCCTGTTTTCCTCAGAACTGAAAGTTGTTTTTAATTCATCTTTCTTTGTGCCAAGTTTCTAGAAACAAATGAATGTTGTAGGAATAAAACTAATTTGTTGTTTGCTTTAAATTGTGACTCACCTTTAACAGTTCTTCACGTTGTTTGCGACGCATTTCGATAATTTTCTCTTCATCATCATCATCGTCATCTTCGTTAATATCTATGTTAAGATTCATTTCTTCGTCACTGCTGGACCCCTTTTCGTGTTTTTTTTGACCTTCGCTCAAAGACCCCTTATAGCGATCCCTTTCTCGGTCTTTACCGCCACGTCCACGGCCACCTCTTTCACCACCATACCGTTCACTCTCCTCACGGGCTCGAACGCGTTCCTGTTCGCGTCGCTTATCTGATTCAAACTTACTGCGACTATGTGAGCGCTGTTGACGCATACCACGCCCATCACGCCCAACACTACGATCACCAGCTCTTCCGCTTCGATCTAGTTGACGATCGCGTTCCCTACCACGATCCCTCTCTCTTTCCCGATCGCGATCGCGATCACGATCACGATCACGCTCGCGATCTCGCATTGAACGTTGTTCTTCCTCGTACCTTGAACGATCATCACGTCCCTTACGTTCTCTGCTGCAAACACGACGTTCACGTTGTTTATCACGGTTGATCTCTTGACGCAGATCTTCCATGTGTCGGTGTCGTTCCTGGTTATCGCGCCTTTGCCGACTCCTACTGCGCTCCATGGGAACCACCCCTTGACGTCGTCGTGGCGAGCGGCTTCGTCTTCTGGGCTGTCTGTCATTTGATGGTCGCCTCGCCTCATCACTATAATGACGTTGCCGTTCCCGTGCGATTGTTTCACCCTCACGTTCACGTCGTATTGGTGTTACCTCACGCTCACGCTGATGACGTTTGCTGTGCTGTGTCTCTCGTCCACCATTCGACAGGGCATCTGGTGTACGCTGGCCACCGCTAGAATCATCCAATAATATAATATCGGGTTCATTTAGATTATTAGTGGAACAATGTTTATTATTAACATGTTTACTAGTTGTTGAACCGCTGTGCAGTGACATCGTCTTCGTGGCAGTGAAAAGCTTTTCACGTGTGCTGTTACTTGCATGTGAAGTCGGTTTCGGTGGTAATGCCACTGCAATCGCCACTTCCTTAGGGTCATCCAATCGCTGCTGCTTAGACTTGCGGTCGTAGACTTTCTCGTCAAGTGATCTTTTTGATACTAACACCGAATTCGAGTGACTGTCATCGCCTTCCGTATCAGACATATAAGCGCCAAGTCGCGCCTGCAACAAAGCCTTTTGTTTCATTAAATCCTCTAAATTGAGTTCGTCATCGATAATCGAAACAACGGGACTTGCAACATCTAAGGGGCTGCCATAAAGAAAATAATTTTACGGTGACTGAAGCACAGGTTTAAACAACTGAACTACTTACGTTTCACTCTCACTGCCGGAACTTGCCACCTCAAGAACTGGAATAACTTTGTTCTGTATGGTTTTTGTGATCTCTTCAACCAAACTGCAAGGATCTGTTTGCAGATTCGGTTTCGTGATACGAAACTCCTTTCCATTGGCATTGTGCTCTAGACGAAGAAATGCTGAGCGATCTTTGCTCGCTTTTTGCATTATTTCTGTGAATTTAGTGCTGAGCGCGCCGCTATGTCGACGTCCGACATCTTCGCCACCCTTGGATGTAGAAGATTCGCTGTGTTTGCGATGTTTCTTCTTTGCCTTCTTATGCTTCTTGTGCGCTTTGTCATATTTGCAGGACTTTTTATGTTTCTTATGCTTTTTCGATTTCTTGTGACTCGACGATGAATAAGTTTGCTTAGAGTCTCTTTGCAGTTTGTGTTTCTCGTCCACCGTTTCCGAATCGTAACTAGAAGCAAAATAATAAGAATACAGAATATATTTTATCTAACCTCAATATTGTTGGGGCTTTCTGCGCAGGCACAATACAATACCTTTTTTCATCGCTGGACATTATTTAACTATTTATTAACTACTACAATATAATATTCAATATAGTATCGTATCTATTGAATATACTTAATTTATTTTAATTAGTTTATTTCTATAAATATCCTTTTTTTCTTTGGCAAAAATGCTTCACGCCTATACGTTTAAACAGTGTTGCTGTGCATTCTTGTTTGCTGCTTCATCGTTGTCATTCACAGTAAATTGGATTTTTCCCTTTTCTCTGTGGGAAATTCTATTGTGACACTACGAAAAGAGAGTTTGTTTGCGCGTTTGGTTGCAAATGCAAAATAAATTAATTGAAATAATTAGAAAAGTTTATTAAAATCATTATATCAACATGACCGCTGTGCCGCCGCCTGCCAATATTTCTACGCTGCTGCCCCTGGGTAAGTTTTTTCTGTTTGAGGTTCCATGTCGAATGCCGGTAAAATAATTGTATGCACGCATTTCTTACCGGCGGATAGAGTTGGTGGACAAATGTATTGGTTCTCGCATACACATCATAATGAAGAATGACAAGGAAATGGTTGGAACATTATTGGGATTCGATGATTTTGTCAATATGTTATTGGATGATGTCACCGAGTATGAAAATACGCCCGATGGAAGACGCATAACCAAACTGGATCAGATACTGCTCAACGGCAACAACATAACCATGGTGCGTTAACTAGTGCAAGCCATTAATGGTTCTATTATTATTAATATTTGTTTTTGTGTTTCTTATTTTTTCAGTTGGTACCAGGCGGTGAGATCACTGAGTGATAACATGGCAATGGGAATGATTAATCAACAGAATTTTATAGTTACATATATTAGTTTTAGTTTAAGTGACTATAATAATGGAATAAACTAAATAACGAAAAGGCACCGTTGTGTATCTCAAAAGAAACTGGTAAGATTTGTGCAAGGGTTAAACAAGTTAACAACACTCAATCGTAATACGCATGTGCCATGCAACAGCTCTCCCGATCGTCTCTAACGTAATGTACTCGTTTGGTCTTTCGGTTCTGTCGGCAACATGTGCCATAAATATTAGCGCATTATTTGTTTGTACGTTGCCTACAAACATACTGCGTTTGATAGGGGAGACTTAACTTCCGATGTGGGAGAGCAACGAAGATAGATGAGAACGCGCGCTCGGCTATATTGGCCAAGAAAGATGATGTTAGTTGTACTGGTAGCAGTGGTGGTGCCTGCCTTTGTGCCAGTCAGCGTCACTTCAGACAAATTATGAAAAAGTGAGCACAAACTTTTCACTGTTCAGTACGGCACACAACGTCAACGGAAGTAGAACAAACGAAGCGGAAATACCAATATTAATTCTGAATATGACAAAGTTTTATACAATTTTTTTCAACTTCACATAAAAAGTGATGATTTTGTTGAAGTTTTAATTAGAAAGCGTTCTTATCTAAATACGAGTACATATATGAAAAGTTCGTTATTATAGTCAACATGTATGTATATTTTAAATCGGCCGATAAGATACTTGCAATTCGGTCTTCTAGTATTCGATAGCATCTAGCATTAATGAGTAAGGAAAGAAATTGTAATTATTCATAAAAAAAAAAAGTGAAAGAAAGAAAATGTGCGCTTAAAGGCAAACTGAGTCTGAGTGTGGTTTTATATGTATGTGTGTGTAAGACATAGAGAAATCGATATTGGTCAAAGGACCCTACAGCATTACGACGGGGACAGCTCAGCAGAACGCAGCACAGTACACAACCACTACATAGTACTACCATCAAATAAGAAAACAGGCAAGAAAAAGGCGCCTTAGCTATAATGGCTACTGCAAAACCTATCAGCATCAGTTGCCAAAGCATTGCAACTGTCAGCAATTCAGTTGCCTCTTCACTAAATGCTTGTAGTCTTGGTGTTGTCGGTGGCAAAGCGATTGGCACCGGTGCTGTTGGCGGCACTGGCGGCGGAGGTGGCTATATTAATGGCACAGGCAGTCTCGGACGTCTCAAGTATCATCATAAGCATAAATCATTGGATGCCAGCGATGAGGAACTCGACTACGCACAGGTAAGCATGACTGTGTGGGCTTCATTTAACCATATACACATGTGTGTATGTCTGTACTTATGTACCAAATATGTAAACGATGAGTGTTCTGCGCAAATTATCCTGTTCTATTTTGTTATACATATTGCAATTGTAATAAAATCTTAAGTTGTGTACAATTTTTAATGGTTAAGATCTTTTAATCAAACTTCTATTAAGCTAAAGAATTTTGATTGATTCCAATGGCATTGCAATTAATATAGTCATTCATAGTATTTCGGTTTGGGGCTTGGTCTGTTGGACATGAATATCTAAGTAGGTGCAGGTGTGTGTTACATTTATAATGGTAAAGTATAGGTAGGTAGGTAGGTAGGTATAGGAGGTGTGGTGTAAGTTTTTCTGTGCTTAGTACAAAAGCAAACTCGTAAAATTGTTCTCGGTTAAAGCAATGAAAGACCAAACCCTCAATTTGAACCCACCACGGACTGTCTGTCATAGTTTACGCTTCACTTGGCACATGACCAACCATGCCAACATACACACGGCAACAAGAACAATGGTAATGAGGGTTACAGTGGCAGCAGTGGCAACGGCGTAGATCAAGTGTTAATAATCCAAAGCACGACATCATTATTGCTGACAGCGTGATATGTAGGAAGCATAAGCGACGACATATGAACAAATAGACAATCAGACAGGCAGGCAGGCAGGCAAGTGTATGAATAAGAAATTTTTAGATGCCTGTTGGCCAATATCTCAATACTCCTTTAAATCCAATTAGCTTTCGATGCTTGCGCCATATGAAGCTATTTAGATCGGCAATGAACTTATGAATTAATGAATTCATTTGGACGCATATTAAAAGAGTTTTAGTAACACATCCGTGGATGATATCATGAGTCACGACCACGCTGACTTTGGCCACCCATGTTTTTATTAATTGTTATACTGCACGATAACTTATGTTGACTGAAACAACATGACAATTGGCCATGAATTGGATTAACACAATTGTGAAGCTAATTCACACTCCATTCTATGTATTTGAGAAACCTCAAACCATCATCTACTAGTCTACTCTCAACTAATCTATAGTTTTGTTATAAAATTTGACGTAAAATTAAAGTTGTAATCCTTGTGTTATTCTATTTTTTAAATCTTCTCATGAACCATTTCATTTTTCTTTAAAATTGTATATATTTGCATGATTGGTGATGATGATGCATTTGTTTGTGGGACGTAGACACCAGATAAACCCATGCGCCATTTGCTTTTTCTTTTTCTTTTAGCGCCTCGCTTGGTTTCTTTGTTTTAATTCTCGATTTCATTCGACGTGGAGTGAAAGTGTTGCGCCTGCCATAATTCCATATTCATGGGAAATACTTTTTTCTTTAAATTTCTATCAGTCCCTTGTTTTTATACTACCCCACCAATGCGAAGTGTTGTGGCTTTGAGCATATTTGGCTGCTGATGTGAAAGGGTGGCAAACATGGTTTTTTATATTTTTAAGGCTTTTCTCTGTTGAGGTTTCTGTATGTACTCGTATATTCGCTTTGAGCTATTTGTTGTACCACATGCTACTCGGTATTTGGCCATTTGTTTTCAAGCAGGAAGTGCAGTATATACTTACTTTTCATACATTTCTATGTACATAAGTTCGAGTATATAATAAATATTGTGTATGTATGTATTTTGGGTGCACTATAGTCGGCTGAGTCCAATAAACTAATACCCTGTACCCTCAATTATTTCAAAGCATTAACAAGGTGGATTTGAGTAAGGAATGTAGGTAGACTAAACATGAAGATACCAATATTTCTTCAGTATATGCCAATATTTAAAAAAAATGTATGTTGATGTGTTACAAGTTTGTCATGAAGTTTGTAACAAATAGAAAGAGACATCGGAGATCCCTAAAGTATACTTATAGCGTAAGGTACCTTCCCTACAAACCCACCATTCAAATTCATATTAATATTAGAAAAACTTTTTTGTTTTGTACAATCAAACTGAAATTTAGACACTTTTAGTTTCTGGCCGTTGTTCACCAACGCTGTAAATTTCAAGACCGTAGAGTTACTGAATCGTATAAGAGCTTCCATACGATGAGCTTTCTTGTTGTCGAACTGAAATTGGGATAGTATAATAGTCTAACCCATATTCACCAGCCATGTAAATTTCAAGACCCTACAATTACTGATCTTTCGGTCTCAGTGTTGAAATTCTGTAATTGTATTGACTATACCTATACCCTGAACAAAAAACGTATGCAAAAACGTTTCTTAGGCATAAGCTAACCTTCTTTTTGCTTGTTTTTGTTTTATCGTATATAGGTCAATGGGTGATTGTGTGATTTGGAACTACAATATTATACATAGATAGGTATTATTTATGAAAAGCTATTGTAGAGGAATACCTATAATCATAGAAGATCTCGTAATAACAATTGCTTTGATACAATAATAGGAGTCACACTCGTCCATAGTATACATGTATATTGTATGTACGTGTATCTATGATAAAGTGATTGAGTGATTGTGAAGCTGTTTATTCGTATCACTGTAATTCAAATACAATAATGTATTATATATAATTATAATACAATGATTTAAGAGGAAAAGTTTGTTTTCCTAGGTGTATGGTTATTTCAATGAAATTTTATTACTCATAATTCTCGTGAAATGATAGATGCATTTAGTTGTAAGATGCCGTCTGTTTTAGTTATGTGCTGAGTTCAATATAAATACAAAGTCTATTCAATATCCAAACCAGGGTTGTGATTTGGGCCGCAAGTATATTACTATTGAAAAAAAAAAAACTTTGTGGTTAGCCCACTAACCAAATCAACAAATTTTAGCACAATTTGCTGAACAAGAACAAATCCACGAATTAATTTATGGTATTTGTAATGCACTAAAAATGATCCAAGTGCGAGTCAGACTCGTACACGGAGGGTTCCGTACCAGATAGGGATTTGTATTGGAGCTACTTCACCTAGTAGTCCGATTTGACTGATTCCAATAAATGTACCGCGCCTATATTAAAAACTTATAGTGTCTAAATGTCAGTTCCATAGTACAAAAACAAGTTTTTCTGGTAAGAACCTGAATTTTAATGGGGGTTTGTATGGGAGGTACCCTCCTAGTGGTCATATATATGTATAGCCACCAACTATTCAAATTTCAAGATCGTGGGATTAATGGATCGTACAGCTGCCATACAAACCAAAATGTTTCTTGTATGAGGAAGCCTTTAAGTTTTTGAAAATACTCGTATTTTAGTTTTAGTATTTGTTGCTGATGCCCGGATAGAACTAAAAATTCTGTGAAAATTTCAACTCTCTAGCTAGAGGATATGACCCGAGGACGGACAACGAAGTCTCTGCAATAGAGTTTGGTACCCTTTGGGAACGGAACCCTTAAAAGTAGAGATGTAAGTACAAACTTTTAGGCTTCCTACAACTAAAAATTTAAATAATTGGAATAATGTCTATTCACTACATGAAGAGTATAAGTTTGCCATGAAGTTTGTAACAGGCAGTATGAGATTTTGTTTTTTGACTTATCGAATTGAAACTTGCACACTTTAAGATTCCAACATAGGTGCAGTACATTTGTCGGAACCAGCCGAATCGGACCACTAGGCAGGGTACTTCCCATACTCTTCATGCAACGCTAGAAATATTTTTGTCTACGGTCCTGTGACTGAGCATTCGGAAATATTTGATTATTGATTTATGTTTAGGGTCGACTCAGCATACAGTATTTCAATACTGAGACTGAAATATTTGTATGGGAGCTATACAAGCCAGTCCTCCTAGGGTCTTGAAAATTTCAAGGCTTATAGTGTCGAAATGTTAGTTCGATGGTACAAAAAAAAAAAAGTTTTTCTAATAAGAACCTGAATTTTAATGGTTGGTTTGTATGAGAGCTACGCCCCCTTGTGGTTCGATTCGGTTGATTCGAAGAAATATACAGCGCCTATATTGACTATATTATAGTGTCCAATTTGCAATTCGAATATACAGCGTCCTGTGAAAAGAGAAGAGTCTTGTCCAAAATTTTAGCTCTCTAACTCAAAAACTGGGGATCTAGTTAGCATACATACAGCCGAACAGACGGACTCGTCTCGTCGAGCTGATGAAGAATATACTTTATAGAGTTTTCGATGTGTCCTTCTGTCACAAATTTCATGACAAACTTATAAATGGAGTCGTTCCCTCAATTCAGCTGAAACAATTTACTCTCGCTCTCTTATTTGAGCATGATGCTTGTCAAAGACAATGGAAATACATACATAGACTAAGCAAATCGGAAACCTTACAGTCCTTAAAAAATAAACTCTTAAAAGTTATTGTTAATAAATTTATTTTTCATTTCTTTAGTTGTCTCAGTCCACCCACATATTGGGGCGCTATAAATCTGACCGCTTTCTGGCATCTAAACCAGATGAAGATCGACGAAGACGCACTATAATCGTTGAGAAGAAGAATGATACGTATGGCTTTACGTTACAATCGTATGGCATACATTATAAACGTGAAGAAGAGGTTGAAATGCTCACATACGTCGACTATGTGGAGTATGATGGACCAGCATATAAAGCGGGAATGAGGGAAGGTGATGTTATACTCGCGATTAATGGCACCGACATGGAAAAAGCTGATCATAAGGCAATCGTTGACTTTATCAAGAATTGTGATTCTCGGATGCGTATGGTTGTGCTCTTTGAGGATTGCGTAAAGAAGGTAAGTACGTTGCATTCGGATTGTGTTTAAAGTAATTCAGTTTATATCGTTTCGCAAACAGGTTGATTTGCATATGCGGTATATCCAATTGCAAAATATGTTACAAAATAAAATGAATGAGTTGGAGCGCATTTGTCTTCGAGAACGGGAGCTCCTTGAAGGCAAGTGGAAAACACACAGTTTGCCTGCTCGTAAAAAGGCAATAACATCACCCAGTGATGCGGAAAGTGGTAATTCACCCGGCGATGCTGATGTGCCAGCGGTAGGCTATTTTCGACCAACGCTATCCACCGAGGATGTGGCGAATATTGCGCGATTACAACAGCATCATCAGCAACAACATCAGATGCAAATTGGCGCAACGCCACCAGCAATAATACCACCACCAGCGCAATTTATGCTTACCTATCATTACTTAGATCCCACTTATCGTTATGTGTTAAGACCAACGACATCTGCATCAAATGCCAGCACCGAATATATTGTTGGTGACATGGGTCTCGAGCGTAGTCCAAGCGACCACCATTTCATGTTACAACGCACTGAGTCCATGGAAACAGCTACGGCGTCCGTTAGTCAACCAACGCAATATCACAGTCAACCAAGAAGTGCTTCGATAGCAACGACAACAGTGAAGCCACCAGCACCACCGCCACGAACCTGTGAGAAACATAAGCCACCAAGTAAGCAGAGTCAGACTCAGCAAACAAAAGCCGAAGGAACTCCGCAAAAGTCTCACAAATCATCGGGGAAACATTGCCATGGTAGCCACTCGTGCAATCCCTGCTTGGGACACTTTCGTTGGAAGTCAGCTGAGAAAGCCTCAGCCACTACCGGTAACAATGGTAACACTAATAACGGTGCTGATAATGTCAGTTTAGATGCATATGATTTGGCAAGTCCGTGTTGTGATACCCATTGCGTGCCACGTCGCCGTACTCGCGCACACAAAGAACACACACACAAACATAAGCATCGCGATCGTGAGCGTAAAGAAGAACATCGCATTTCTAGGCCAAAATCTCAGAGTCATGCAACTGCGTCTGGAGCAAATGGTGCTGCCGGAACAGGTCGTCATCATGTTCACCATCATCATCATCATCACAATCACAGTGCACAGGCACAGGCACAAGTACAGGCTCAACAGCAACAACAACATCAGCAACATCATCATCATTCACAACAGAAACATTCATGTGATTCAAACGCTGGTAGCATACGCTCACGTTACTTTGACTTGGCCTCGGGTTTAGCTAGCCATTGCAGTTTACATTCATGCGCGTCCAGTGATCTCGTTCCCGCAGACTCTGCATCATATACGACATCTATTAGCACTGATACTCTCTTTTGGGATCCAAAAAGTGATGCGGCAGCGACGGCAGCACAATCGCGTCAACATTCAACAAAATCAAGGCAATCATATGACCAACAACAGCCACATTCGCAAGGTCAAGGGCAACCCCAGCCCCAGCCTCAGCCCCAGCCCCACGCACAATCACAGCCACAGCCCCCACATCCACCCATGAACCATAGCGTCTACCAGCAACGCTATCACATTACCGCTACGCAAATACAACCTTCACAGATCTATCCGAATACCACAGCTTATGTTCACAAGCCGAAGTCATGGGATAATCTTGCAACGAAAACCATTGGCGGTTATGGCTTTGGTTATGGCTATCTGGATACGGTTACAGTAAAACCAGTTATAACACAAATGCAAGTAGCACAGCAACGCCACTCAATGCCGAGACGTAATCCTTATGGTCGTTACTCGACGTACGGTGATGTCGAGAATTATGCGCCACCGCCTTCGGAGTTCGTTGGTGAATTAACGACTACAACGACAACGACAATTACAGCAAAGTCCACAGAGGAATTGTTGGCGACCCCATGTGATTGTTTAACACAAAAGCAACAACAAAAAGCTCTAAAGGCTGCACAATTACATCTGAACCAGAGCAAAAAGATGACGCATCAAAACACCTGTCAAATGGGTTACTACTCGCATTTGCCTCGACCGACAACAGATGTGGGTACTTCGACCACAACCATAACGAATGTTATTAATCCACAGCAACAACAACAACAGCCGAATGGTAGTGATGGCTCCGTCAATGTCGCGGATAGCGATGTTGCGACAGTTACGGAAGTTACACGTTTGTAGGCAACGCTTGTCTAGGCTAATTTTGTTTGGGATTGGCCTAAGTAGGAATTTGAACTGAACAAAGTAATATACTCGCATTGTACATACATAATTTGATCGGACTTAGAATCTCTGATGCATGCAAAGTCTGTACATCTTTAATAGTAAAATTCAAAGTGTGTAGAATCTTTCTAGAATTCGAACAATGCTCAAGAGCCAAAAGGCTCGATGATAGGATTTAATGCCAAATACATAGATCGCTATTCAAAATCTCCATATAATACATAGTATAAGAATTATGTAGTACTTATTAGACAACGTTAAACTTGATAAATAAATCCGCCAAGTACACGTTTGGAATCAATAAGGCCTATCCAGTCGCTTTACCTGAACGTCGTTACATCGATATTCTACAATATTTATTCAATTACCATAGATAATGATAAATGAAAAGCCAAAAAAAATAAAAATTAAAGATTCAAGATTAAGAAATATTAAGGCATTTAAAATATTTATTGTATAAATACCTTAAACAAAATTTACAATGCTTAAAAAGATCTACGGGTTTTATCCATACAATTTTAGTACAATAGTTTACCATAATAATATAAATTCAATCTAAAATTGTGAGTTTGTGAAATGAGAACGGCACATTTTATGATGCATCGTTATAACCATCCGCTTATTGCAGCCAGTAGGTCTATACTTGCTACATATACGAATGTAATATATCCATTATATTTATAAGGTTGAAAATTTCTTTTTTGAAAGACTGAATAATAATAAATGTCAAGAATTTAATTTATTTGTTGAAACTCCAATATTACGTAGCAAATGTATTTATTGTTCTAACCATTCTAGATCTATTATTACATTAGAAAAGCTTATCGATGTGTAGATATATATGTCGTCTATACATATGTGAATTAATTATATTGTATAATAAGAATTAAAGAAAATAATTATTTTATTGTGATAGTCGGAGCATCAAGAAAAAAAAAACCATTTGGAATATATGTAATCGTTTGGAAGAGTTTAAAATTTATACTTTTATGAAATTAATGAATTTTTAAGGTAGAATTTATATGTTTACTATATGTGCAATACTTAAATATACATACATACCATATATATATACAATATAAATATAGAACAATGTATCTGGATAATTTATATTATAGAAATACATGCATACATATACATGTGAAAGTGTTCAATGAAATAATAAGCATTTGAATACTTTACAATAGAGTTTTAATAATTGATATTTTGTTGGTCCAGTCAATTTTTTACAAATCAAGAAATAAAATTTAAGGAATTTCCCAATTGAGAGAACGTTGTATTGCCATTCTCCATCGTCCATAACGTAACTCTCGATTTCCCGCATCTACATTCGGCTTAAAGGAATTGCGAGCACCACCAGAAGACAATGGAGCAGTCATGTCATAATCGGGATTGATGACTTTATAGGCAGCTAGACCTGCACCCTATCGATGCGAATAAAGAAGTTAGCTCTTTAGGCAACTCTACTCTGTACAATATACGAGTATGTAGCATATCACTGAAATTTATACTATATTTACCAAAGCTGTGGTCTCGCTAATTTTAGCAGGCTGCACTTCGATACCGATCAGATCAGATTGCATTTGTAGGAAAAGGTTATTCACTGTCATGCCTCCGTCCACCATTAGCTTTGCCAATGGTATTTTACAATCTTTTTGCATGGAATCGAGTATATCACGCACCTGAAAGCATACCGACTCCAAAGTGGCTCGTATAATATGCTCCGATTTGGTGTTCTCACTCAAGCCACACATGATGCTGATGGAAAAAGGAAAAGAAGATACGATGGTAAGTTACGCAAATTCTCTAAATCTCAGGAAATTTACCCGCGTGCTGCAGTATTCCAATGGGGAGCGAACAATCCATTAAATGCAGGCACAAAATATACATCCAGTGGATCATCAACTTTTTTAGCCATTTCTTCTATCTGTTTAGAGCTATCTATCAAGCCGATTTGATCACGGAGCCATCCAAAGGCAGCACCGGCTATTGATATGCTACCTTCCAAGGCATATATAGCGGGTTGATCACGACCTAGCTGATAGCCCACTGTGGTCAGCATACCATGTTGGGATTGTACCATTGAGGGCCCGGTATTGTAGAGCAAGAAACAGCCTGTGCCGTATGTTGCTTTTGTTTGGCCTTTACTTAAACACTGCTGACCTACGAGTGCTGCCTGTTGATCGCCCAGACAAGCTGTTATAGGTACGCCTGCCAGTGAACCTTTGCTTATTTTGCCAAAGTGCTCAGCGCTTGAGCATATCTCTGGTAAAACACTATCTGGTATATTGAAAAAACTCAGCAAAGTAGGGTCCCAATTCAGTGTTTCCAGATTCATAAGCATGGTGCGTGATGCATTAGTCACATCGGTTTTATGGACACCACCATGAAGTCCACCAGTAAGATGATAAATACACCAAGAATCAACGGTGCCGAACATGGCATCTCCACGCACCATAGAGTTATTCACTTCTCGAATGTTATCTTTCAGCCATCGTAGCTTCACACCAGAGAAGTATGTGGACAAAGGCAACCCACACTGCGGTCGTAGATAATCAATACTTTGCTCTTTGTCATCTATCGTTTTGAGTAGCATGTCAACGGTTTCGGCGGTACGGTTATCCAGCCATATAATGGCATTCGACAGTGACTTGCCAGTCGCGCGGTCCCAGACAATGGTGGACTCACGTTGATTGGTTACGCCTACGCATACTATATTCCTTGGATCACCACCCAATGCTCTCAATTTGTCGACAGCCATCTCTATGCATTGATTGACCGAGTTCATGATCAATTCAGGATCTTGCTCGCACCATCCTTCTTTTTGATAGATCGAAGGTATTTCGATTTGATGAAAACACACGATTTCATCCGTGGCTGCTTTAAATATAATAAAACGAGCTGACGAAGTGCCTTCATCTACTACACCAACTAAATCATTTTTACTGGACATTTTTAAACACAAAAATTTTGATTAGGTTTTCAAGTGACTAAAATAAATGAAAATTCTAGATTAAATATTTGGAAAACATTTCCTTGACTTTCTTATGTTTTTCATAAAAAAACAGATTAAAGCTCTATAACGGTATATTTTTGCAAAAGGCAAGTGTTGGAAAATGTTTTGGAAATCTTAAATATCTCAAATTTGTTCTGATAGTGATATTGATAAGTATAAGTATTAATTTTAATAGTAATATACCATTTCTTTAAGAATTTTAATAGTTTTATTTATTGCATGACACGAATTAATTAAAATAACGTTTGCATTTTTGTAAATCTTGATATGATTGGCAGCACTTTCTTATTGAAATGAGAATATCCTTGAAAAATTGATTTAGTTGGCTATAATGATAAATTATCGCAGCGCCCCCTATTAGTCAGTAAAGCAAAGAAAAACCACCCCCGGCCGGACAGCGACGTCGACGTTAAAAATGTAAATGCGAAAAAATTCAATACGCGACGACGTTTGGCAGACGTAAGCTCCGAGCGTAAATTAGCATTTAAAAAGAAATATTTAAGGAAATATATATTAATTAAATAATTAATTCTAATTCAGTTCAACATAAATGTATGTGAGGTTTTGAAATAAGAGAAACGGGCATACGAAAAAACAAGAGGAATACGTAAAAAATTCTAAAGAAAATGTGCGCGAAAAGTTGATAAAAGTTGTCAACTAACGATTTCGTCGTCGTAGTTGTCGTCGTTTATACACATCCATATGTATGTATGTATATGGGGAGCTGCATGAGTGTGTGTATAGTGCTGATGTGGTTGTATATAGATACGAGTACGTGTGTGTATGTAGCAAAAGGAAAAACCGGCAAAGTGAAAAAGCATAGTAGAAAACACCAACATCAGAGGCAGCAGCAGCAGCAGCAGCATCAGCATCAGCATCAGCAGAAAAAGCATCAGGACCAAGAACGCAAGGCATAACATATGTCAAGTGCGTTTGGAAGAACGATGACGACAAACGGCGCCGAAAAGTAGTAAATAATAGCCAAAAATTATAATAGAATATTAGAATGATGATGATGATGACGATGTGGAGAATGAAGATGATAATGATGATAAGGATGATGCCGGCATTGATAACAACATCAATATTAATACCCAGTATACCTACAACTACAACGAATTGACAACAAAAGAGTAAAGTAAAGTAACTAAGTAGCATCAATTTGGTTTCGAATTCTGCAGCAGAGTAGTACGACAGGTGTATCGTAGTAAAATCGTAATCGTAAAATTATCCCCACAACTTATACATAAAGAGAGAAATAAAAGTAGTATGTATATATGTATTATATATATATATTTATATATATATATTTTTTTTTATACATAAGTTGCAATTGTAGCAATAAATAAATAGTAAAGCAAAGTGAGTGCAAAAGAAAAGTAAAGAAAAGTAGTAAAGGAAAGTGCATCTTTAATTTTGTTTTGGCAAAAACAAAGTCAAAAGGCGACAACAACAACAACGACAACAATAACTGTTAACAGCGATTACACCAATAAAACAACACAACAACGACAACAATGTGCTGCTGCTGCTATAGAAAAAGGTATGATGATGATACACTAGAGCCTCGGTTTGCGTCGTTAATGGGGACCGGAGAGAGGCGACGCAAACCGAAACGACGCAAATCGAAATACATTTTTCCATATACTTACTGCAAAATATTTTTAATTCGTTCCATAGTAAAGAAAAATGCAATTTTTGAAGAAGAAATGTGTAATTTTTTTTTAGTCATATGGAAATTTATTTCATATACATGATTCAACAATTTCAATGCTTCTTATTAAAGCTGAATCTCAGAAAAAGGAATGTACATAATAAAATTAAAATCAAAAAAAGGTTTTTAATCGCCTATATTTTCTTCCGGTTGAGTTACATTTTCTTTTAAAAACGCGTCCAAAGTTTGTTGTTTAAAAACTGCTTTTTTCTCCAAGTAAACATTTTTGTAGCACTGTATAGCGTCAGCAAGAGATTGAGTTGCCTTCCCACTGCGATTTTCATCGGAATAATTGTTCGTAAAAAATTCCACCACCTGGTCTACCAGCCCCATTGCTTTTGCAATTTGCGCAGTCGTTAGCTTTTTTGACTCTGTTTGCGTATCAGTCGGATCAGTTTCATCTTCTAACTCATGTTCAATACCAAATGTTAACAAAAGTTCGTTTGTGAGCTCTTCATCGTGTGACCTTAACAGTTCGTCGATATCTTCAATCTCCATTCCTTCAACATTTCTTTCCATAGCTAATTTAGCAATTTCTTCGCGAACAGTTGGTACATCGTTAATCAGAACATTGTTTTCAA
Source organism: Amiota minor (assembly GCA_037043295.1). Lineage (NCBI taxonomy): Eukaryota > Metazoa > Arthropoda > Insecta > Diptera > Drosophilidae > Amiota > Amiota minor. The sequence continues at coordinate 197,928 of JBAMAW010001644.1, forward strand.
ACACGCAGTCTGGCCATAACTTTCCCCAGCTTCCTTTCATTGCAAGTCGCTTTAACTTCCTTCCATGCAAAACTAATATTTTCGACAGCCATCTGGATATTGTAATCCTTCCAAAACTTTGGTATGGATAATTTATCTTCTTTGTCAGTTGCTTCTAGAAGTTGAGAAAACGTTCGCCGTAGATAGTAGCACTTAAAGTTGGATATCACACCTTGATCCATCGGCTGTATGATGGAGGTGGTATTCGGAGGCATAAAAACAATTTTTATATTTTCGGAAATATCATCTGCATATATTGGATGCCCTGGAGCATTGTCCAACAGAAGTAGGATTTTAAAGTCAATGTTTTGAGAGCAACAATAAGCTTTTAGTTCGGGAACAGCGCAATTACCAATCCAATCTGTAAATAAAGCGGCAGTCATCCACGCTTTTTTATTAGCACGCCAGTGAACTGGAAGATCACCTTTATTCACATTTTTAAGGGCTCTTGGATTCTCGGATTGGTAAATAAGAAAAGGCTTGAATTTAAAATCTCCTTCTGCGTTTCCTCCTAAAAGATGTGTGAGTCGATCTTTTCTAGCTTTATACCCAAGGAGCAGATTTTTCAGCCTTGGAAATGTATGTTTTTTTGGGTAACCGCTTCCAATACAAGCCAGTTTCATCGACATTCAGGACCTGCTTACGAGAATATCCCCCTTCATTGATAATTGCGTTCAGTTCAAGTTGAAACTTTTCCGCAGCTGGATTATCAGCGCTAGCCGATTCTCCTTTCAGAGCAATATTATGCAAATTTGCCCGAGTTTTAAAACGTTCGAACCAACCTTGACTTGCTTCAAATTTTTCGGAATGTCCACTGCTTGGCGATGGAGTTTCTTTCTGTAAATCATTGAAAATGCTTAAGGCCTTATTTTGAACAATCATTTTGCTCAAAGGCACTTTTCTTTGATTTTGATTTTCAATCCAAACCAAGAGAAGGGCTTCCATTTTAACCAACAACGGACTTCTATTCTTCATACTTTGTTGTGTTTGCAGCGGGGTAGCAGCTTTTGAAAACTTTCTTGTTTGATCAGCATCTCGGTTGCAAATTGACCTTACAGTACTAGGAGCTAAATTAAGATGTCTTGCAATGTCAACAGCTTTTTTTCACCCGATTTGACACGTTTTAATATAGTTAATTTAAGTTCAAAATTAATTTGTTTGCGCTTCTGGCTCATTTTTACGCAAAAAAACTTTGTTACACTCGCGATCAAAAGTCAACTGAACCTTCAATTGCGGAAATTATTTGCTATCCTCTCACATTTCTATGTGCAGCCGCTTCAGTTGCCGCTATGTGTGAATCCCCTTTTTACAAAAAAATATTTTCTGCAGCTAAATACATGCGACATGCATATGTTTTTTTCGAAATATGCATGTGTATTCAAACGACGCAAAGTAAAATTAACGACGCAATTTGAGAACATTGAAAATTTCTTGCGACGCAAATCGAAGTCATGGACGACTCAATTCGAAATCCCACAAAAAATTTTTGCGACGCAAATCGAAACGACGCAAATCGGGATGACGCAAACCGAGGCTCTGGTGTACTTATTTGTACTTTAAGCAGCTCATAGACGTAAAATATTAAGTATTAACAAATACCATAGTAAAGAGGATCGACAAAATGTAGTAGATATTATTGAGTGGACAATATTATGTAACATGGCATCAGTTTCAATTCAGAGGATGATTGAATTCACTTCACATTGGAAGTTGATTGAGAAAAATATAATTTTGTCTACTAGTTACATATTTGTTGGCTTTAATATTAAGGACTTTAAATTGTAAAGTGAAGTGAAGTGAAGTGTAAAATGTGAACATTACGATGAGCATAAATTATTGCATAACCATTCAATCTCCATCCATAATAGATCAATTTATACTTACTATGTAATACTTGTCCATTAATAGTGTACGTCTATTGGCCGCTTTACGAAAGAATTTCGTACATACACATGTGTATGCAAGTGCATAAAAGTAATTGTAGTAGTAGTAGTATAGTAGTAGTAGTAAAAGTAGTAATACCATAGTAATAGTAGTAGTGGATATAGTGGCAAGTGGGTGTGAAATACAAACGCCCATTTGCTCGCCCATACAAACACACACACACACACACACACGTGACATACACATACACACACACATACAAATGCATTCAAACATTCTGATGTGTTTTGCGTATGCCAGAGTTTCTTAAACAATTAAAAAGTGCTTTGCAAAACGGTAAAGGACAATCCTAAAAAATTGAAAATAAGTGTATATATCTGCGAAATAAAGTTAACAGCTCAGCAATGAGCTCAATTTCAATCAATTTCAAAAGTGCTCAGTGACCGAAAAAGTTTAAGAAACTGTGGTGTAAGCATTTACAACTTTCAACTCATTCGGCTTCTTCGCTATGTTGAAATAGTTTTTTTTTTTTATTGGCAACGAATGGAGTAAAGAAAGAAGCAATTGATGTTGTCCGTTTGGTATTTTTTGAAGTTTCAGGAGACTGACAGTCACCGCAAACAGACATCATAAACCAGCACCTACACTCACAGTTCACAAACAGACATCCGCCATCCACTATTCACCATCAGTCAGATGTTGAAATCGTGTATAAAAATGCAAGGAATGGCAAAGTAAAGGAGAAACAGAGTGAGCGACCGACCAACCGAATGGGTAGGTGTGGGAGAAAAAGAAAAAAAAATAATATATAGTTTTGTTTTGTGAACGAGACGCGGGAATAAAAATCACACGTAAATACATACACACACGTGTACATACCAATACATACGAAATATACGCACCCATACACGTGTACTAATGAGCAGGCAGTGTAAAAATGGCGTGCTTTGTGACAGGTTGTGATGTTCATTAAAAAATAATTAAAACAAAAATACAAAAACACCAAAAAAACAAAAAAAAAAAAAAACAACGAAAGTCCTAAATTTGGATGATTATTAAAAAAAAAAAAAAACAGAAAAATAATAAAAATTAGTGAAAAAATAAGTGCCTACGTGTGTGTGTGTGTGTGTGTGCGTGTGTGTGCGTGTATGTGTTTAGAGTGTGCGACAAAACACATAAATGTCACGTGACATCAAAGCAAAGAAAGCCACTTTTATTACAAAATTTTCCAATTATTGTACAAATAATTGAAAGAAAATATTGTTGTAAGATCGAAATCGGAAATATTAATAAAACCGGAAGTGCAACACTAACGCAAACATAAACACAAACACAAACACAAACAACAACAGCAACAAAAACTAAAAAAAAAAAAGAGTCAAAAGAAATCACTGTACTTTGTGTATAATTTGCAACTCCTGCGGCTAAAACTTCAACTTTGAATTGACGACGGCGACTCGAGTACAAAATACTATATTATAACAAGAATGTGTGTGCATTGTCTACACTGACTGTCTTCCCTTTCGCAAGCCTAAAGGCAAGACCACCCCAAATAGCGCGCACATTGTCTGTCAGTCAGTCAGTCCTTCTGACTAAATGACTCGCTAAATGGCGCCAGACTAACTGTCTGACTGATTGTTCGCACACTTGCTTGCTCTCCTTTGACTGTCATATGAGCTGCTGCTTTGCTGTCCTTGTTTACTATATTTGTCTGTCTGTATGTCTGTCTTTCTGTCACAGGACACATACCTACTTCCTGTTGTCCAACTAACTACCCCTACCCGTTGTTCCTTTGCCACCATCACACACAAACACACACACACACACACACACACACACACTGATATGCCATACACACATCAAAATTGTCACTGTCATTATTTTGGACACATTTCAGACGGCGATTGTGATTGCATGACTTAGGATAGGATAGGAATGGAAAGGAAAGGAAGAGAATGATGGGGAAGGACACAAGAACCATTGCAGCAGCGAGTATCATGGCAAATGCACTGAGTTTAGTGAACGAATAAGTGAGTGAGTTAGTGACTGAGTGACTGACTCCTTTCTCTCTATGTGTACATATATCATGTGTGCCTTGCTACTACTATTGTTAGCCTGTGGGCATCATAACAACTCCTCGTCCTCCATTCTACATTCATATGTACTCATGCATATACCTATATGCATTTCTTTATTGTTGGGTTTCTTTCTTATTTTTCTCTGCTTCCTTTGTGTTTCTTCTTTTTTTGTTTTTTTGCTTAGCGCAAATATTAATTCACTGGCTGAAGTTTGAAGTCAGTTGGACTTATTAAGTGTCTGTCCATCATCATATTTGTCTGATTGTCCTTCTTCACACTCCGTTTCCCGTGTACTCACTCTTCATAATTTATATCTCCTTTTCATTATTGTTTGTTCATTTAGGTGCTTTTATTGTGGTTTTTTTTGTTTTTTGTTACTTTGATTTTTCCCTTTTAATTGTTTGCCTTTGCGTTGCGTGTCCTACTGTCCTGGCGCAAAGTATGCGTGGAATGCGTGCGTTATGTTATTTACGACATAGTATATTATTGTATATATAGTATAGTATGTGAGTGTGTGTTTAGTGTGTGATTTTGTTTGGTATGCTTTAATTATTGACATTTAGAAGGTATTTATTCGTCATGTTGTCTACATGAATTTGCTATGCTTGTTTTATTGTTTAAGATTCCAATAAACAAGGAAAGTAAATGGAGTGAAAATTAGATCTGGAATGGGAATTTTTATTTGCATTTCCCTTTTTTTTTTTACTGCTTATTATGTCCCCATTATGAATTATGAACATAAAAGTAATGTATAAAAAGTCGTAGTTGTATTGTAGTTAATATTTAATGGGGATTAATAATTAATAATATATATATAAGTGTATATATACCAACTGTCAATACATCTAGAAAAAATCCGTTCAATATTTTTTATTTATTATTTTAATATAATTGTTTATTCAAAATAAACGAAGAAACCAGTTTGCTCCAAGTTTTGGCTTTGACTACATACAAAAAGTGTTGCATACTTTGAGGGGAAAGAAAACTTTCAAATTTTAAATCTAAATAAAATTGCAATTTTGGAATTTTATTGTATTTGTAATGGGGGAATTTTAAAAAAAAAAATCTCAACTACTACTGACACTACTAATAATAAGAACAACATCATGATTATCCATCAGCTCAACCTTTTAGGCGAAAAATAAAAATAAAACATTACAACGACAACACGAAGAAACGTTAAATAGGATATTCAACGCTTGCTTGAAGGATTATTTTACACACATACACAAACATACATACTAGTGTGTTACATTTAGAAGATTTTCTTATTCTAGTTTGTTTACCATACACACATATACACACACACACATACGACAAGTATAAAGCAGAATTGAAAGGGAAAGAAAACGTTCATGTTTGTTAAATAAAAGAAGGCAAAAGAAAGATAGGCAGATATTGGTAGGTAGTATATGTTATGCGTATGTGGTTGAGGTGTTGGGGGATGCAGATGGGGATTGGAGTTTCGTTATAGCGCGTGTTGTAGCTAAAACAAAGCGCCATCAAGACTTGTAAGGCGCTCGCGGCCATGGAAAACTCAACCAACTGCTTTTTGTGTGAATACATGAAACACAAGTGAGACGCCATACACATGAATGCATGCTTGTATATATAAGTAGATGGATATGCCACATACACATACAAACATAGCTTAGAGCATATCATGAAGTTTCATCTCATCGTAATGCAGTCGACCGCCTGAACGTCGAAGTGCTTTTGGCGCGCCAAATCTTTCCACATTCTCATGCAACCAAACATATCCTGATGTATTCTCTTGGTTGCCACGAGTCGAGTCGGTTGGGTCGCTCCCACGTATCCTATTCCTCCTCCTATCTATCTCCCACTCGTTTCACTCACTCGCTTCTTTATGCTGATGAGCAAAGTGCGTTCCAGCAGTTGTTTTTTGTTATTGCTGCTGTAACTTTTTTTCGTCAGCACTTTTTTGAATTTTTTTCTTTTTTGGCTTTGTTTGCTGGGATTTTCCACTTTTGTCGTCATCAACATCATTGTTGTTGAGGAGCCCGAGCTGAGCTGAGCTGTGTTGGTTTGGGTTGAGTTTAGGTGAGTAGAGTTGAGTTGGGCCATGATGAAGATGGAATGATATAGAATGCAGTGTGTATTCGGTACAGTTAAAACATACAAAGAAAGCTTACATACACCCCCTCATCATGCACATCGGTGGTTGGTGAATGCGGAAGGGGGTAGAGAGACTACATACACATCATACTGATGCTTACATTTATAGAAAAATTTTGATTCGTGTTAGTCATAGTCAACTTAGAATGTCGCCGGCTTGTCATCACTTTTAGCTGCATGAGCACACCTTTCTGTGTATATGAATAGACATACCTATATATAACTATATATCTAAGTGGGTGTGTGTGTGTGTGGCTGAGTGTTAATGAGCAACAACTACAACATCAAGTAGTCTAAATTCTAGTCGTCGTCATCTTTGTTGTTGTTGTTGTCGTAGTCAACATTGGTTTTGTTCTTCCTTTTTTTTTTGTTGTATGCGTATTTGTGTTTCTTCATTTCCGGTTTAACATGTTGAAATGCTGATGAGGTTAGAGGATTGATGATTATGACTAAGATGATGATGATGATGAAGAAGATGATGATGTTGGTGGATGACACAATGGCTATGTCTTCAAAGTTATTGCTAGTAGTTTCATTCGTCATTATCATCATCATTAAAATATCATTTCTCATTCACTTTACTTTACTACTTCCCTTCTTCATTTACTTTCTTGTATTCTAATCTAGTGGTCCACTTGACTGACTTTCGTCTCTATTTCTGGCTTCGCTCAAAGTTGTTTCAGCATTTAACGCTTCGTTTGATGAAGGCGCTCTTTCTTGCTAAATACGCATAAACAATAGAACAACAAAAATTCGTTACTATTTGGTATACGCAACTTTGCACATTTGCTTGGCGCCTATGTTGGTCGGTTAGTTATTTGGTGTCCATGCCTGTGTTCTTTTTTGTTTCGTTCGATATGTGCGTCTACTAAATAGAACTTAATTTGATTAAGGCGCCATAAATATGCTCAACGGTTTTGGATTTTTATTTTGGGGTTTGTGTTACATGTTGTTTACTATGTGCTTTAGTCATTGTCCTCGTCCTCATCGTCGCCGTCATCATCATTGTTCTCATCATTCTCATCATCCTCATTGTCGTCGTCGATGTTGTCGCCTTTGTTTAGCATAGTTTGCCTTGTAAATAGATACCATACTCATACACTCAATTACTATTCACATAGATACAGAGGACCATTTATATGCAGCTTCCGTTTTTGTCTACAAACAAAAAAGGAAAAATGAAATGAAGAGAATAAATAAAATGAAGCAAACTATTTAACCCAAACTGTAGTAGTAAAGCCATGATGAGATCATATCCACTTTTGACGCTGTTGTTAGCTGCCTTAGTTTAGTTTGGTCTGCCCTAACATAGACTGGCACGGACCGGCCCAGCCCGACCTCACTTCCCTTGCCTATCCTTGCCTTTCCTTGCCTTGTGTAACGACCCAGTTTACACTGTAGACAATGTAAATCAATGTGGATCCATAATGGCTGCGAAATAGCTGAAAAAAGATTGAAAATGAGTGTGTACAGTCGATTGGAGAAAATGGCAAAAAAATGTTCTGCTTATGGTTTTGGTTAAGTGTGGCACCGTGGTGCAGAATGTTTAAATTTACAAATAAGTATTTAAAAAAAAAAAACAAAAAAGATATACAGGGTCATCTAAATTTCAACAGAACCAATTCAAATTGATTTTAATTTTTCTACTAATTTATTTTCTTTTTTCTTAAACTAATCCGGTGGTACTAGTATGCACTAGCATAATGTCCAACTGGGAATGTAAATAGAGGGACTTATCTTTTGATTTACAATCACATTTTGTGTGAAATTCAAGATACATTTCAATTGCAAAGAATGCAGACACAATTAGTTACTATTTTTCTACTACAAATGTATATTCAGATATATTAGAGATCATAGAATATATTAATATTTAGAATCTTTTAAATTGTGATAAATTTTTCATTACTAAAAATTTGCCAGAATGTTTTAAAAAACTTTTTGAGTTAGTATTCGTCTTTATTTTTAGTGAATTTATTGATGCCGTAATTTAATTCTGTTAGTCAAAATAAAAATAATAATAAAATTTATTTATTGATTTGTTTTCTTCTTCATTTACCAATTGAGAATTAATTGCCAATGAAGGAAATAAATTAAATCCACACTACCAGAGTGCCTTAATATTTTACAAAAAATACATACCTAGGTCACTCTAAATACATAGGTCAGTTACTTCATACTTATAATAGCATTTATCTATCTATCAAAAAACAAAAAGTTTTTCTAATAGTGGGTTTTTTGCGAGGTGTGATCAAACTAAAACTGATACATTTCTAATTCCACTAACCATATAAATTTCAATACCCTAGGGTTACTGGATCGTATAGCTCCCAAAAAAAACCCATAAGTTTCTTTTATGGGGTCCCCTTTTTTTAGTTGTAGTATTTGTTTCTACTTTATACCTATTACTGCTCATGAGATAGAGGGAGGATAGGGTTCCGGAACACTTAAAACTTTTGTGCATTTGTTAGGAACGCATGTTCTCTGGAACCACTTTTACCATGGCTTCGGTTTAAGCTCTTCAGGAGTTTGATGGGATGGTATTATAACGATTATTCTTATTTACATAGGAAAGCCGAAGGCCTTAGTAGTATTATTAATTTATATTTAGTTTTTTCATATTTTCGTATATTAATAAAGTCGCAGACCTTAGTACCCATTTTTTCAATTCTATTCACTTTTTTTACTTTCCTTTTCGTAGAATATACGTTGCTAACAAATGCACAAACATTTTTTGAAAGCAAAACAACGTTTTCCTAGACAGATACTTTCATATTAATAGTAAAATTAACTTTGTCTGTAATATTCAGGAAAATATTAATTTCAATAGAACAATTTTCAATTGTAGTAACTAAAATAATTTGTATGACAATTTCTTGAGAATTTTTTTACACTGTGCAAACTGAGCTCACATTCCATGGAATAAAAAGTAATAGCTAGTGCAATTTCATAAACAAAAGCATATATGAGTATATAAAAAAAACAAAAAACATAGATCAGGACTATTGATGTTGAATTGATGAATAATTTCTCTGCTAAAAATGATTTCATTCTCATATTGTTTTCAAAAATTGGTTTTTTAATTGAAAGTTTTGTGTTCTTTGTATGATGTTTTTTACATTTTTTGTGATGCACATTGATTGACGAAGAACTCATTGCATTCAATTCATTCAATTCATTTCAATTCAATTGAATTATTTGAATGAGTGAAATAAGTGAATAAGAAGAGAATCCTTCTTATAGGGATGGGAGGAAGTCAACATCACAACTAGTCATTATTTCACATTTAAATTCTTTTTTCCTTTTATTTATAATAAATGATACAATAATAAATAATATATTAAGCATATGCCAATAACTATTATTGACATAGACATCTCTCGCCAGCCATGATGACATCAACATTGACAAATTGACAACAACACTAAAATCAACAGAAATAAAATTAACATTATCATGCATGTTTAAACGATTAAATTACTTAGATCAGATATCGTTAGTCACAATAGTTTAAACCACCACCCCACCTCACCCCACGTATCGCAATCACATTCGCATCCATGCCTATGACTATGGGCATGTTCCATGATGATGTTGATGTTGATGTCGATGTCGATGTCGAAGTAGGGGTTTGTAGATTTGTGTCCATTTCGAAACGCTCTTGCCATTGCCAGAGCCACTTGTCGATTATATTAGCATCAACAACAATGAGTACTGAATATGAATGAATTTCGAGAGATCAGATAGTTATTTTTTGTGCATACAACAGATACATGTTTGTTTGTATGCAACTCATAGAGGCAGCAGCTGACACAGTCTAGCACATGCTGCCCCAACCGCCGCTATCATCACTACCCTTAATACCACTCGATGCGCGTTATTAGCGAGTGTTGAAACAAAAAGTTAAAAAAAAAAAGATAGAAACCAGAAAAAAATAGATGATTCAGTTTGTTTATTTGCGGCATAGTTTACTTTGCATATTTCTATAGATGAATGAAAGCGCGCGCGGGAGTATCTGTGCGAGTGCCTGTGTGTATGAATGAGTAAGTGTGGCTTTTCAAGTGAATCTCAAAGATAGATTCAACATTTTGAGAACCTTTCTTGCCTAGTTCATTCTTTTGCTTGGTCTGGGCGCCGCTTTCAGTGCTCAGTACTCATTGAGTGTAAGCTAGTTAATAGCAAGCGGACGAATTGAGATGCATTGCAAGCGATGTGATGCAGTGTGATGTGATTCAGATCATGGATGGCGCTAGTTTAGTCAAATGAGCTTTTGATAACCGACAACTTGAGCAACGCTGCGTACTTTGCATACTAGTGACCTCTATTCCATGTGGCCTGTGCAAACCACGAAAAACATTTCAACACCCACAAAGTAAAGAAAGCAGGCCACCTCTGCCGCTGCCGCCAAGTAACCTAAACACATTCGTTAGCTTGCTGAAGGCCGAAAGTAAGATAGTATATAGTTTTTTTTTTTTTTTTTTTTTGAAGATTGAAATGCCATGCACTTTGCAGATTTCTCTTTTTGCTTAAGGTCCAAAGAATTTTATTCTGTAAACAAAAATTGTTTTAATCAACTCATTTTCATTCTTATCCTCAGCACTTTGAATCATTCCACATAACATAAATGCATTTGTGAAACGGCATGGTGAAAATGGAATCGACGGAAGAACAGGATCGAAAGCTTGTCTTAGAGTTTTGTCATTTGCTTGAGAAATCCAAGCAATTGTTCAATGGACTCAGGTTGGTAATAATAAATTTCGCTTCTTTCATTTGATTTATTGATTTCATTTATTGGTTTTCATAGAGATCTACCGCAATATGGACATCGTCAATGGCAGGCGTACTTCGGGCGCACATTCGATGTTTATACAAAACTCTGGAAATTTCAACAACAACATCGAATGGTATTGGATTCGAAATATGGACTCAAACGTTGGCAGATTGGTGAAATAGCGAGTAAAATTGGGCAGCTTTACTATCATTACTAGTGAGTATTGAAATGTTGAAAAAATCAGGATAAAATAGGCAAGATAGGACATGACTTGTTTACCAATGGGTGCATATCTTTCACTCTCCACTAATTCATTCATTCAAAATCTTAGGTAATGAATAAGTGTTTTATAGAAAAATTGGAAATGGCAGCTAGGTATATCACATATGCTTCCGAATAGTTAAATTTTGTATATTTTGTACAAATTATCAAGAATGTACTTAGCTAACTTTAGTCTTAAAAATAATTTGGAATTACTTCTTTCAGCAATCAAAGAACATTATTTGACATTATTATCTGTTTAATCTATGACGTGTCTTTAACGATTTTCATAGATTTTAAACTGAGTATTGGGCTGGCATAGAAAATATTGAATAGACTAAAATGACTTAATAGATTCTCCTCGTCATGTTATATGATTTCCACATATGTACAAGTATGTATTATGGAGTGTACGGCACATGGTTCCATACATTACAAGCATGGCAAAGTATTGATCAGACACAAAAATAGAAGATGAATGGGTTACTTTTATTCTCTTCATAAAATAAATTATTTGAGTGATTTTGATTTTTAATAAGGATAAATACCATAACATATCATCTAAAGTAAACTCTAGTTATCAGTTTATTTACAATATGCATCATCTGCCAGTTTTAAAAATGTGTGCACTGTAGTTTTTCCATACAAAAAAAAAAAAAAATTCGGATTGATATTGAAGTATTAGGAAAATCTGTATTAAATAAGATTGCATTTTGTTTTATATTTGAATAGCCTAAGAACCAGCGAAACGAATTACCTGAATGAGGCGTATCAATTTTATGCGGCCATACGTGGCAGAGCCTATTATTCGCGTGCTATCAAAGAGGATCGTCCAGATTTGATGGTGAAAAAGCTACGGTATTATGCACGTTTTATTGTTGTGTGTTTGTTGTTAAAGAAAATGAAATTGGTACGAGAATTGGTTACCGAATTGGAGAAGCAGATACAGGAATATACATCAACGTAATTATTGATACAATATTATGAAATTGAATAAGCTGGAGGATTATTAACTCTATGCTATTGTTTATTATATAGCTATGAACCTGAAGATCATATGGAATGGTCACTGGTATTGGAAGAAATTAAAGGTTTTATTAAAGCTGAAGCTGCCGTTGCTGTTCTACATGCGGATTCCAATCCCATAATACTTTCGCACAGGTGAGCAATTCAAGTGCAAATACTTGCTTACGAAAAACATTCTGCCCGTGCTTTCTTTTTCGGAGGAAATGAAGTTGTCGTTATTGTTGGTTGGTTGTTTCAGTTTCCGATATACGATATACGGGTTCTTTTTTATGAGTTTATGCAATTTAATTTTGCTAATATTTTTATTTTATTTTATATATTAATATTTACATATTTATTTTATTCCTTATGTATAAACAATTAAACAAATACTCTATCTATCTACTACTATCTCTCTATAAGATGTTGTGCTTATCACAGAAGACTTGAAACACAAGAAAAAAAAAGATTCACTTTTCCATTAAACTTTGCACTTTTGACATGATCATACAAGAACATTAACCACACATCGCAAATACACATAATTACATACCTATATACTAACATTTGAGTTCATTATATCTATTCATTTCGTAAATCCTAATATCGATTGATTCTACATCCCCGTTCCCATCCCTATCTCCATCGTATCCTATCCAAGTTCGGAGCATCGCAGTTGCATTTAAATCATTTGCGTAAACGTTCCATTAGTTCGCCGCATTCAATTCAATTCTTCTGTGAAAGCACGGGCCCCTGATTTTATCTTGTGGAATAGTACAACTGCACAAACTGATATTCTCAGTGGTTCCGGTTCTAGGTTATCACCGCTGACAACGCCACCGTGCGAACGTTCGCCGCACATGACACTCAGTTTACAAGAAATCCTCATTGTTGGCTCAGCATGTGAACAGGCCAAGTTCTCCGAACTAACAATGGATATGTTTAGGTAATCATACTGTAAATTGTAATAAATTTATATTTCTACAAATATGTATCAATAGAATGCTTCAAACACTTGAACGTGAACCAACGGAAGCAACGCATCCATTGAATGTTTCACATGGCGGCCTACACGGACACGATGCCAGTCCGGCTGCGGGTCGCATACCATATGGTGTGCCTGGTTCGAAGGGCTATTTGGAGAATGGCCGTCAATATCGTGACAATCCTCATAAATATTTATTATACAAGCCTTCTATTAGTCAACTTCTGGTGTTCTTAGCTAGTGGATTTAAAGAATTGCCTCCGGGAGGCGCATTACTTTTATATATGTCGGCCGATGGTTGTTTTTCGACAACAAAACATCCAGAAGATTGTGCGTAGCAATTTTACGCTTCTATCAGTGATTAATTTTGATGTAATGTTTTGTGTATTATCTTTTAGATGGTTATGAGCTGGGTGGCCTTGCTACAAGTGTTAAACGTGATAGCGTAGATGGTGGTGGTCTTGCGTGTCGAGGGAAATCTTATAAGGAGAATCATTGTCTCTACCCGGGTGATCTTTATCCGTTTACGCGTCGACCAATGTTTATAATTATCGATTCGGATAATTCTTTTGTGTTTCAACATATACCGCGTTATTTTGGTCAACCTTTAGTTATACTTATGTCACCGCAAGATGTGCCGCCAGCATTTCAAGGTAACCATTAAGTTTGTTCACTACCAAAACAATTAATTTATATAATTTCCCTTCGGATTTTTAGCAGATGTACAACATCATGGCAACCTTTTTACTTTGTTCCTGCATTCCCCGCTCACAGCTCTATGCTATGTCTGTAATGTCGGTGATGTTCCCATACACCATTGGGAACGTTGTCAAACCTATGTGGATCGTTTTATAACAGAGGCTTCACGTCTGGTAACGCGTTGTCGTATCGATGAAATCGAACAAGGCATAGGATTTATAGGTATTGATATATTATAATTTATTAAATGAAGTTCCTTATGTCATATTTAGGATATGGTAAATTAATGTTATTCGTTTATTTAATAGATTCCTCGTATGTACAATTTTTTGGTGATGATTTTTTGCGTACTCTAATTTTACGATTTGTCTTCTGTGATGTTGTACTGAGATTACATCGTGGCTTTCGTGGACGTCATATGAGACCACGTTGTGAACCACCATTGCCATCCAATGAGTTACTCGAGCATCCATCATTGTCGCATATTGTATTCCAACTGGCGTCGGCGCTCGATGTGCGCGGCCATTTCTCCGAAGGCCCCGAATGCGACTGATGATTTTTATTCTTACTATTATTAATATTTGTAGTATTAATAATAACAACAATACTGATAATAGAACTTATGCAAATTTACTATATACGATATAAGAAGCATTCTAGTCTATATAATAATCTTATTGTCATTTTCTATAAGACACAGTTACGTTTTCTATGTTATTTTATGTAAAAATGAACAAAACAAAATCAAACTCTCAATTTTTAATTTAAATATTTCTAAATGATTTCTTCCTTTATTAATTTTTCTCAATTGTTTTAGTTTTAATTATAGAAATTTTTATATATACAAAATTTAAATTTAAATAATCAAATTTACAGCATAATGTAAATGCAAAAAAAGAAGAAACAAAAAGATTATTAAAATAGTAAATATATATTTATATTTAGATATAAATAGTTAAATTAATGCTGAGCTTTGAATTGATTACAAAAGAAACAAAACAAAAAAAAATAAAATAAAATAAAATAAAATAATATAAAATAAATAAAGAAAGCAACATTAAGCTGGTAATTGAGGACTGTTTTAGTAATAAAATTTGAGTGATTATTCACAATTTGTATAATTGAATTGAAGAAAATGCTGCACTATACTCGTTTATTTCTAAAACAGTCTTGAAATACAATACAATGAAAAGAACATTAACTTCGGTTCCATCGAAGTTTGTTTACCTTTCACAAAAGAAAAAATACTTTGTAGATAGATACGATGCAGGATAGATGAATAGAAATGTTAGACTCAGTAAAATACTGAAATTTGAATAATCCGTTCAAATAGAATCAAATACAATAGAAGTTGTGATGACAATCTTCTTCGCTATATCAGTAAAATGAATTGTGTTTATGTAGATTTGAAGTAATCTTTTTCCAGCCTTTGGGTTGGGTGAATGTTATAATAGAATTTAATCTCTAAGCCAGATTTTAAAACAAAAGTTAAAACACTGTTTATAGATTTTTCTTCTCTAGTTTTTGAGGAACTCCGACTGAAACATTACCTATCAGCGTATGACCATAAGAAGCCTCTGCATAGAACATGAATTCTTTTTATCGAGCTGTTTGGTATGATAGAGATAGAGATGTGACATAATTATAATTTATGGGTTTTCTGGGATACTAAGGAGTGTTATGTGTCCACTACGCATACTATGGATGAAAGGTATTCATAAAATAAAGTATAAATGTTAATGCAAAATATAAGTGAATTTTATATAAATGCGAAACTATAAGTGAAGGAAGAATGAGAGTAGTCAGTTTTCTCTTATATAGAGTGTCGTCTGAATGGAATGGTCCAATGTTAGTCATATAAAATAGACACATACACACACACACACACATACACTTATATATATACATACACATACATTTATAAAAAAAAAAATAAATTTAATTGCGAAATATAAATAAAATATTGTAATAAATAAAATAAAATACTTTAAAATAGCTTCAATTTTAAAAATTTCTTTGCATATAAACAAAAACATGAAAAAAAGATTGAAATATTATTTAAAAAATAATAGTAATTAAAATAAAAAGAAAAATGAATCGATAACTGCCAAACGAAATAAGATCAAGTGCTGAAGAATAAAATAATTTTTAAGCAGCTAAAAAACCAAATTTTATAGAAAAAAAAAAACAAAAATACGAAATAACAAAAACTTCGTTTAAGCGAAGATTAAAAATATCCTTCAAAAACACTCACTAAAATTTCATTGTTCCGTTATCCGATAGGAATAAAATGTATATGAATAAATTAAAAATATTAAAATTATGTAAAGATTATGGTGGAAACAATCTATGTACAATACATAAGTACTTATATCGGTTAGTTGACTATTTTCCGGTGTCACTTACATATTTCTCTTTGTAAAGTTTCTCTTTATTACAAGACAAGTTTTCATGGGATTGACCTAATGTTATGAGAAAACAGATCGATAATTAAATTCTTTTCCCCTGAAGTTACAATTTCTTAGGTCTCTATGCTTCATAATATTTAAGATAATGTGAGGAAGGATAAATAAAGAGTATAAATCAATAAAGGTAAATTTAATAAAATGAAACTAAATCTGTAATTTAGCATTAAACATATAACGACACACTATATAAGAATGTAAAATTTTACATAAACACAGCCATCATAAAAGACTTGGAGAGAGATTTTTCGAAAACACTTCCAAGAGACAAGACAACAACAACAACAACAACAACAACAACTTTCTAAAATACTTATAGATACCATAAAAATATTATAAATTGAATAGAAAAATATTTCATGCACTCGCCTAAAATTATGCTAAGCTCATTTTTTGAAGGCATTCAAAATGAATAAAGAAAAATATTTAAATTAAAACCAAAATTAATTGTATTTAAAAATACGGAAATATTTTTTACGGCGTATTAAAATGACTGCGGATTACTTATTAAGTACATACAATATAATAAAAAATGTTTCAACGTTGACAAAGGTACGCATAAATTATAAAGAAAAACCCAGCAAAATTTATATTCATAAAAACATTATAAAATAGCATAATAAAAATTATTTATATAAAATAAAATTGTAACATTAAATATACTTATAAATAAATAAATAAATATATTTTTGCGTATAACAAATGTGAAAATGATTAAGAATTTTATACGAAGCAAAGAAAAAAATTATAAAATAAATAAATAAATAGTTGCAAATCACGAATTCTATAAATTGACATATAAATGCATACAAACAAACATACACACTCATGCAAACTCACAAACACATACATATGGTACATATGATGTATAGGCAATATTGAAAGTTATATATATACAATACAATAAATATAAAATGGAAAATGCAATGCAAATGAAATACACAAAAAATATAAATTAATAAGAAATGGCAGACAGCAAACCAACAAATATATTCATAGCAAAAGTATAAAAAATAAATAAATCAATGAAAAAAATAGTCAAATATGTAAAAATATAACTGCTAATAATGGTGATGATGATGATGATGATGATGATGTTAATGATCTTTGGAGCCATACATATGTATATGTACATGTATGCACATATTATACATACATATATGATAAGTGATCGGCATAAAACTATTGTAGAATGAGTAGAATGAATTCATATCTCAAAAAAGATTAGTATTATTAATTTTAATCGAAGATTACAAGCCTTTCACGAGAGACAATAACTGAAAACATGAGTCATGGCGAGTCATATCCGAAGAAACGAGTCACACCAAGTAATACCTAGTCATTCCCGAAGACACAAGTAACACGAAGGTATATTTTTATGATAGTGTGATGCCAAGTCATTCGATAAGACACGAGTCGCATCACTGTTTAGATTCGAGTTAATGGTTCAGCAAAGCAAATAAAACAAAATGAGTAGATTGACTCGTTTCAAAAGCACACATGACTCGGTTTCATAGTGTGCACAGTGTGATTGCCGACTGTTAACACTACAGTAGTGTGACTATTGCAAGGCTCTGATATGTATACATTATTTATCCAATTGGTACTCATTGTACTTGTAATCTCTTCAAAAATTAATAACAATAATAATATGGTCGACTTACGTTCAAAATTAAAGATTAAACCAAATTTATGGTATAAATTTTCAATGATTCTTTCAATTAAGATGGTCTGTAAAATGTCATTTCACATCTCAAAGTGATATGAAAGTCCTAATAGTACAGAAACAGAAAAGTTGGATGAGATGGATTGGATTGAATTGATCATTTGATTAAAAATTGTTGATTTTATAAGATTTCTGTTATAAAAACTTCGAAAACCAATGACTTTGAAAAATGAATAAAAAATATTTGTAATTTAAAGTTATTGCCGGTTATTTATCATATATGAGTATACAAAATGGCTCCTTTGAATTTTCTTATACAACAAAAAAAAAAGAAAAAATAAAATAAAATAAAAAACAAACTATTTGCCATTTTTTTCTAAAACAACAAATAAAATAAATAATTTTATTATTTTCAAATTTCATTCTTTTTAAATTTGTATTTATTTATTTATTCAATAATAAATATATTAAACAATGACTACGAATTACAAAATAAAGCCTTCGTATTATTGTAGCGTTTTTTTCAATAAACAAACAAATTTTTGCTTTACAATTTGCCATAATTTGTATACAACTAAATAATAAATAAATAAAATTTTAAATATATTTTCAATGACTATAAAATTTAAGTTCAATTGTCTTTTTTTCACAAATTTTGTTATATATAATTTTAATATATCAAAAAAAAAAAAAAAAAGAAAAACAAAAATCATAAATATGAAACCATTAAATGGGAATACAAAGCACCAAACCAACCAAACCAAATCTAACCCATCATATAAACGCATAATCATTATGTCAAAAACAAATATCAATCAATCAATCAACTTAGTTTTTAGTTAAATAAAAAAAAAAAAAAAAAATTAAAAACAAATGGAATGAACTCATTCATCATCTTGATATTCTAGAAATATTTTAGTTGATCATTTTAATTAAAAGAATATTTATTATTTAGTTACATTTTTCTTTAGATTAACTGCATAAAATAATATAAAAAAAAAAAATAGGAAAAATCATAATTATAGAATTTATTAAAACATGCAAAAAAGAAGAGAAAATATATTAACAGACCAAAACAAAAGATTAATCAATCAATAAATCAATCATGTTTATAATTTAGCAAAAATACGAGAACACACATAAATCACACACATAAAATACAAAATTGTTTGCAAGAAAAAAAGAAAAAATGCAAGAAAAATCATTAATAAATTATAAAATCATTAAAACTATAAAACAACAAACAAATTACACATTAATGTAAATGCATATAGAGAAAAGTGAAATGATGAAACTGATGGAGAAGCGAAAATAAAGCACACGTTTGAAAAAATATTATTTCAGAATCGATTTAACATGTTTTAAAAATTTGTAAATTGAAATAGAATTGGTCTGTCGTCTATTTTTTTTTTTTTTAATTATTCAACATTTATAAGGTTGTCATACCATTTTCATAGTTTTCAGAACTGTTCATGCGCATCACGGTTTCAAATGAAAAACTCTTCATTTGTGTCAAATTTAAAAATTTTTAATAAATTCTCTATTCCGAATCTATTAATCTGGATTGCCAAAGTTATATTCAAATTATTAATTGCTCATTTATTTTAACAAATAATAGTAAAAGAATTCTTTCAAGATAGACATTAGAAATACATATTCATTTCGCGCTATCTTAGCTTTTCAAGGATGGTCAAACTGTCATTCTTCTTCTTAGCTCTACAGTCCGGTATGGACCACTGCTTCTGCAACTATTCTCTTCCATGTTCATGAAACTTAAATCGACTTCAACATCATCTAGCCAGCGTTTTCTTGGACGTCCTCGACGTTTACCTCCAATTTGGTTTAGTAACATTACTTTTCGCGTAGTTCTTTCTTTTGGCATTCTTATTAGATGGCCAATCCATCTTAGTCTTTGGGCTTTTATAAAACGTATAACATTCTGTTTCTCTATCAATGTTTCAGTTTCGTGATTGTATCGTATCCGATATGTGTTATCTGGCAGGCGTAGTGGGCCAAATATCTTGCTCATTATTTGTCGTTCAAAAGTTAACAATTGGGCAATATCGTTCTTTTTTAAAGTCCATAATTCAGAGCCATAAGTGAGAATTGGTCTAATAAGAGAGCGATATAGTTTAAGTTTATTCTTAGGTGGGTCAAACTGTCATATTCAACTTTATTTCTTTCCGCCAATTGTATGCAGGTACTGAATTTTTTAAAAGCGTCTTCATGGGTAACTTTTGGCTTATCTCTCTCAACTTTTTCAATGGAGGAATTGCTATAGTATAATACGCGTTCGTTCCTGTGCCGCATGCGTATGTCGTTTCGCCTATTCTTTTCGTGATTTCTTAACAGAGGTACATATGTTTGAGTCGTCATCATCTACCATCTGCCGAGGCATTTGAAATTGGATTTTTTTATGCCCGAGCAATAATGTTGTCAACAATTTAAACCTTAAGAGTTGCCAAAAACCAATACTGTCGGTGATTATTCACATAAGAATAGGACCCAATGAACTTCAAAGGAATTCCGGCACAACGCTGTTCAAGTGGCGAGATCCTATCCATCGATCATGTTTGGACCACTGTCCTAATTTAACGAGCACTAGAGGATAATTTTTCAACAACACAAAATTATACTAATTGTAACTTAGCAAACACAATATAAAGCGTATAATTAATAAACATAGTGTCGTAGACATTAGTAACTACTACTCTAATATCATTAGGTACGCTCTTTTATATAACTTATAATATAATAAATAAATATATAATAAATACATCCTCAAAAGTAGCTGTGGAGATTATAACAGGATACAATCGTATATATGATTCCCATCTTTATCTAAATAATCAAGAAAATTAAAGGTAGAAGATCATATTCATTGCCCCATTTAAGCAGTTTGAAATTGTTTGACTCTTTAGTTCTATATTTCATAGATTAATAAAAAAAATATTCTTTATTCTTTCAGATTTTTCAAAAAAAAAAAAAAAAAAAAGGATGAAGAACGAAGAATACGCTTGCCATTTTTTTTTATTTTATTTCTTCTTGAAATATGAAACAGTAATCGATATAATATTGATTAAATATTTTGTTACTGGGTTCTGTAAAGGAATGTATGTACTAGGTAATCAAATTTTTTGATACTAACTATGAAAATGCCGGTATTCTTCAGAATAATTAAGAGTATACAATGGTATTTCGAACTAGTTAATCTTAGTGGCATAGTAAAATTTAGAGAAGTTATATAACACAGAAATTGTATGCTCTTTTCATTAGCATGTTTTAACATAGCAATAAGTTTTCTATGATTTTTTTGACAAAAAAATATGGTTTGGGAAAGTAGTATTTTTACAAATTAGTAGTATATTTTGTAAAATAGTAGCAATTTTTTAAAATGGGAAATTTCGTTCAAAAGTTGTAGATTACGAATCTATTAAGATAAATAAAGAAGAGATGAACAAAAATATTAGTTTTTTAAAAAATAGAAGAATTTCAAAAAAAGAAAATATTGATAAAAAGCTGTAAACATGTTTAGAAATTCATAGAAATAGTAATAGATTTTAGACGTTATAAATAAAGTCGATTTTGTAATATAGTAGTATTTTTTTTAAACAAAAAAAAAAAAAAAAAAAATAAAGAGTTTAAAAATGTATGATAGAAAGTAGATTTTTCTCCCAATAAAAAATGAATTGTCACTCATTAAATTGATAACCCTCAACATAAGTCTTCATTTAAATATCTGCTTCATATGAACTACTAAATGCAAATACATAGGCTGATTAAATTTTGTAATGTTCATCAACTTATTAGAAGGAATCCATTCAAAGTTCCATGGGTCACAATAACATGCATGTATTCTTGTCAACATGATTATTTCTATAATTTCAAACCAATTGTCTTATATAATCATTTGATTAACAAATTGACACTCTTAACTCAATAATTAAGTTGCTATCTCATTAAATAATTGACTGTTCATAATATTGATTTGCCAATTTTAAAATGAGGAAAAGTCATTCTATATATAACTACTCGACAACTGCTTGTGGCCCATATCACCACAAAATAGCCCAGTGAACCGCAACAAAATGCACAGCCCTGATTTAGAAGATACAATATAATGTATTTTTGACAAAGGTGCACAACACCATGCAATGTTAATTGACCAATGCATACAAGCATTGTTACTAAATGAAAGTAGTTAATAATCTTAAGCACTTAAACACCCGTTGAGATCAAACAAATCAAGTTAAGTGAAATATTGTCGTAAATGAGATGATTTACAATTTGTGATAAATAACAAAGTGGTGCCAAAGCTTTAAAACATTACAAGGTTAGTATATTTTTTTGTTATAAGAATATAAAAATATAATATATTGTATAAAACATTTAACAAGCGAGTAACAAAATTACATTTATCATCATTTTGATTTAGTGGAAGAAATGCTTGTAGCTTTTGGCTTTAGATTTGTTTGTTTCGGAATAAATTTTTAAATGCCGCAACCTCCGTTCTTGCAGACGCCAAATTTATAAATAACTTCGTGCGAATACTTTTCACCGGGCCTCAGTATTATGGATGGGAACTTGTCATGATTTGGTGCATCAGGGTATTTTTGTGTCTCCAGACAAAAAGCGCCGTGCTTTGCATACTTTGCACCTGCTTTGCCAATAATCGGTTGCTCACCTTTTCCGACATCTGGCATAAAGTTTGATGTATAAAATTGCACACCAGGTTGATCGCTGGCAATCTCAAGCCACCTGCCACTAGTTGGATGCACGGCTTTAGCAATGTTGGTGATTGTATTTGGTGGTGACAATTCCACACAGTAGTTATCATCAAATCCTATTGCTGGCAAAAGATTCTTTAAACGTTCACCCACATTACCCAAAGTGCGCAAATCATAGGCGGAACCTTGCAATTCTGTTAAACGTCCTGTTGGTATTGAATCGGCATCGGTTTCAGTTATTTGATTTGCTTTTATTTGGATGGCATGTGCATAAAGGGCGTCCTTGCCTGCGGAATGCCCAGCCAAATTAAAGTAAGCATGGTTGGTGAGATTCACAGCTGTTACTTTAGTGGTTTGTGCTTCGAATACAACATGAAGGCAATTGTCTTCAGTCAGAGTAAAGTGGACTGTTGCGGTTACTTCGCCAGGATAACCTTCATGCCCATCTGGGTTGACATGCCTCAGACTTACACCATCTCTGCGCACATCAGCAACATCCCAAAATACTTTGTTGAAACCAACGAAACCACCGTGCAATTGATGTTTGTCATTCCAGTTCCTTGAGACTTCAACATTCTTGCCATTCAATTGGAATCGTCCATGTCCAATTCGATTGGCCACTCGTCCCACTGTAGCACCGAAATATGGATTAGCAGTGCTTAGATAACCAGCCAAATCATCAAAGCCAAGAACAACATCTTCGACCTTGCCATTAATGTCGGGCACCTTGAGGCTGGTAATTGTTGCGCCAAAGGTCACAATCTGCACAGACATTTGCATCTCATTGCTGAGTGTAAATCGCCTGATTTGCTCCGATTTCTTGTTTAATGGATTGATTGCTTCGCTGGCAAAGATGTCTTCGACTACACGCACCATGATTACGTACTATTTAGTCTTTATTCTTCCTTAAAAATATTTATTTCACTCAAATGTTCTTTGATGCGATCGTTTCTTATTTTATAGTGTGTTGTATCAGAAAAAAACCCATAAACTATAACCAGAACAAAGATTAAGCAAGAAACCGCAACACTTCAGTGATAATACTTAATTAAAATGATTGTTTAACTGCCCCCCTCCCCTCCACGCAAACTAGTGTTTTGATTTGATAATTTGATAAGAGAAACAGTAGATTGACCATGTTAGCTTTGCATTCAAATATACAAAGAAGAAATGAAGAAAAATATACTAAAACACACTTGGTGTTTTGGTGATAATGTGACATGACAATATGGTCACCTTGGTTAATATTGCATTTGTTTTGTTGTTGTTGTTGATGGTTGTTGTAACTTTGGTTGTGATTTGTTTGAGTGAAAGGTACACAAACAAAAATGCGATTGACGTGGCATTCAAATTCATTTACGATTTTATTAATCCTCTTCACAATATTTATTGGAATCATTGTAAATGAAATAAATGCACAAGAAGCCCATAAACCATGGTACGAGAATTTACCAGCGGTTGCCATGGATTACAAGGTAAATAAATTGAGAGTTTCTCAGATTCATGGTGTTTTTATTAAAATGAAAAAAAAAAATGTTCTTAATGTGCACAGGTGCACATAGATGCGGGTAAAGAAGATTGCTATCATCAATATGTACAAGCAGGTGCCACATTCTATGTTTCATTCAGTGTAAGTACAATTAATTCATTTTTGCAAATCACTTGTGAGTCATTTACTCTTTATGTTTTAGGTTGTGCGAGGTGGCGATGGCATGGCAGGGTTTGCAGTTCGCAATCCCGCTGGTGAAGTTGTCAAACCATATCAGTGGCAAGCTACCGCCGAGTATACAGATCAAATCTCATCCGGTGGATATTATTCAGTGTGCATAGACAACCAGTTTTCACGTTTCGCTGGCAAACTGGTGAACATCTACATAACTGTTGTGAAGTATGATGCGTGGGACAAATACGCCAAGGAAATTGAAGAGCTGCAATTAAATATGCAGAACTTTACGGTGAGCAATGAGCAACAAGTTTGAATTGATTGTCTTGTGTAAACTAATTGTTGTGTATAATTTTATTTGACAACTGGAAATAGACCACAATTGGAACAGTGGAACGTAATATCAATGAAATGCTCTCGTATCAATCGCATAGCAGACACCGAGAAGCCCGGGATTATGCATTACTATTGGATAATAATTCCTACGTTAGCACATTCTCGATAAGCCAAATATTGGTAATTCTTATAACGTGCACTGTCCAGGTAAAGTGACTGAATTGAATTGAATAAACAAATTTGCTTAACACGATGAAATCTTTATATTGCAGGTGATTTTTGTGAAAAAGCTTTTTAACGTCAAATCCAACACAAAGAGCAG
Organism: Amiota minor; assembly: GCA_037043295.1. NCBI lineage: Eukaryota > Metazoa > Arthropoda > Insecta > Diptera > Drosophilidae > Amiota > Amiota minor. The sequence goes on from JBAMAW010001644.1 coordinate 222,965, forward strand.
AATTTGAGGAAACTCATTGAAATTGGCTGTATTTTGGCATTTTATCGTACGCACTTCTCCATTTTTCATTTCACTTTATTCCAAACATTCAACTATTCATATTAGTTAAATGTAATATCTTTTTATGCTTTTAGAACAAACATTAACTGAAACGTAAACAATCTATCAAAAGATGACATTCATTCATGATTTTATAATCATCAAACGCCATTTTAAAGAGGAAAAAAATCTAACGAAATTTTGTATTTTTGTATTGTATTTACTTATATGTATGTGGGGTTTTATCTATCAAATTGTCATACTTAATTGTAAGTTGAAAATTGTATAAAGATAAAAGGTCTGAACGATCGAGCACAAGGGGTTTGCATTTTAGAAATACATGATATTTACATTTTGTTATTAATAATATTAGTATTCAGTTTGTTTTTAATTTTAAACCATTTTTTAGTCTAATAGGAAAATAAGCAACAAATTGAATAAATATTTTGAATTTATTTTATTATTTTTTTTCTTGAAAAAAAGCATACCCTCCTCATTGTTCTTTGAAAATAAGCATACCATTCATAATTTCATTTCACCTATTCTAATGTTGCCAACTATATCAAAATATAATATTTCTTGTGAATGAAAGCATGACCATAAGTGAAGAGTGACAGAAATTGAAGTAGTTTCAATATCATAATTGCAAAACTGTAATACGTAGAAAGTAAATTCAGAATCTAAAACTGTGACTGTGTGGTTTGTGTGTTTCTAAAACTGTGAGGTTGTGGTTTCATATCCTTCCAGCACCATAACAGCAATAATTGCTAAATAATTTGGTATGAATCTGGTTACTAAACTTAGGACAACAAAATATTCTACTACCTAGGCAAGCAAACACTTCTATGGACTTATAGGACTCAGTAATGGGGCTGATCGTCTCCAAGAAATATGTACATATAATGCAAATGTAAAGGTTTTAGAATAAAGTGGTACAATAGGCTGTGCTTGAATGCGATCTTGTTATTGAATCCCTTGCCACCATAAGACAGAGTCATGCGAAGTCTCACATAGATTAACTACGTCAGTAGATCCATAGTGAAGTTTCTGCACTTTGGGATCCAAGAGATTGGAAATTTATTTATAACTATTTGCAAAGCAAAAACAAAGAAAATTGATTATTTGAATGGGAAAGTTACACAAATCCGCACTTTTTCATTAGTTCCAATTGACTTTATAATCAAATGTGGACAATTTCAATAGATAGGCAACTCTTCATGGAAAGATGCAAATGAAATCTTTAGGACTCCTCTTTATATTGTTTGTGGACAGGAAATTTTAAAATCTAGTGCAATAAAATTTTAACTCCACTTTGAATAGAATAAAATCAAATTCATAAAACTGTAAACTTATGGCAAGCTTCTAAAACTGTACTTTTAGTTTTGTGATTATAAAACTGTTTAAAAGTGATTCGATATTCTTAAGCTAAACGTTAATAAATGATTTGATAATAAATTTGAATAAGAAAACTGGACATTACAAAATATATTATGCTTCGCCAAGGTCATACGAGACTATCCCATGCCTTCTTGGTTAACTACTTCACCACTTAAGTATATCTTTTTATTTTGTCCTTGCATTGATAGCTCAAGTCTCAATCATTTTCTTTTGGTTTATATTTCTCAAACTTAAATCCCCTTTATCTGAAACTCATTTAGCAACTTAGATTTATTTAACCAAATGTTACAATTTTTTTAGTCATCTATCACCCATCTTTTCTTATATTTTTTACCTACCAAACTACAACGTAAATAAGTTTTGTATAATATAATAATGTAAAGACAATAAGAATTGTTTATTATGAGCTGAATTTTTATAATTTATAATAAATTTATAAACATTTAATTGTGAATCTGTCTAATGTTGCAATAAGAACATAGCACCAGTTTGAATAGAATAGTACAAAGTAAGTTCCTAAGCTGTTATATTATGAAAATGTAAAACTTTGATTTGATGAGCTTGCGGCATCATTCCAAAACTGTGTTGTAACATTTACGTACATATTTTGTTGACACTAAAGCTGTTAAAATTAAGTTGGTGGGTATATTTTCCCCTTAAAACTGTTAAAATATAATTGCCGATGTTAACTACAGTTTGAAGAGAATAGCAAAAGGTGTAATTCTTATACTGTAATATTTCAAAACTGTAAAACGATAAATTTATAAGTTTATGTTATGCTTCCAAAACTGTGATTGTGGCATGTGAGTTTATTTCTAGACTCTAAAAATGAAATTTCTAAACTATAATATTATAAAACTGTAAAATTTTGAATTGATGAACTTGTGGCATGCTTCCAAAACTGTGATTGTGATATTTGAGTGTATTTTGGTGACACTAAAGCTAAGTTAGTAGGTATATTTTTCCACCTAGATTTGTTAAAATATGATTTCTGATGTTAACTACAGTTTGAATAGAATACCAAAAAGTGAAATTCATATACTGTTATATTAATATTAAAACTGTAAAACGATGCATGTATAAGTTTATCTATGTTACCAAAACTGTGATTGGGAATTTTGAGCAGAGTTCGCAAATAAATGGCAAAATTTTCATTTGGTTGTCAAGAAACTTGTTGTTAAGAAACCGAAATGTAAAGCGATGAAAAAGACCTTGTAATTTATTTTTTGTTTTTAAATATTTGTGTACAACCAATGCCATTTATTTTTGTTTTTTTTTTTGTGTGGCATCGACTATCATTAAACCATTTAAGGAGATATTTATTCAAAAGGTTATTCTTGTGTATGTATGAATTTTTACATTTGCATATACATATGTCTGCTTGTGCATTGCAGTCGACTATTGTTTATTACCCAGTACACATTTTGATGATTGAATTTTCAATAGTCGCCTTACTAACACGTTTTTGACTATTTTGGGTGATTAAAAATTGATTTCTCATAGAGTCAATTTATAAATATTTATTTTTATAACATAAATAGCGACAAATATTAATAATTATAATAGTTAATTATAAAAAACATATTATTACTATAAGTTTCACAAAATGTTCGCTGGGTATCTGCTTTTTTTTCTATTACCCTCTCTCTCTCTCTCTCTCTCTCCCTCACCCCCACCCTCTCCCAACTCTTTGACTTTGTATACTCAAGTCACACAACAACGAAAAGAGAACTTCTCTTATTTGTCAACCCTACATTGTTTACAATTCGGAAAATAGGACTGGTTAACAGGATTTCTTCTTCCATGGAATATTTGAAATCATTTGAAGCAAAATTTTCACGCTAATTTGAAATATGTTTTTAATTTTTTTCTAGCGGCTCTAGTTTTTAAGATTGAGCTACTTCATTCGTGTAGCTTAATAGTGAACATTGAAGACAGATTCGGAATCAGTGATCTCGAATTACAGAATAAAAAACAAATATTTTTTTTGGAAAAAACAAAAAAGGTTTATTTTGTTGTGCTATGTAGTCATTTTTATTTTTTCCTACCTGTATTATTTTCCATTCTCCCCACTTCCTTCCTTTCAATAACTCAGACAACACAACAACAAAAGAAAACCTTTTTGCTTGCACCTTTATTTTTTTCGGGTTCTCATTTTTTTTTTATTTATTTATTACATCTTGTATGCTTAAATCTAGCTTTAAAGTTACAAGAGGTGAGGTGACCATGGCTGCTGTGGCCTTCGGCCAGTCATTGCTAACTATTTTATGTGAGATTGAACAAAAGGTTATTTTTAATCACAATCACAAATGTTCGACAGAAAAAAATGACCGAAAAAAATGACACATAAGTGGAAAGGTCAGTGAGATTGAACGTTCCACTTTAAAAATAAATGAGAAGAGCTATTTGCGAATTCTAGCTTTGAGTATATTTTTAGACTTCAAAAATAAAATTTCTATTAGCTTTTGGCATGCTTCTAAAACTGTGATTGTAACATTTGCTTGTATATACATATTTATTTTTAGACTCTAAAAATTAAATTTCTAAACTGTAATATCTTGATGATTTCAAAACTATGACTGTGACATTTGAGTATATTTTTAGACTCTAAAATGTAAAACTTTGAATTTATGAGCTTGTGGCATGGTTCCAAAACTGTGTGTAACTGTTGAATGTATTTTTAGACACTAAAAATGAAATTTCTAAACTACTTATAATATTATAAAGCTGTAAAATTTTGAATTTATGAACTTGTGGCATGCCTCTAAAACTGTGATTGTGACATTTGAATATGTTTTGGTGAGACTAAAGCTAATTTGGTAGGTGTATTTTTCCACCTAGATTTATTAAAATATGATTTCTGATGTTAACTACAGCTTAAATAGAATATCAAAAAGTGAAATTCTTCAACTGTAATATTCTAAAAACGATGAATTTATAAGCTTATGCTCTGCTTCCAAAACTGTGTTAATCTCATTTTTAAACACAAAAACTATGATTAATATTAATATTAATAATGCCAACATTAAATTTTATTCACTCAGAATATCAAGCAGTCACATTTTATGATTCATCCGAAAAACCATTAGGGTAAAACTTAGGAAAAATTTAATTTAAATTGAATATGAAATTGTATTTTTAAAGCATTTGCAATATGCAATTAAATTTGTAACATTTACTATGTATTTCTAACAGAAATTATCTCGGCCATTATCCTGGTTATTTAAGTGTATTATCTATCAACAATGTAAACAGTACTGGGACACACATTAGACACATACAAATATAATAACACTGCATGTGGGTAATCAACCCATTTTATGGCCTCTGAACTCGTTTGTTAATTATATCCTTTTTTGTAAGGCCTCAGTGGAATTCTATTGCAATGAAGCAAGCATATAAAGCATTATACATTATAGTACATATAGATAAGTATGTCTGGTTGGTTGGTTGGTTGCTTGGTTAGATGACTAACTGACTGACTGCCTGGCTTATCTTGTGCCATGTTGAGCTCAACGTCATATTGTGTGGGCGGGGAGCGAAGTTGGTGATAAGTGATAAGTTAAGTTGCTCTAATGTGTGCCCCCCAACCAGTCAAGCAAAGTGTGCCAAAGATTTCTGAATATTCCCACACCCCATCCCACATACATACATATACAAGGTTTGTGCTTATCCAATGTTTAAAGTCGGTACTTTGTGGTATTTCAACTTGAAAAACTGTGTTAGTATCCTTTAGAAACCAACTAAGTACTTGTGTGTGTATCTATAGTCATGCTGCAGTATGCCTTGCTGTGCAATGTTTCTTTTGTACTTTGATTTCATTTAGTCAGGCTGCGTGGCATGGAGGCGTAACTGTTTCTTAAACGCCATTGTTAAAATGTTGCTCATACGCACTTCCTTTTGCTATGCTACAGATTCGGGCCACTGCTAATGATGACCGTGGTACAAACTAGCAAAATGTTTGCGAACAATTTATTCAAGTCCATAGTTTCACAGCATCGTTAAAGTATAGCTCCGCCTACAATAACAACAACAACAACAACAACAACAACAACAATGTCCTGATGATGATGATCAACTACAAGTAAAGGGGATGGAGAAGATGATGCAAAACAATCACATAGAGAGCGCATGCGCCGGAAAAACTTAACTACCACCAGACATTGAGACACGTGCAGCGCATGGTGACACAAACATGCATACACACGTGGCATCCTTGCAAGGATGTGCCTTGTTCCAGCAGCTCGTTTGGTGTATCTGTTGGTTACAATGATTATCTCTCTGTGCCTGGTGGGTGGAGTATAAATTTCAACCGCAAACAGACCAAAAATCAAGACATATATATATATAGATATATAGTAAGATATATACAGTTGGACAGGCGGGCAGAATCGGGTGGACAAGTAGTCGACGTCGCCGCCATCTTGCTGACTGGTGCATATGCAAAGAATATCAACATGAAAAAGGATCATCTCATTGCAAAGTTAAGCGAAATGAAAGGAACAAAAGTGATGACGCCGCCGCCGCCGATGCCACATTTATATACTTATGAATGTCGTCCTCATGCGCTCGACTTCATTGCCATCGAATTTGCCATCGCTTTCACCATCGTCTTCGTCGTCGTCCTTGTTGACGTTGGCGTTGTCGGTGTCGCTGTCGCTATCGCCAATAGTGGCATCTAAGTAAGTAGAATGCAAATAGCGGTATTTTGCGGTTAAGCGCCACTGAAAACGGACGCGCGCGAGATACGAGCGCCAAAATATTTTAGTGCAAATCCTGTAGGACAAATAGAAAAAGTCAAAGGACATTACGTCGTCAGGCAGCAATTGCTCCTACATACTATTGTACAATACAAACAAAACATTGAATTCGATTGAAGTCAAATCTTCTTTTGAACAACGAACGACGCTTGTTGCTTCAAAGAGGCCGCCGCCGCCGAAAAATTCCTGCCTCTTCCTCTTTTGACAGGAAGGACGTAACATACATAGTATCTGTGTGTGTATACATTTGAGTGTCTGTGTGTGTATATAAAACAGACAAATGGACATACACTCGTGACATATATGTTTATGTCTGTGCGGAAATTATTGAAATTTCACTTTGGTTCGTTTTCATTTTCTATGTCTGCGTTGCGGCCAAAAAAGAAACAACAGCAACGACAAAAATAAGAAAAAGGAAGACAATCAAGTTAAAGGATATAAAATACTGCCGCGTTGTCCTTGTACAAACACACCTGTGCGAAAATAAAAATGCAAAGTAATTCGTCGTCGCGTTCTACGCCTGTTTTAGTACTCGATCCTGGACATAGTCGCAGTCGTGGTCCTTCCAGTTCTTGTCGCCGCCACAACTGCAATTGCTTTGACAAATTTCTTTGCATATCCGTTAGTTGTTTGTAAAACGCAAAATTGCAAATATTTGACACCAATGAAAGGGTTGCGTCCTCTGCCTATGTTCTCTGTTACTAGAGAGTAGTCTTTGAACACTTCGACTACTTCCGTCGGTTCTGAACGCTTTTGACAATAACTGTACTTCCGGTTCCCCATAATTGTTGGGAATTCGTATAACAACGCATATACGCAAGTCGAATAACAATTGCAAAAACAAAAAAAAAAACTTAGTATACAAAAAATAAGGCAACAAATTGCCATGTTAAGTGTTAAAATTAATTGTAATTTTTAGTGAATTTGAGTAACTGATTTTAAGTGATAATTTTCGACTAATAAATAAATGTACACAAACATAAACTAATAATAAAAGGAAAAAGAGAAGGGAATTCACATTCTTTGGATTAAACATATTAATTTTTTTTTTATTTTGGATGTAGGAAATTATTAATATAAAACATTAATCCTGAGGTGAGTCACAGTTTAAGTATCATAAATTACTTAGATACTTTTTATTATACGAGTATTTAATTGAAGAAGTGAATGTTCTTTAACCATTTTGCTGTTTCTTTCTCCACATTTATTAAGCTTTTATGAAAAAAAAAAATATAAAATATTATATTGTAATTAAAATGATCAACATTTCTTGAAATTCTAAGTAATTGACAAAGAAAAAAAATAAAATCCATTGTTTTGTTTCACTTGACCTTTAATATAAATTAAACTACTTTTTTTTTTTATGGAATAATGATAATTTATAAGTGAAAGTATAAAATTTAAAGTATATTGAATGATTTTAGTAATGTATTAAATATTCCTTGTTTAAAGTAACCTTTAAAATTCTGTCTGGTATTAAATTATACAAACGTTTAATGAAATTGAATCCTTGAATGGCTTTTGACATTGACAACTGCTTTCTAGATTTATACATTTTTCGAACTAGCCATCCTCATATATTTTCTACTATGATAAAGCTCGATAGATATGGTGTCCAGTTCTAAAGAATTCCATTTTTGTCTCAATTCACAATTTAATCACACGGGCATTGCGTAGAGGTGTTAAGGAATCCAAGAGCCAAAGACCCAAGAATGTTGCCAAATACTGGTTAAGGTTTTTTTTAGAATATTTTGGTAAAATTTATTTTTCATATTTGGCGATAAGAATTGAAGTTCCTAGGTGCGATAATAATGCGGTATAACTTCCGAAACTAAATCACCGCGGCTGTAGAAATGTTTTTTATCATTCCTCAATTCATGGAAATGCAATAGTAATTACAGCCATCAAAGCACCCAAAATTATTATGTTCTTTTAATTTTTTAGACGATCGAGATGTTTAATCAATGCACTTGACAGTGGTTTCACTAGTATGGACACCAGTATTATCTTGAATTCAATCAACGGAATTCATGGGAATTCAATGGATGGCACAAAATAGCCCACATTTGTCACTTATTTTCTTTATTTTAAAGAAAAGTTTATTATCATTTTAAATAAAATTATAAAATTAAATTAAACTTTTACCGGTTTTTCCAAATTTTCATGCACAAAAAGGACATATTTTCTGTAGGCTTTTATTTTGGCTTGTTTAGAGGCACTTAAGGATTTAACACTCTCCCTTCCTTGTTTGAAATTATTTTCAATGTGAAATCTTACTTGCTGTACAATATATATCTAAGAAATGCTAAGTATAAAGACATGTGCTATTACCCTTGCATAAATTACAAATTAAAGTTATTCTGATAAAGCAAAATAGTTTTGGTATTTTGTATTAAAAAGTTCTTTATTTACTTTTATTCGAAGAGAAAACACCTTCACACATCGCACACGTTTAACCAAAGCGTCACAACTCAAAAAACAGCATTTGGAGAAAAATACGTTTAAAGTTTTCAATTTACTCACAAATTGGTTACTTATAGAAAATATTATCTCTTCTCATGCTGAGAGTATGTAAGTTATTAACATGAAATTACTAAACAATATAAATCATCATATAACGAATATTTCGGCATCATTAACCCAAAAATCGTATTTTTTGAGTTGTGACAGTTTAGTTAAACATGTGCGGTATGTTAAAAATCATCTATCTTAAGGCTAATGATTCAAATGCTTTGGGACAATGAAAAAGGTCTTTCTTGATTCAAAAATAGTTAATTATTCCGTCATTTGAAAGTGCGTCTGAACTCCGTTATTCTGTCAAAATCTTAAAATAAAAAAAAATAAAAAAACCTTTAACAGTTTGAATGAAACAAAAAATAAATGCATTTTTTCTATATTTTCCACATCATAGTAAATATAATATTAATACTATAATATTATTAATGTTAATGTAGTGATAAGTTTAGTGGTTATTATATTGTTTCTATCATTCAATTATAACTGCATTAAAACATCTTGTTGCATGGAATCTATTAGTGATTTAAGGTGATTAAAGTGTGGATTGAGTGATATTCGCCCATTCTCTGAGTTGCCTAGCTGCCTCAAACGGTCTTCAGTTCTTGATAACTTTAGCTTACCAGCAGTCCAGTACTGCAATACTCCTTAATGACCTTTGCCAATACACAGTGGCTCGTTACCTTGCTGCTACGCCGAATCATCTCCATTAAGTTGTCCTGAAAATTTTATTAGCTTGTTGACCAATTGTTCTATATATGTACACCACCGTATTGATTTTTGTTGATATAAAACAAACAATTTGCAGCTCATTCATATAATTGCCGATCCTCCAATTGTACACAAGTGTAACAAGTCCTGATGTCGCCAATATGTTATGCAGCAATAAGGTCCGTCCAAGTTAAATTAAAAACTTTTCATCACTAAAGATGCCATCATGCCACTCATCGCCCCAAAAATGATACTGTTGTTGTGCAAACTCTATGCGAATCTTCATTTGCCGTTGTAAAAGTTTTGGTTAAGGCACATCAAGACGTTGTAAATGGCATTTGGTTTTCTGACCGCTTCGTGAAACTGTAAAAATTTACTTGGATTTGGAATATAATTTCCTAGGCCGCTTAAGTCGATCTGTCATATCTGTGATTTTTCAACCGCTTTCACATCCTACTAGCTGGAGTTTCCGGCCTTACTCAGGGAGTTGATATGAAAATGTGTGTGGTAGTTGGAATAAAAGGATATCACGGTGTCACTTTGATTACTCACCCATCATTGTTTGTTTTTCACTCGTTTCACTTCACTGAGAGAAACTGACGTTCGATTCTTCCTTTATAAAGCCTATGATTGGAATGATCCATAATGTTCCAGAACATTCCACAACATTCGATTTACGATGTCCAGGATATTCTGGACTTTACCAGAAATTTCTAGAAGGCTAAACTACCAGCCCTTATATCTTCAAAAGCACACCTTTTATTTAAAACGGGAACCTTCTTCATAATTGCTGGATAGAGGGCTACCACACCATATAACTCCCTCGTGATCGTGCCGGGACTCGTTTCTGAGTTTAAGCGGTACGCACATAGTATACTTTCTTTTATAACATAAGTTTATTGATTACAACGTTTTGATTGCAAATCCTTTTAAGGGTTCCGGATCCAAAGGGTACGAAACGGAACCCTATTACTGAGGCTTCGTTGTCCATCCGTCCGGAGGATACCTCCCATACAAAACCACCATTAAAATTCAGGTACTTATTCGAAAAACTTGTTTACTTTTCTCACTATTGAACCAATCAGTCAAATCGGACCAGTAGGGGCAGTACCTCAAAAACAGACCCCAATCTGGTACATCCCCCCGTGTACGAGTCTGACTCGCACTCAAACTATTTAGTTTTAAACAATTAATTTATAAAAATTTTTATACATAGTTTAAATACACGTACTTGTTGGGAAGGTTGTGTTGTGTCTACTTTAAGAAAACAAAATTGAAAAGATATACAATATTTCAATTTAGTTCTTTCTAAGTTGCCCAACTGACTGAAATAAAGAAGCATTTAAGTTCCTAAAGAAGAAATTGACGATGTACAGGACAATTTAATGGACGACGTTATTTCCCTAGTGTCTTGCAGTCGAGAGAAAACTCTCCAACTGACACTGATGGCATTGAAGGCGAAATTTATACTAAAAAAGACAATCTTGGTTCTCACTTATCTTTAATTAAAAAATCTTCCTCTTTTATCAGGTTTAATCTCATGCCGTGCATACCCTAAGTGAAAATATATATATATATATACATATATAAATAATAATACTGATCCGTTAACATCAATTCAAGTTCATATTTATTTTCTTAATTTTTACTCTTAAACATTTGATGCTTCAAATGCTAAGAGATTATTTCGAAAGGAATCAGATAAAGTGGTAAAATTTAATAAGTAGATTTTTCTTGAAATGTTGAATATTTTAGCAGACTTCACTTATTTTCATTCCACCAATCTTTCTGTAAATTTAATCGAACTATATAAATTTGTTAGGAAAATTGTTGAATTGTTTCCGGGTATGGGAATGTTATTTTATATAAAGGGTTTTCACTAAAATTTGTTAAGAAACACAACGTGTATTTCTCACTCAATTGCGTGAACGACCTGTTTTAATTTTTGACAGTTTGTGTGTGAATTCATTGTGAATTAGATGTTTTCATACAAACAACAAACAATCGAAAATGTCAAAATATGTGAAAAAATTAAATTTATTGGAATAAATATAAAAATTGTAAGAAATAATTTATTATTCTTACTTTTATTTGCTGTAAATCAATTGTTATTTCAATTAAATTAGCAAAGCATTTCATTTGTGGACAGATTTACCAAATCATAATAAATTCACAATGTTGGCAGTCTTCAGTATAAGCGAAGGACTAATTTAAAGTCATCGTTTAAACTTTTTTTTCATGGAGCAACAGTCACTTAATTTAAGCGGTGTAAATTATAAGGCAAATACGCGTTTGTGTGTAGATCTACTATTTATATTTATTTCAAGAAAGCCTAAAAAAGGAATTTTAAAATTAATGTTGATCGTTTGCTCTAATAATAAATTTACTAATACCACGCCAGGACAAAACCTTTTTGTTTCGAAGTATTTTGTCCCGTTTATGGTAAGTGCATTGTTTTGATTGTGTTTTTGTCTCTCTGTTGTATAAAATCATGTTACGATTACGATTACAATATCGAATGAAAACAGGAATATGACAAAATTATCTTGAAATTATTATTATTATTATTATTATTATAAACAGCAAGATCGCAGTTAAATCTAACAACCTAGCTTATGAAATATGGCAATGGCATCTAGTGGCCTTCAGCTATATGATACAGTATCTCATATTTGCACAGTACTATATACAATACTTACAATATTAAAGTGGATATTTACATATGGTATACTTTTTTTTTTAAATATTGTACATATTTCAAGTTGTATAGATTACTTATGTAATAGAGGTTGCTTATATGTACATATGTTTGTATTTACAAATTTATAAAGAATATTTACATAAACTTTTTAAACTATAATTATCTTTTTTTATTATATTAAATGAAATAAATTGGCTTCTTTTAAGAATTTTATAATAGTTTGTATGTTATTTTGGGTTAGGTCTGATAATAGTTCAGTGATATTGGCATGAGAAAGGATTTGGGACCGCAAATTAGATAAAGTAGGACATACATTAAATAAGTGGTCTATGGTAATTTCCGCGTTAGTTTGGCAAAGGTGGCATCTGTTGGATTTGTTTGCATACAAGTAATGTTGATGTGTAACTTTCGTGTGACCTAAACGTAATTTGATAATTTTCGTTTGCCTGGTTCTTGATATTTGGTATTGATCTATGGATTTGGTGAATTGGTCTGCAGATTGTTTATTATTGGTAACGTGTTTGTACCAGGTTGATGTTTACCTATTGAGTCTTTTTAATCTTAGGTCGTAGGTTAAGGAGTTTTTTTAAATCAGGAAAGTTTGCATTGTGGGTATATATTATTGAGTTTTTTGGGGCTGCCTTTGTTTCTTGGTCTGCAATTTCGTTTCTTTATATTCGTTTGTGCCCTATAATCCAGAGAAGTATTATTTTGGGGTAATATTTTAGAAGAATGGATCTGAAGGCTATTTCATAGTAATTATGATTTTCAATATCAGAATAGATTATGAAGTTACCGTGAGAACTTTTGATTAAGTTGATAGCTTCATATAAGTATAGCGATAATTTCGGCAGCGTAGATAGTGGAGTAAGGATATAATAATCCAATTTTAAATGCCATCTCTTCGTTTGTTATAGCGAATTATGTGTCATGGTCAGATTTGGGTCGGTCAGTATAGACAAAACTGTAGTTCATGTATCAGAGTTTGATTTCTAAAAAGAGTTTACTGAATGTGGAGTAGTGAGTGTCATATTTGTTATACTGGCTGAGTTCTGCTATGATGACATTTGTTGATAGATACAAGAACGGTTTCTTTAGTGTTACGTCTGGAGTAGTAATAACAGGGATATTGTATTTGTCACATATTTTGATTGAATTATAGATAACTGATGGGATTTTTTGTTTATTATTTATGTTTTTAAGTTTGGGAACTAATTTTTGTAGTGGAGAGTTGTAAGGGAATAATATGAATTTAATGAGTTTTGATGTGAGAAATACACCAAGGACTGTTCTGATGGCTGTGTTTAAAATAGTCTCTATTCTTGTCAAAGGAGAAGTCCGTGCGTTGCCATAAAATTGTAAACCATGATCTATTTTTGATAATAAAATTGCCTTTAATAAATTATTTTGAAATAAATGCAGACATTGTTTTGGAATCATCACATAGTCATCACACTTATTGACCAGAATGATAAAACGCGGCATTAATCCAAAACTTGTTTATGCCCAATTGTTGATGTAAAATATACTCAATGAAAACAAAGTAATAGACTTAATGTGCAAACGATTCAATTCATTCCAAGTGTCTATTCTGTGATATCACACACTAAATTTTCTGGCTATGGAAGAAATATTTTTCAATTTATGTTTTATCAAGTGTAGTTCACCATCTTTCAAGTGCATATTTACTACATAAAAGTACTTAGTTTTCTAATATTTCTATGATGAACTAAGTTCTATTATTACAATAATTATGTTAATGATTTTAAGTCTATAATATTCGTTTATTTATTATAATAATTTGCCATTATAAATCTGCATCATGCATTGCAAAATTTCCAACTGAAACATTCAAAATTTTACAATAAATTTTATGTTGTTTTCATAGTGTAGACAAAATCAAATTAGTAACTAAAACGGAAGGATTAATTAAACGACACATGGGGAAGAAATAAACAATAAAATTTCCATGTGATAAAGTGCATCTATGAAAATGTCAGTAAATAGAAATTATAATGAAATTTTTGAATCTCTCATGACTAACCCATCCACAGTTGAAGTCTGTGAAGCATCGCGTTAACATCAACAAATAAATACAATAAATAAAAAAAAGCAATAAATGAACATGGACTAATAACGCCCACAAAAATACAAGTATATCAGATTATCCAAATTTTAACATATCATAACACCTTCAAACAACCCTCAAATTAAAACATCGACTTAGCGAAGAGATGAAACGAACAAAAAAAAAAAAAAATAATAATAAAGTGAAATGAAATCAAAACCATTAAAAAAGATAACAAATCATTAAACTGACGCATGTCTATGTCTGTCAACGAGGCAATATACATATAGGAATCAAGGAACAGGGGGATGGATGTGAAATGATTATGTAGATACATATAACATACTTACGCACACGTACAAACTGTGAATGTGGTATGAGTAGCGGAGTGCATGTGGCTTGCTAACGATTGTTAATTAAAAGTTGGATTAAATCATTAGAGAAGTGGGTAATTGCGTAGAAGTAACAAAAATATTATACAAGAAGATGGAAATGTAGAAAACATATTTATCGACAACAATCTTAGATTTGAGGCATGTATACATGGAGGGAGGGATGCTAGCCACTTACTTTCATAGTGATACTTATATTGTAGATGCCGATGCCAATGAGATACTCGTACCATAGTAGAATGTATGTACTTGATTTGCTCGTTACGCAAAACACGCGCGGCCTCATCCGCCATCCGCTAAGCATCAGCACAAGCGAGCGAGTATTTCCGGTACGCGTTCGTTCGTTCATTTGTTCGCCCGCTCGTTCGTTCCGTGGTTGACTATTTCATTCAAAATGGCGGCAAAGCATAACATTCCGTGCTCCTTGCTCCGTACACTTTTTATGTTCATTCCTTGCGCTTTTGTTAAGAGAAGATACAATATTTTTTTGCTTATATGTAAAGCAAAATAAAGTGACTCGAAATAATATGATAAATAATAAAACAGGCGTGTGCAGGCAGTTTATTATTATTATTTTGGCCTGTCATAGTGTTCTATCTACTATTCTTGCTTGCTATTGTTGCCATATTTTGCGTATCCACATTGTACTATTATATACACTTACATACGAACATACATACATACATACAATACATAAGTATGTAAGTGCGTTTATGCGATGCTAGCCTGCTTGGCTGTTGTCGTCCTTTGAGTGAATTTGTTCTTGTTTCTCCATTCAAAGTTCTTATCACTGTTTGTTGTCTTTTGTATGTAACATGATGATTATGTTGTTAATGTTGTTTGCTTGTTTATTCTTACTGATGGGGAGAATGGCGATGGTGAAGATGTTGATGAGGATTGTGGTGGTGGTTGTAGACCCAAGGATTTATGAATAGATTTAAACAGTTTTCATGATTTCATTATCATACTTAAGTTTTTTTTATTTTTTTTTTTTTTGTTTTGGGGTACCAAGTAGCAAAGGCCAAATGACTAGGAATCTTTTGTAGAATCTTATAAACAAATTCACAAATTCAATTGACTAATCAGTTCTAGACTACAATAACCATAAGGGATATTGAATTATCAAGATTAACAAGAAAGTAAAAAGGGTGCAGGAAGGTAATGTTTGCCAGAACAACACAAAGCTAACACATCAAGGATGTGCAACCCATTTCTACAACATCAAAACTGATAAAAATGAATAGTCGATAGTAATATGAATTATTTCCACCGAAGTACTACGACGGCATTTCTTATAAAGGCGTTTTTTTGTACAATATTTCGTGGAGTATTCACGGTTTTAATAATTTTTAAGTGCTGAAAATTGAACGAAATGTGAATAAAAATGTCCAAGTATTGTAAAATGACAAGAAGTTATGTTGAATAAATATATAGATTCTCTACACAGAATTGAGGATTGTTGATTCGCGAATTTGTAAGTTTCCAGGACCAGAGACTCAAAGCGGATCGTTTTGGTCTAGTTTTGTTATCCTTATGTCAGTTTTTTAAATTTTTTCTTTTGAAACTCAACAATTGATACTTTGAGGTTTATATAGAACACAAAAGCTCTGCTCTTGCTTTACACGGGTATATTGAATACTCTGATTTCCATTTATTCATCGGTGTCATCATTCTGAAGCAAATGATATTTGATTGTCTTCTTGTCACTATTGATTTCAAAATATCTCTAGCGCCAGTAAATTAAAAGCAATATAATGAATATGAATTACATTTTTTTATTGTTGAACCAATTATTTATGTACATACAAACGTTTCGCGTAAATTCTCTGATATACAGTGAAAATCGTAACAAA
Organism: Amiota minor; assembly: GCA_037043295.1. Classification (NCBI taxonomy): domain Eukaryota; kingdom Metazoa; phylum Arthropoda; class Insecta; order Diptera; family Drosophilidae; genus Amiota; species Amiota minor. The sequence continues at coordinate 239,401 of JBAMAW010001644.1, forward strand.
ATTCGTTGCGTGGTTCAGAAGTTCTGCTTATCGTATCGGCCAGGAATTTCAACTTTTCTTTAGACTATGTAATCATATAACTAAATATAAATGATGTTACATTCGAACCTAGCGTGAACTTCCTGAAATTAAGAATAACATTGATCCCCCACATATAAGCAATAATTATAATCTATTCGGGTTTTTATATTAACTTTCATACGCTACACAGCATTAGATTGAATCAACAAGAATCTTTCTTCAAGGTTTGCAAACTGAAATTTTTCGGATTGAAACATAAGAAATTCTGTGTAATTTTTATTCAAATGTTAGTTTAGTTAGTTTTCAAAATCACATAAGGAAAAATTAGATATGTGAAACTACCAATTTCTGTATTTGTTAAACAGTAATTTTTGTTTAATTGAAATAAACAAAACACAAATATATATATTTATGTATATTATTTGATTAAAAAAAAAAAAAAAAAATTAAAGGTAAACTACAATATAAACTATAGAACAAATGAAATGTTACCCTTTAAACTAATAGAATCTTGTCAATATTACTAAAAGTAGATAGAGATGAAGATGGAGATGGAGAAGAAATGCTAGAATAGACCAAAAAGAAAGCAAATGACTGAACGTTGGTACAAAGTCATTTACTCATTTGCACACTCACTTGCGTATTCAGAATGCAGGATACCCTTTTTATTCAAAGCTTTTCATTTGCTAAGTTTATGGCATGAAAATAACTACAAGGGCGGATCATGGCATAAATTTAGAAGCATAAATCAAAATGTTGCAACTTCCGACGACGACGACGACGACGGCACCAACGACTACAACGACTACAACGACAACGAGATTGTTCACAGAATGGACAGAGTATAAGCTTAAATTTGAATATGCTGCGTTGCAATGCGTCCTCATACAAGGCTAGAACAACCAACCCATTCCACTCCATTCCATTCAATTCCATCTCATCCCATTCATAACCAAGCAAACCATAGAGAAACCATAAAGTGATCTATCTACAATTCGGACAATAGGGACCAAAGGGCGATTGCATATTTTATAACCCTCTAAAGTTTGTTTTGCTAAAATACGCAGTCGATGATGTTGAATCATAAAGCCGAGTTGAGTCGATTCGAAACGAATAAATCGAGGAAAAATAAAAAAGAAAGTTACGCTTAAATAATGGACTTTGATTTGTGTGTTGTTTGTGTTTAGGTTCGTAGAAGAAGGTGGGCAGGAAGGAAGGGTGTATGCGTGTATTTAACTGAGTACCCCGATAATTTTAACGTTCAACGCTCATACGCAATGTGGCACGAAGTTTTCAAATTGCACACATAAATTATAGAAAATAAAGATATAATTATCTGTGTCTATGTCAGCTTTGAATGTTGGAAAATATTTCAAAATGTTTCGCTATTTTAGTTTCAATGAAAATTACACTTAATTATCATGTTCTTTCTTTAATTTTAAAATGCTTTAAAGGCCAAAAAGCAACAAATAATATTATTTATATATTGTTAAAGTGGAAAAAGAAAACAACCAAAAAATAATAAATTACCAAACGTCAATGACGTTTGCCAAGGCAATGAGGTGAGTCTTCCATTTTTGCATATTGATAAATTATTTAATCAATAAATCAATAACAATCTATTATTATTTTTTATAAAATTTAATTGACAACAAAAAGGAAAGAATATTATGTTGTGACCGACTATTCTATAATCCTTTCTTTTGGGGTAGAACTAATCTTGTCAATGCATACTGCCATAAAGAGAATAGTAACAAAAGTATTGCATATTTATTTACTATATTAAATATAATTTGGGATTTCCATCTCTAGATTAAGCATATAGTAAATATCATGATCTTAGATTCTTTTGCTATAAAAAACTAAAAGCGTTTTAAATGTAATAAATGTTGCAACGTTTGTGTTAATACTGACAGTTGCGAGAAACTTAAACATAAACTTTTCAGGTAATCTGAATGTGTTAGAAGAGATAAACTACAAGTTCTGATTTGCTACTTTGGAAGAAGTACATGTTTTTGTTTTCAACTGCTTACCCATACATAATTGTATTACAGAATATAGTAAACATAGGCGTAATTTAACATGGAGATTAGCTTTCATGTTAAAAATTTAAGTGTGCTTAATAAATGACCAATAAAAAAGATTAGTTTCTCTGTTATTTTCAAAATATTCTAATTAATCATCAGAAATGAAAATAAATATATGTTAATTTTGTGCAGATAAGCCGCGATTTGGTTCATATAATACTTATTGTTTCTTTTTGGTTTTGTGTAAGGGTTTGTTTGCGGTTACCCATAGCAAAGTTCTTGAAATGCTTTAAAGCGATGTAAACGAGGAATCAAGGAGGAGCGGAAGAGCTCTTGCTTTTATAGCAATATCCAACAACGTCCAACTTGTAGGTTTGTCAATTTTTAAAATAATCGGATAATAGCTTCCGTTTATATTGGCGTTCAATATGCTAGATGAGTCAGTAAAAAAAATCAAAGAAAAGGAAAATAATATCCGATCTTGTCGGTATTCATTTCATACGACTAGATCAAGTCATTAGATCATAACATAGTCGAGTTTACATACTTGCATCCGCCAAAAAATGAGTTAAATGTTTCACTATTATATGTAGGACGCTGTCTAGAGTTAACACGACTGTAAAGAAGAGGTGAGAAACGTTATGATAAATGTGTCATTATATGAAGAACAAACCATAATAAAATTCAAAATTGATCAGTTGTGAAATTACTTAGGTTATTCAAAGCATCCATTACTATTGTTTAGGCAAAAATGGTCTTCTTAATTTATATTATTTTACGGTTTTCGTTGAAGTCTTCTACTTGGAAATAAATCCAATGTGTTGATGTAATGAACTAAGTTTAGTGCTCTAAATGGTGAACTACAATAGTTTAAAAGTACTTGTTTGACTTATATGGTGGCTGTGCCTTCTAATCATTAAAAAAGTTATAACTGCAAAATTTTTAACATGAAGAGTCTAAGTAGTTTGTATACAATTAGACAATTAACTTGATAATACCAATAATTACGGACTCTATACATTTTTTAATCAGTAAAATAGAAAAAAAAGTACTGTAAATCATAATAATGATGTGTTAAAACTAAGCAACAATTATGTTTTCATTTTTAGAGTCAAGTGGAATCCACAACAAACACAAAACTCAATCCGGAGTTTTTCATCAACATTTGAGTATTCCGACTTTAATAGTACAACAACAACAACAACAACGACGTCGACAACAACGGAGCCGTCTACGACACGGCTCTACGCATTCAACGAAATGTATGAGAATTCGTGTTCGTATCAGACGGCGCTTGACCTGAAGCGCGTGTCGCCGCCAACATTGGCACAGGTCAAAACCGAAGATTGTCTAACGTTGGGTCAATGCTCGCCCGATTGGACCTCATATCGTTTTCATCAGTCGACATTTGAACAATTGAAACAGAGCGTTGAGAAGGCCAAGGCAGCGCTCCAGGATCGCAGTACGTTCTTCGGTGCGACGAGTGCTTTCAGGTACAATGACCGTCAATTGGTTGCAGCAACCCTTCATTACAATCGATTCTCTTATATTTATAGTGACATTTATTCAACACAACGTCTTACGGACACTCTTGATACTTTACCAGCAGCAGTACAAGTGCAAACGGGCAGCAATGGCGCTGCCAATTGTATTGGACTTGTCCATGGACAAGGAGCTACAGGGGTAGTAGCAAGTGCAACGCCCAGTCTCGTACTCAATTACAATAGCAGCATCTCATCAGCGTCGGCGAGTGGGCAAAGGCATCGCCTGGAGAGTCTACATCAACCGAGTAGCATTGTAGCTGCCGCCACAGCTGCCGGTTGTTCGACTGCAACTCAGCATGGCGTAATCACGTCCAGTGCACCTCCCTCTGTATCTGTTGCGTCAGCAGCTGCGTTAAGCACATCTTCCTCGTCATTGGATGTGAGTACAGGGACTCACGGCGATAGTCACAAGACAAGGGGTAAGTCCACTTTCATGTTTGACCTTCCATATCACTTTTTGATGTTTGCCAACAAATTGCCAAATAACAAAAAAAAAAGAAAAAAAAAGAAAAAAAAGAATTCCCCAAAATTATTTGCAAAGCTTTACACAAGCGGAAAAACAAATCCTTTACATCCGGTAGCAGTACTGACCAAAATGGATTTTTATTTCTTGTATATACATACATATGTACTTCTATTTAACATGTCGAGCATATGTCGGCCACATGCAACAACGCGGCCAACCGAGCCACCATCGCGTTGTTGTTGTTACGTGAAAGTAATGCGGACAACACTTTCGCGCCAAATAAATTTAGTTACCTTTCTCAAACCGACAAAAAAAAAAACAAAACAAAAAAAAAACATAAAAAAAATATAAATATAAATTTAAATAAATACATGAAAACCTACTATATATATTGTACATACACAGACACATTCATGGTTAACAACTATGTAACCATGTACATACAGTTGGAAGTGCAGCTCAAACCTCAGTTTCAGGCTACATAATTTCGCTTGTTAGCCATAAAATTGTTTTTAGCCAAAAATAATATATAAAATAAAACCAAAATCAAAACAACTCACACAGAACCAGGCCATAACGTTGTATTACTTTGCTGTTCTTGTTATTGTTGAGCGGTTAAGTCCCTCACCCACACAATATCTTGCCACAAAAATTTATCAATTTAAGCCGTCGAAACGGATGCAGCTTATAATACGCCAAGGTTCTTAACATATTCAATTCAATTCAATTGCCTGCTTAACCAACAATGCACACTGGAATAATTCCAAGAAAAATCAAATAGAAATTATTTTAAAAGTTTATTAGTGAGACTTTTTTTTATTAGGATCTTGAAATTTATATGGTTGGTGAATAAGAGTCCGAAACTTATAGTATCCAAATTTCAGTTTGATAATAAAAAAAAAAAAAAAAAATAATCCGGTTTGAACATGAATTTCAATCTCCATTTGTATGGGAGCTATGCGATCCAGTGATCGAAGGATCTTAAAATTTATAGGTCGGTGATTCTTATAGTATCAAAATTTCAGTTCGATAATACAAAAAATAAATCAAGTCGTTTTGTCGAGCTGATCAAGAATATACTTGTATATGCTTTATGGGGTCTCCGATGTCTCCTTCTGTGTCTTAGAAATTTTATGACAAACTTGCAATAAGTACTATTCACTGCGTGAAGAGTAAAAAAGCAATAAAGGGGTTGCTGTTAGGAAAGAGGACACATCTAATACTTTGAAGATGAGCGCAGTTATGAAACCATTTAGAAAATTTATTTATTTATTTATTATTTAGGAGCTGAGAGGGCCCCGCCGGTCTCGATTGACAAGCAAGGTCACAGTGAACATTTAGCTAAAGATCTCTTAAACGTATACTTACATTGCTCATAAGTAAGATTCACGTACTATATTATAGTAGGTAGATGATACTTTTTAAGTTCAATTTTTAACATTTATTATTTGAGAAAAATATAAAGGCACTTGGTGTTTTCTTGTCCCAATGTGCAAGGTGGGTGTTGTCCCTTTGTGTGTGACTCGGTTTAACTTTGCTTAAGTTTACTTAGTTGGACAGCTCACTTTACTGTTACAGGTGAACAAGTCTCGTTTTCATATGTCAAGTGAAAATATTCTTGTTTCTTTTTGTTTTATTGTACTTTTTTTGTTGACTCCATCAGTCAGTTTTATAATAGAAATATCAACACAAGAAAATCAACGAGAGATGCTTCTGAAAACATTGTAATTCCATAGAAACTTGATTATGAAGTATTGTGTTCACTAAACAAAGAAGTATGTATAATGGCAAGGGTAGAGTTTTCAATATTATTCCTTAAGCAACACGTTTTTATGGAACCAAATTTAATTCGTTAATTGTTTGCATATCAATGAGAAACTCAAATTATGACAATTTTTTTGTTAAATAATAATTTCTTGTCGTTGATCAAATTTATATGGGACCACGCGGCAAGCAAGTCGGGTAAAAAGAAAATTCTTTGTAATTTTATTTATTTAAATATTCGCAATGCGTTTTAAAACAAGTTAATATTATAGGTGAATCATCACCTTCTTCTTTGAATAAAACTTTATCTTTCCACCCTCGTTATTTAAGAACTTTGCATGTTAGACACAAATTCGTTATAAATGTTGTGATGCGAGAAAAAACCATTTGGACAATAGATTTTTCTTTCTTTTATTTAACAATCTCTTTTTACCATTTTTGGCATTTGCTATGCAAATTCCATTTGCCTTTTTTTCTTTTTGTTTTTTTAGGTGCTTAGTTTTATAATATGAGGATTACATAAAATTTACTTAAATGTTTTGTTGTCATCATATTTGGTTACTTCTAAATATAACAAAAAATTCTGGGTTATTTCATTCATATCTACAAAGCAAAGTTAAGGAATAATTTAAGGTTTACAGAACTTAACTTTAATATACTCGTACAATACATCTAGACCTTAGAAAAGACCGTGTTTAAAGAAATCGGGTTAAAATGAGACTAGTTGCCATTGCAAGAGGGGGGATTACGTTCTTAGATTTCAAGCAACATCTCAAAAACTTTCTTTTTTCGTTTTTCATTGCATTTTATTTATTAAAGTCTGCATACAACTTTACTTCTGCTGATAATACAATATGCAAAATCTATATGGAAAATATACCGGAAAAGTCGGAAATGGTGGATCAAATTTTGTCTACAACAACAACTGGGTTCATGACCAAATTGTGAGGAAAATGGAATCAACAACCAGTTGATCACCAGATCAACTTAGTTAGTAACTTATTTAATATATAATTGGAACGAAGGAAGTGGAACACGGCCAAGTGCGAATGAAACAATCAATTTAGAGCATAAAAACAAAAAGATCATCGGTTTACTTTGGCGAGCCGCATTTGGCCCGTACGGATACTTGGCTTGGTCCGCATGGTGGACAACCACGGTTGCGAAGATAGCATTTGTCTACCGTTGCCCCTTTTGATTGCCTTAACGACCCGTAATTTGTTTTGAACCTTTTACTGCCCCCTGAAAGATTCCAGCGCTCACAAGGGGAACCTACGTATGATCTAAAGAATTGATCAGACTAAAATAAAACCTGAGTAAATATGTAACTAATCGTTCTACTAACTTTAGCGATGATAGTAATGGATTTACTATTACATACATTTGGCATAAGTTGTCTATTAAGAAGTTACATCCAAAGCATACCTATAATAATATGAGCGGTTGACTATAGATAATAGAAATGCGACTCGCCCCACGATTATATTTGAATCTATTTATGTAAACTATAAATTATTTCGGATCTACATATTTCTACCTTTCTAAGTAATCTCAGTTCAGCTTTACATGTCATAGTTATATTATTATTTTCTTATTATTATTATACAATTCCCATGAATCTCAGAGGTTGTGAAACTATTTGTCACAAACATTACAATGTCATTTTTATGGCTCCAATATTTTATGATTAAGTAATTTTTTGAAAATCAAATATTAGAAATTTCACTAAAAGTTCGAAGTGAATGACTTTCCCAGTTTTATAATTTGTGGGCAGAATAGTAACTCTATAATAATACAATATTTTTATGATTTCTTTTTTATTTGTAATCGGTCTGTTTGGGGAAGAATCGTTAGAATTTAGACAAATATTGAATATTACAGGAGATTTAATGAGAGACATTTGTTTACTATATATGTATGTACATTGTACAAATGATAATTGTAAAACTTTTATCAATAAATTTGGTTAATTTCAGTTCTTTTCCACGTCTTAAGTTTTTTTTTTTTACCCTTAAGGGCGGAACCAAAGCTTAAAGATTTTAATATTTGTGTCCCCAATGAACATAAAATTATAAACTGCGATATAGTACTCGAATAACATCAAAAATATTGTGGTACTTATGAATAAAGAAGTCTGTTGAGAAAATAATAGCGGCATTGCGAATTTTTTGTTCCTGTTTACGCCTCAAGAGAAATGAAATGCTTACGTTTTTCTTTTACTACAACTTCCATTGTCATTGTTACTGATGTTATTATATACATACATAAGTACATAAGTACTGTAAATGAATATATTAATATTTGCATGAAAATCTCGTTGTCCTGGCATGAAAAGATGCTTTCATGCATAACTCATTATTTTCTGCTTTCGTTTTGTTCGGTATTTAGGATACAAAAAAAGATGAGAGCACAATTATTACAGAAGAAAAAATATTTTTTATAACAAAAAATTATAATGTCTAGGAAAATTAAAGAAGAAAAAAAAATAAAAAATATGTAATTACGTACACCGAGGCTTGCAAACCTTTAACCCAAGCGCCAATAATGGCGTTAATTATCCTATTAAATCGATTTATCATTTATATCTCTTAAAAAATGCTAAAGTTTTATGTTGAAATTTCTACTATTTATATAATCTACAGACAGATGTACAAAAATACATCAAATGATTGTTTGATTGGAAGCGATTTCGCTTATGAAACAAAAAAATCGACCCAGTGCGAGTCAGACTCGCACACGGAGGGTTACGTACCAAATTGCCGTTTGTATGGGTGATACCCCATAATGGCTCAATATGGCTGAATTCAAGAAATGTCCACTTTCGTGGACTATTGTTCTTTTCCTCCTGATTGTTATGATGTCACTTTCACCACCCAATACCTGATGCGATGCATAATAACAGATTAATTAGAATCAGATCGACGAACCTTGGTAAAGAAATTCGTTTATAATAATTGTGTTTGGTTTTTGGTCAAATCTTTACAGATCTCCTCATATTGCGTTAAGCGTTTATTAATATCTCTCTGAAATACAGGAGCTCGTCCAACATTTGTGTCCATTTTATGGTTTCGGACTCAAAGAGTACCAAAAGGAACCCTATTGCAGAGACTTTGTTGTCTGTCCGTTCTCGAGTCATATGTTATAAACCTTCCACGATCTTGAAATTTGGATGATTGGTGGCTATACATCAGAAACATATATTGTCGAAATTTCAGCTTCAGTTTAAAATTCATGTTCTTAGAAAAAATTTTTCGGTTTTTGTTCTATCGAACTGTACTTTAGATACTATAAGTTTTCATATAGGCGCGGTACATTTGTTGGAAGCAGCCAGATCGGTGAGCTAGGAGGGGTACCTCCCATACAAGCCCACCATTAAAACTATTGAACTGATATTTAGACACCATAAGTTTCTGATATAGGCGCGGAACATTTGTTTGAATCAGTCAAAGCGGACCACAAAAATCCTCGGAATCTTCTCCTGTGATTATAGTATATTTGTGCTATCTCCGTTACCTGAGAAAATAGTCACCTACATCATTTTCCAGCATCTTCATAAATATTTTAAAATATTGTATACCTGAAGGTTCGCTTAATATACTTACAAAAGTACAAGCAATAAAATAATTGTAAGTATAAGCATTTATTTGTTTCGATCTAAGAAGAGAATTTCTGAATGTTAAGTTTAGAAATTTCATTTCAAGTTTTGTATTTATTGACTTTATGGTTTAAAATTTCTTATTCTGAGCTTATATTGTCGCAATAATTTTCATTTTTGAGTTTGTATCGGTCTATTTATTATTACATATTTAATTTTTTTTTTCTTTTTGCATTTGTTGTTAATACTTGTAATAATATTTTGTGATAATATGCAGTGGGTTTCTTAATCCGTCTAAAATGTCCTTTTTATAAATTTTTGTTCTTAATTTTCTTTACGTTTTTTTTTTTTTTTGTTAAATATCTTATATTTTTGAAATTGGAGAAAAATTCTTTTTAAATCTTTGATGTCAATTGTTACCGTTGCAAGAGATGTACTTTCGCGGCATTATAAATTAAATATTTGCGGATGTCGGTTCATCACTTTTATTTGTTCATTTTATAAGCATTTTTATGTATTTTGTTTATTTATTTATTATTAAATATTTCTTTTAATAACTTTTGATGACAGTTGTGGGCTTACTAAACTTATCTAGTTTCCTTTTATAAATTTTTTTTCTTAATTTTCTTAACCGTTTTTTTTTTTTGTTAAATATCTTATATTTTTGAAATTGGAGAAAAATTCTTTTTAAATCTTTGATGTCAATTGTTACCGTTGCAAGAGATGTACTTTCGCGGCATTATAAATTAAATATTTGCGGATGTCGGTTCATCACTTTTATTTGTTCATTTTATAAGCATTTTTATGTATTTCGTTTATTTATTTATTATTAAATATTTCTTTTAATAACTTTTGATGACAGTTGTGGGCTTCTAAACTTATCTAAAATGTACTTTTATAAATTTTTGTTATTAATTTTCTTTTTCCTTTCCTTTTTTTTAAATATCTTATATTTTTAAAATTTAAAAAAAAATCTTTTTAAATCGTTGATGTCGGTCATATCGAAGCAAGGTTTTTGTTTCCAGTTGGATTGTCATTGAAATATTCATAATTGACGGATGTCGTTTGATCTCAATTTTATTTGTTCGTTTTATAAGAATTTATATATATTTCTTTGAATAGAAAGCACTTTGCTTAGTTTTTTTTTTTTTATTTATTTATTATAATTAAACCATAAAGTCAATAAAGTTTGTAATTGGTTGTAAGAAACCGTTGGCTCAGAGGTTAGTGCGCTGCGTTGACATCCCAAGAGTCTCGGGGTTCGATTCCCACTCAAGTCTGGTCCTGCACTTTTCTAATTTTCTCCTTTCCTTCTTAACTTTCCCCTGAGCTGAAGGCCTCTGTCGCTATTGCTCATATTAAATAAAAAATATATTATTATTAAATATTTCTTTTAATAACTTTAGTTTACCTTTATACAAATTTGTTTATTTTCTTTTTCCTACTGCTTTTTTTTTTTTTATTAAAAATATTGTTTTTTAACGGGTAGACGAGATATTAGTTTCATTTTAATTTCTTGGATTTCATGTATAATTGTTTAAATTCTATTTATGTAACAGACTGGGATCTTTTATTTTATTTTTTTTTTTTTTGTCTTCGAATGCAATAGTATTTATTTCATACAATGCACATCACTTTTCTAGCTAAAAAGAGTATTGTACATTTTTGGTGTGAAACTTCTTTAGTGGCGTTGGGCCAAAAAAATTTATACTAAAAATTTGAGTGAAAAAGTAGAAAACGTCACGTTTTTTAAATTCCGTGTCTCATTAACCGCACTAGGTAGAGACTCCAAATT